>LR738710.1:664847255-664876229 GCA_902687465.1 Secale cereale | reverse complement strand
GTTGATGAAATACACCCATGATAACTCACACGTTGCAGACATGATAACTTATGTACCTCAGTCCTGGCAACTTTGGCGACCGGAGGGGGGTGATGAAATATAACCCCCCGGTAACTCACACACCACAAACCTGACAACTTTTGTACCCTAATTTTAATAACTTTTGCGAGGGGTGTGGGATGTGGGAAGGTGTTTAAAAACACCCCTGGGAACTTTCATGTAAATAGCTTGGTACTGTACGCACCTTATACGTGATAACTTATGCATAAATACCACGTCAATTTTGATCCGGGGTGGTGGGAGGAAAAAAGTAGTTTGAAAATATACCCCTTCCGATAACTTTCGTACAAATGTCACGATAATATACGTACCATAGACTTGATAACTCATGTACGAACACTGTAATAACTTTGACATTGGGGTAGGAAGTTGTTTGAAAACATAACCACGATAACTTTATGCATAAATAGCATGGTAGTATATGAACCACAGACATGGTAACTCGCGCACAAACACCGCGATAAATTTGTCCCGAAAAAATAGTTGTTGAAAATGTACCATGGTAACTCATGTGTAAATAACATGATAATAGACACGCATCCAAGCTGATAACTTACTTAGCCCAGGCCTGGTAACTATTTGCATGGAAAAAAGTTGTCAGAACATATCAACATGGATCTAGTTTCGTAAGTCTCGTCGTAACTGATTTTTATGTGAAAACGATTTTTTGATCAGAACGACGCTTTCACCTATAACACATTTTAAAGTTTTGAAATATGTAGAATTAAGGATGCATCCATTATTTCCCTTCTAATGCATGCATCCATGTGCATGTGAAGAAAAAATTACAAGAACTATCTTTTATGTCCTAGTAATTTTTGTATAAATAACATGGTAACTTATATACAACCGCATGATAACTCGTGTAGCACGTGCGTGGTAACTTTTGATCTGAAAAAAAATATCGTCGAAACATACCAACACGGGATCTAGTTTCGAAGGTCTCGTCGCGACGAATCTTTTATGTGAAAACAATTTTTTAATCGGAGCAACGGTTTGAGCTACATTTTTTTTTCCGCATTGGAAAGAATCTTTGATGACATCATCAATTTTTTTTTGCATGTATATGATTAGTAGCTGCTAATTAACTGCTAATGGACAGTGGACATGCACATAAAAAAGAAAGAAAATAAGATGAAGCTAATGCATACATGCAAGCTAGTGATGAATCGTGCGGATCTATTGCTTAATTTCAATACGTGTGGAAGTTAGCACTATGTAATGCCCCGGATGTAATACTTTCCCTTTTGGGTATATAATATATCTCCGGCTTCATCTATTTCCATTTCGGGTTCTTTGTCTTTCGGGCTTTCGTCGTTTTGTTGTGTGAGTGTGTGGCTTTCATTCATATCATGTAGACATGTGCATTGCATTGCATTTGTGTTGTGGGTTGCATCCGGTTCGTGGCGTTCCTTCCCGTTGTCCGTTTCGCGTTCCGGAGCTCCCTCACGTGTCCGTGACGTCCCGTAGGCCTACTTTGTTGTTCGGGCATTTTTCGTTACCGGTGTGCCGTGAGGTTGTGTTGTGTGTTGTTGTTTTGTTGTGTGCAACCTGCCTCTCAAATCTCGTCTCGTTTGGACTCCGTTGACTTTTCCATCCGTTGTTCGTGTGGGTCCGAAGTGCCCTTACTTCGTGTCCCGGAAACACCCCCTGCTGCTTTCTTTTATCTCCGTCTAGGCCTTTTATTCTATCCCCGCGATCGGATCCGTTGGATCACGATCGGAGGGTTCCTAGCACCCCAAGTCTCCAAACCCTAGTCTAAAACTGCTATATAATAGACCCTAGTCTATTTTTGGGCATCCCCTTCTTCTTCCTCCTTCCCCCTCTCATTTTTTTCCCAGATCCAACCCCTCTTTCACTTGGCCAGATCCACGAGGAACCAGCCGCTCGAACCAGCCGATCCGGCCGCCAGCTTCGAGCTGCGCCGGGTCAACGCCCGCACCGACCGAGCCAAGGCATCGGCCTCGTTTTTCCTCTTCGGACCGACGCGTTCGCTCGCCCCTCCATCTCGTCAGCCGCCTCGGGCCGTCCCTCCTCCGCCGGCCCGTACGCCGGCCCAGCTCCTGGTCCCCACATCCCCGCCAGCGCCGCAAGAGCCCGTACGACGCCGGGCCTTCGTCAGCCCCACCTCGTCCACCGACCGGGCCTCGTCAGCGCTCGCCAGGCGTCGCCTTCCCAGGCCGCCCGGGGCCGCCGCAACAACCCCCTGGGCCTCTTCCGTCGTCGCGCGCCGCCTGGGCCTCTCGCCCCGGGCCCAGCTCCCGCAAGCCGCCGCGCCGGCTCCCAGCGCATCCGGCTGGGCCGGCCTCGCCTCCCCGAGGCCCGTCAGCCGCCGTTTTCGATCCGCCCCGCGGGCCGCGTCGGGCCGCTTCCCACCGCACGCCCGGGCCGCCGTCACTGTTCATCCGGACCGGCCCGTCTCCTGTTCATCCGGATCTCAGATCTGATCTAGAGGTTGACTCCCACTCCTAAGTCCCTGTTTTTCCTGATCTGTGATGCATACTTTGACCTGCCCTAACTTTTTACCTGCTGCTCCGTTTTGCGCGTGTAGCATGTCCAGATGTTCGTGGAGATGTCCTCTACGTTTTACCTGTTGTAGTCATGCATGTTAGATGTCATCTTGACACTTGTTTTGCTGTTGCAAGAGTGCATCATGTTATAAACTGTTGTTATGTGTTATTTTCATGCCACCTTTGACTTGTGATAACTTTTAGCTCGTTTGTCCAAACGATGCAAATGACATGTCCACGTGTTCGTCTTGCCACGAACTACGTGTTGTGTGTGATAGGTTGCATGGTAGATTTATTGTTTCCTTGTTATCATCGTTGCAAAGTGCCATGTTCACATGTTGTGTTTTCACTTGTTATGAAATGCCATCTTGTTGAGCTCGTTGCAATCGTCGTGGACACCTCTATGATGCATGCTTGTGTGTTTCGGGATCACCGTCATATGTATTTTGATGAGGTGCTTACCCTTTGCCATGTTTAGTTTCGAGGTGTCTTAAACATGCTCTTTTTGATGCTATGATGATATTGCTGTTTTAGGACTTAGTGAAATTTCACTAAGTCTGAAATCTGTAACGTTCCGATGCCATGTTCGTGTGATGTTGTAGGACAAAGCATGATAGTTTTGGGGTGGATTTTGATTGTTCCTTGAAGTATATATTGTTGTCTTTCCATCCATCTCCTCACATGTCCATTTGAGTGGCTGTAGCATGTTTATCTTTTGCTCCAAACTTTCAATAAAATTCTGCTGCCAGAATTTTATTTCAAAGTTCAATATGTCCAAGATCATTGCTATTGATCCGTGACTCCGTTGGGGGTGCACTTTGGACCTAGTTGCTGAACTTTATATCTAGTTTGTGTTCAAGTTCTTTGCCATGCCTCTTGGGTGCTGTAGTTTAATTATTTTGAGCTCCCAAGTTGCTATGTTGCTGTAATTTGCAATTTTCGCTCAAATCTTGTTTCGGGCATAACTTTTAGCCCGTAACTCCGATTTCAGCGAATCTTATATCAAACTTGGGTGTTTTTCTGTCTAGATTAATAATATCAGGTTGTTATCTTGTTTTGAGGTGTTTTGCTTGAGTGATGTTTTACGTGCTCCATGTGCATCCCTAGTGCATCCATCATGCATTCATGTTTTTCGAGTGCGCATTGCATCGTGTTGATTTTTGCTTGGTGTGTTTGTCTTGTTTAGAGCCGGAAGCTGAGACCGGGTTCGAAGTTGAGCACGAGTTTTCCAACGAGGTTGAGCACGAGGACCCTTCTTACGATCCGAACGAATTCTCTTCAGGCAAGATGACCGAACCCCGATAACATTACTATCTTTGTCTGTTGCTAGTAGTCTCGATCTATAGTTTTGCCTCGATGCCCATGTTCTTCTTGTCAGCCTCCTACTTGTAACCAATTGCCATGTTTAACCACCCTACCTATGCAAACCGTTGCTTGGCTAAGTACGCTTCGCTCAGCCCTTCTTATAGCGTTGCTAGTTGCAGGTGAAGTGAAGATGCTTGCTCCATGTTGAAGTTTGGTTGGGTTATATCACACTAGATAAATGCTTTAATTGAAATCATCTATATATTGGCAAGGGTGGAAGGCTAAGCCTTTTGCTTGGTGATTTGTTACACTCATGCCGTTAGGATCCGTATAAGCCGGTTTTATGTTCCTTGATTATGCGTTCCTAACACGGTTGGGGTGTATGGGACCCCCTCGATAAACCGCTAAGTGCTAAGTCTTTTCCAGCAAATCCCGACATTGGTACTATTTTGCCTAATAACAAACTAAACATGCATAGGGAGTTATAAACCCTTTTATTTAATTCAACAACCCCGGGCCAGTGCTCCACATGAGTGTTGGTCCGAAACGGGGAGCCTGCGGGGCCACCTCGAGGAAACTCAAGGTCTGGTAAAAACCCGTAGCTTCACCCATCCGGTCGTGGCCTGAGACGAGATACGCGCGGCTACTATCAGGGTGTCGGCACGCCGGGAGGATTTGCTGGATTAGCCTTACCTTAGCTCGGTATATCTTGAGCACGGGATTCCGAGGGTACTCGGGTCTTCCCACTTTGGAGTTGCGACTCCGCGGATCGTGGGCTTGTAATGGGTCAAGTTGGAACACCCCTGCAGGGTTTGAACTTTCGAAAGCCGTGCCCGCGGTTATGTGGCAGATGGGAGCTTCTTAATTCCGGTTGTAGAAAACTTGACACAATGATACTAATACACTACCAGCGTGTGTTCCGTGACTGTCAATTTCCGAATAGGGATTCGGGAGTTGAACACGGAGGGGTTATGATTGTGAGCTTGTAGCTAGGATCACTTCGTGATCACTTCTCGCGATGCCTTCTCTTCTCGCTCTCACTTGCGTAAGCTAGATGCTAGTTGCTGCTGCAGACTTGTTCTTTCTTCAGCCTTTCCCTCACCTGAAGGCTTTGATAGTTCTGTTACCCGGAGACGGGATTGCTGAGTCCTCTGTGGCTCACAGTTACTTCACACACCAGTTGCAGGTCCAGCTGTGAGCTATCCAGGTGATGGCATCGAGCTGGATTGGGAGTACGACGAGGAGCGTAGTCGGTACTATGTGCGGTACCCGGACGATCAGTAGTGGAGTCTCTTACTAGGATTCGATCTGCCTGTGGTTGTTTTATTTATCTGAGTTTGGTACTTTGACATTTGGCTTTTGCCCTTAGAGGGTTGTAGTGCTCTTAATGTATGATGTTTGAGACTTGTACTGTATTTCTGTGACGTGGCGATTGTAAGCCAACTATTTTCAGTTTGCTATCCCTCTTTTACATGAGTTGTGCAAAGATCACCAAACTTGAGATCATTCTAGGATGGACTTATGCCTTTAAGTCGTGCCTCGACACGTAGGAGGTATAATTCCATCCTGGGCATTACAAGTTGGTATTCAGAGCCTTCTCCGACCTAGGAGCCCCCACTGTTTGATCGAACCGTTGACGGTTGAGTCTAGGCACACACTGAAAACTTTTTGAGTCCTATATTATATCGGAGAGTAGGATTTCTTTGCTTCTCATCCCCTTTCTCTCTGGTGAGGACTCCTGACGTCTACTCTTGTCTCTCCTATCTTCAAAATTTGCACAAAATTTTTTTTAGGAATCCCGCGAGTATTCTGGGATTGTTTCGATGTTCTTGTGACAAGGATATTGTTCCCGATGCCTCCTGTTACCGAGGAGTTGAGCTTCGGGGTATCATTGTAACAAGCATATCGCGGCAGTACTAAATACTTAAGACGGCCGACATCGAAAATCTCCCCTATACGGCCAGTGGCAAGATAACCCCGACATCACCCAGTACCGGGGAGGTAGTTCGGGAGTATTGCCATAGCTTGTTATAGTGGATGCTTTTCGAAGGTCCGAGGTACACAGTTTCCGAGAAAGACTGGTTATGTGTTGAAGGATGGATACACCTGGATGTAGGTTAGAGTTGATTGCGCGGTGCTTCCCGTGTATCCCCAACACCTGATTGCATAACTGGAATCTTTCGGAAAGCTATAGGTGGGTTTTATCCAGTAGATCGTAGGCATTCTTCCAACGAATGCAGGTTAGTGAGTTCGGGGTTCGACATTGAGTGAAGGAGTTATATGACCGAGGTTACTATCAGGAGTTGCATCTTAAAGGGTCCTTGGCTATGCTGATCCGGGGATTGCAAAACCTTTTCGTAACGCGTTCATATGCTTTCAGCACAAAGATGTTAGAACGAAACTCCTCTCTTGTGTTTGTTCCCGTCTGTACCTTGTTGTTTTTATTATTTTATCCTTTTTGATCCCTATGTGGCTTCTCGTGAAGACTGATGTTATCAATTAACTGAGAAATTCATTCGTTCCTCTTGTTCGGATGATTTCATTCGTTCTTATTGTTCGAATGATTATTGTGAAGACTTGTTGCAATTCATTCCATTGATTCAGCTTATTCCTTTTGTCAATCAATTGCTGATTCGTGGTCATCTCTTACAGGATGGCTCCGAAAAGGGTTCCGAATGCCAACCCAGAGGGTGAAGAGGTTCCAGAGCGTCCTCCTTCCCCTCCTCCTCCGCCTGAGGCTTGGAGAGCAATTATGCAGACTACTGCTCAGAACACTCAGTTGATGATGCAGATGATGCAGATGATGCAAGCTAATCAAGCTAATCAAGCTAATCAGGGCGTTCCAATGAACCAAGGCAACTTCTTCCAGCAGCACCATGCTACTCTCAACCAGTTCTTGGCCAACAATCCTAAAGCTTTCAGTTACTGTGTCGACCCTCTTGATGCTGAAGATTGGCTGACCGATATCAAGAAGCATTTTGAGTGCAGTAACGTGAAAGAAGTTGACTATGTGAAGTTTGCAGCCTTCCAACTGAAAGATCAAGCAGCTGATTGGTGGCAGCAGTACAAAGACTCAAGGCCGGGTCAAGTGATCTCATGGGAGAATTTCTGCAAGGATTTCCGCTCGCATCACATTCCTACAAGTGTTATCGAGGGTATGCGTGAGCAATTCCGCAACCTCAAGCAGGGCTCCATGTCAGTCTATCAGTATAATGTCAAGTTCCAAAACCTCGCTCGCTATGCAAAGCAAGACATTCCTGATGCAAAGAGTAAAATCTATCAGTTCCGTGGAGGTCTCAAAGATGAACTTCAGCTTGCTCTCACTTTGTTCGAGCCAGACGAATTCGATAAGTTCTATAACATGGCTTTGAAACAAGAAGCAGCTCAGCTTAAGATGGAGGCTTCTAAGAAGAGAATTCGAGATGCTGTTCACTCTACCTCATCGTCTCAGTTGGCTGCGAAACAACAGAAATTCTGGCTTCCTCCTCCTCCAATGATTCGAGCTCCATACAACAACTCCAACAACTTCAGCAACTCCAACAACAAGAACTCTAGTGGTCGTGGTTTCTCCCACCCACCCAACCCGAGCAACCAGTCGAAGAAGCAGTTTCAGTCTCAAGGCTCCAAGTCCAGTGGCTCTCAGTTTCGTCCTCTCTCAGAAGTGACTTGCAACAAATGCACTCAGAAAGGTCACTATGCCAACAGATGTCCGAATCCGAAGCGTCTTCCTCCTCCACCACCTATGAGTTCAGTTATTGTCAGGCATGATCCAAAGTCTGCAAGGGTCAATCTGATGAATGCAGCACAAGCAGAGGCTTCTTCTGATGTCATTCTGGGTAACCTTCCAGTGAACTCTATACCTGCTAAAGTGTTATTTGATTCGGGTGCATCATGCTCTTTCATGTCTCAACCATTTGCATCCAAGAATAATGTTGACATCCAAAGTTTGCCTCAGAAGTTGCAAGTTATTTCTCCGGGGAGACGTATGTCTTCCAGCATATTTGCTCCGGATGTTTCTATTCGCATGGGTGATTATCGATTTTTGGCTTCTCCGGTGATTCTTGGTCATTCTGACATCGACCTCATCCTCGGAATGGATTGGCTTTCTCAGCATGATGCTCACATTGATTGTGCTCAAAAGGAAGTCAAGTTGACTCATTCTGATGAAGATGTGATTATCTTCGCCTCCAGGGATAATAATATTCGGCTTTTCTCTCTTAATGATAAGGGTGAAATTAATGCCATAGAGCAAATTCCAGTGGTGAACGAATATCAAGACGTTTTTCCAGAAGAACTTCCAGGCATGCCTCCACACCGTCAGGTGGAGTTTGTCATTGAACTCGAGCCGGGCACCGAACCTGTTTGCCGGCGTCCATACAAGCTCTCTTCAGATGAATTGAAGGAATTGAAGAAACAGTTGGATGAACAGGAGCGTATGGGTCTCATACGGCCTAGTACATCTCCGTGGGGCTGTGGTGTCTTATTTGTCAAGAAGAAAGATGGCACGGAGCGTCTCTGTGTTGACTACCGGCCTTTGAACAAGAAGACGATTAAGAACAAGTATCCGCTCCCCAACATCAACGAACTCTTTGAGCAGCTCAAAGGAGCTAAAGTATTCTCTAAGCTTGACCTCCGAATGGGCTACCATCAAATTCGCATTCGCGCGGAAGACATTCCCAAGACGGCCTTCAGAACGAGCTACGGTTCATATGAGTATACCGTCATGTCCTTCGGTCTCGCTAATGCTCCTCCTACCTTTTCAAGGATGATGCATTACATCTTCAACCCCTATACTGGCGAATTCGTGCTTGTGTATCTGGATGATATTCTGGTGTTTTCCAAGAATGAAGAAGATCACGAAAAGCACTTACGTCTGGTTCTTGATCGACTCCGAGAGCATAAATTCTATGCCAAGTTCTCCAAGTGCGAGTTTTGGCTCGATAAGGTTTTGTACCTGGGCCACATTATCTCAGCTGACGGTATTGCGGTTAATCCCGAGAAAGTTGAAGCAATTGTCAACTGGGAAGCTCCTCAGAACGTCAAGCAGCTCCGCAGTTTTCTGGGTCTAGCCAGCTATTGCAGAAGGTTTGTGGAGAACTTCTCCAAGATTGCCAAGCCTCTTTCCAACCTCCTTCAGAAGAATGTCAAATACTTTTGGTCTCCCGAATGTGAAGTGGCATTCAAAACCCTCAAAGAGAAGCTTGTCTCTGCTCCAGTTCTGATTCCTCCAGATGAATCCAAGCCCTATGAAGTGTTCTGTGACGCTTCTCTTCAAGGCCTTGGTGGTGTGCTTATGCAAGAGAAGAGAATTGTGGCATACACTTCTCGTCAGCTAAAGCCAGCCGAGAAGAACTATCCCACACATGATCTAGAGCTAGCAGCTGTGGTACATGCTCTGATTACGTGGAGACATCTGTTGCTGGGCAGAAAGGTCGACATCTTCACTGATCACAAGAGCTTGAAGTACATCTTCACACAGCCGCATCTGAACCTCCGCCAGACTCGTTGGGTCGAGATGATCCAAGAGTACAACCCCAGCATTGAGTACACTCCAGGCAAGGCGAATGTGATTGCAGATGCTTTGAGCAGAAAGGCATATTGCAACAGCCTTCTCATCAAGCCATACCAGCCTGAGCTTTGTGAAGCTTTCAGGAAGCTCAACCTTCAAGTTGTTCCGCAGGGTTTTCTTGCAAATCTCCAGATTGCTCCTACCTTGGAAGATCAAGTCCGTGAGGCCCAGCTCAGTGATACCATGGTGAAGAAGGTGAAACATGGGATTGCAAAGGGCACTCCAAAATATAAGTGCTTCCGTGTTGATGAGAGAGATACCTTGTTCTTCGAGGACAGACTCGTTGTTCCCAAAGGTGATCTCAGGAAGCTCATAATGGAAGAAGCTCATGACTCTCTCCTTTCCATTCATCCTGGCAGTTCCAAGATGTACCAAGACCTCAAGCAATCTTACTGGTGGACACGCATGAAAAGGGAAATTGCCCAATTCGTGAATGAATGTGATGTATGCAGAAGAGTGAAAGCAGAACATCAACGTCCAGCCGGTCTTCTCCAACCTCTTCCTATTCCTGAGTGGAAGTTCGACCACATTGAAATGGACTTCGTCACTGGCTTTCCTAAATCCAAGCGAGGCAATGATGCTATCTTTGTGGTGATTGACAAGCTTACCAAAGTCGCTCACTTTCTTCCAGTCAAAGAATCAATCAATGCAGCTCAACTTGCAGAGCTGTACACTTCCAGAATTGTGTCCCTACATGGCATTCCTCAAGTGATATCCTCAGACCGTGGCAGCTTGTTCACATCAAGGTTCTGGGACTCCTTTCAGTCCGCCATGGGCACGAAGATCAGGTTCAGCACTGCCTTTCACCCTCAGACTAGTGGTCAAGTCGAGCGTGTGAATCAGATCCTTGAAGATATGCTAAGAGCCTGTGTCATCTCCTTCGGCATGAAATGGGAGGACTGTCTTCCTTTTGCCGAGTTCTCTTACAACAACAGCTTTCAAGCAAGTGCAGGCAAAGCACCGTTTGAAATTCTCTATGGCAGAAAGTGCCGTACCCCTCTCAACTGGTCTGAAACAGGCGAACGCCAACTCCTTGGCAATGACTTGATCTCTGAAGCCGAAGAAATGTGCAAAGTCATACGTGAGAATCTCAAGGCCGCTCACTCGCGTCAGAAGAGCTACTATGACGGAAAGCATCGTGATTTGGCTTTCGACATCGGTGATCATGTCTATCTCCGAGTGTCTCCGATGAAAGGAACCCAAAGATTCGGTATCAAAGGAAAGCTTGCTCCTAGATACGTCGGGCCTTTCAAAATTCTTGGCAAAAGAGGCGATCTAGCCTATCAGCTCAAGCTCCCTTCCAACTTTGCAAATGTTCATGATGTCTTCCATGTGTCTCAACTTCGCAAATGCTTCAAGGCACCTGAGCGCATGATTCCGTTTGAGGAGATTGATCTTCAACAAGACCTTTCCTACCGAGAGCATCCAGTTGCAATTCTCGAAGAAACCGAACGCAAGACTCTCAACAAGTCCATCAAGTTTCTGAAAGTCAAGTGGTCACATCACACAGACCGAGAAGCTACCTGGGAACGAGAAGATCATCTTCGTTTCGAGTACCCTTCCTATTTCCAGTCCTAGATCTCGGGACGAGATCTTTTTGTAGTAGAGGAGAGTTTGTAATGCCCCGGATGTAATACTTTCCCTTTTGGGTATATAATATATCTCCGGCTTCATCTATTTCCATTTCGGGTTCTTTGTCTTTCGGGCTTTCGTCGTTTTGTTGTGTGAGTGTGTGGCTTTCATTCATATCATGTAGACATGTGCATTGCATCGCATTTGTGTTGTGGGTTGCATCCGGTTCGTGGCGTTCCTTCCCGTTGTCCGTTTCGCGTTCCGGAGCTCCCTCACGTGTCCGTGACGTCCCGTAGGCCTACTTTGTTGTTCGGGCGTTTTTCGTTACCGGTGTGCCGTGAGGTTGTGTTGTGTGTTGTTGTTTTGTTGTGTGCAACCCGCCTCTCAAATCTCGTCTCGTTTGGACTCCGTTGACTTTTCCATCCGTTGTTCGTGTGGGTCCGAAGTGCCCTTACTTCGTGTCCCGGAAACACCCCCTGCTGCTTTCTTTTATCTCCGTCTAGGCCTTTTATTCTATCCCCGCGATCGGATCCGTTGGATCACGATCGGAGGGTTCCTAGCACCCCAAGTCTCCAAACCCTAGTCTAAAACTGCTATATAATAGACCCTAGTCTATTTTTGGGCATCCCCTTCTTCTTCCTCCTTCCCCCCTCTCATTTTTTTTCCAGATCCAACCCCTCTTTCACTTGGCCAGATCCACGAGGAACCAGCCGCTCGAACCAGCCGATCCGGCCGCCAGCTTCGAGCTGCGCCGGGTCAATGCCCGCACCGACCGAGCCAAGGCATCGGCCTCGTTTTTCCTCTTCGGACCGACGCGTTCGCTCGCCCCTCCATCTCGTCAGCCGCCTCGGGCCGTCCCTCCTCCGCCGGCCCGTACGCCGGCCCAGCTCCTGGTCCCCACATCCCCGCCAGCGCCGCAAGGGCCCGTACGACGCCGGGCCTTCGTCAGCCCCGCCTCGTCCACCGACCGGGCCTCGTCAGCGCTCGCCAGGCGTCGCCTTCCCAGGCCGCCCGGGGCCGCCGCAACAACCCCCTGGGCCTCTTCCGTCGTCGCGCGCCGCCTGGGCCTCTCGCCCCGGGCCCAGCTCCCGCAAGCCGCCGCGCCGGCTCCCAGCGCATCCGGCTGGGCCGGCCTCGCCTCCCCGAGGCCCGTCAGCCGCCGTTTTCGATCCGCCCCGCGGGCCGCGTCGGGCCGCTTCCCACCGCAGGCCCGGGCCGCCGTCACTGTTCATCCGGACCGGCCCGTCTCCTGTTCATCCGGATCTCAGATCTGATCTAGAGGTTGACTCCCACTCCTAAGTCCCTGTTTTTCCTGATCTGTGATGCATACTTTGACCTGCCCTAACTTTTTACCTGCTGCTCCGTTTTGCGCGTGTAGCATGTCCAGATGTTCGTGGAGATGTCCTCTACGTTTTACCTGTTGTAGTCATGCATGTTAGATGTCATCTTGACACTTGTTTTGCTGTTGCAAGAGTGCATCATGTTATAAACTGTTGTTATGTGTTATTTTCATGCCACCTTTGACTTGTGATAACTTTTAGCTCGTTTGTCCAAACGATGCAAATGACATGTCCACGTGTTCGTCTTGCCACGAACTACGTGTTGTGTGTGATAGGTTGCATGGTAGATTTATTGTTTCCTTGTTATCATCGTTGCAAAGTGCCATGTTCACATGTTGTGTTTTCACTTGTTATGAAATGCCATCTTGTTGAGCTCGTTGCAATCGTCGTGGACACCTCTATGATGCATGCTTGTGTGTTTCGGGATCACCGTCATATGTATTTTGATGAGGTGCTTACCCTTTGCCATGTTTAGTTTCGAGGTGTCTTAAACATGCTCTTTTTGATGCTATGATGATATTGCTGTTTTAGGACTTAGTGAAATTTCACTAAGTCTGAAATCTGTAACGTTCTGATGCCATGTTCGTGTGATGTTGTAGGACAAAGCATGATAGTTTTGGGGTGGATTTTGATTGTTCCTTGAAGTATATATTGTTGTCTTTCCATCCATGTCCTCACATGTCCATTTGAGTGGCTGTAGCATGTTTATCTTTTGCTCCAAACTTTCAATAAAATTCTGCTGCCAGAATTTTATTTCAAAGTTCAATATGTCCAAGATCATTGCTATTGATCCGTGACTCCGTTGGGGGTGCACTTTGGACCTAGTTGCTGAACTTTATATCTAGTTTGTGTTCAAGTTCTTTGCCATGCCTCTTGGGTGCTGTAGTTTAATTATTTTGAGCTCCCAAGTTGCTATGTTGCTGTAATTTGCAATTTTCGCTCAAATCTTGTTTCGGGCATAACTTTTAGCCCGTAACTCCGATTTCAGCGAATCTTATATCAAACTTGGGTGTTTTTCTGTCTAGATTAATAATATCAGGTTGTTATCTTGTTTTGAGGTGTTTTGCTTGAGTGATGTTTTACGTGCTCCATGTGCATCCCTAGTGCATCCATCATGCATTCATGTTTTTCGAGTGCGCATTGCATCGTGTTGATTTTTGCTTGGTGTGTTTGTCTTGTTTAGAGCTGGAAGCTGAGATCGGGTTCGAAGTTGAGCACGAGTTTTCCAACGAGGTTGAGCACGAGGACCCTTCTTACGATCCGAACGAATTCTCTTCAGGCAAGATGACCGAACCCCGATAACATTACTATCTTTGTCTGTTGCTAGTAGTCTCGATCTATAGTTTTGCCTCGATGCCCATGTTCTTCTTGTCAGCCTCCTACTTGTAACCAATTGCCATGTTTAACCACCCTACCTATGCAAACCGTTGCTTGGCTAAGTACGCTTCGCTCAGCCCTTCTTATAGCGTTGCTAGTTGCAGGTGAAGTGAAGATGCTTGCTCCATGTTGAAGTTTGGTTGGGTTATATCACACTAGATAAATGCTTTAATTGAAATCATCTATATATTGGCAAGGGTGGAAGGCTAAGCCTTTTGCTTGGTGATTTGTTCCACTCATGCCGTTAGGATCCATATAAGCCGGTTTTATGTTCCTTGATTATGCGTTCCTAACACGGTTGGGGTGTATGGGACCCCCTCGATAAACCGCTAAGTGCTAAGTCTTTTCCAGCAAATCCCAACATTGGTACTATTTTGCCTAATAACAAACTAAACATGCATAGGGAGTTATAAACCATTTTATTTAATTCAACAACCCCGGGCCAGTGCTCCACATGAGTGTTGGTCCGAAACGGGGAGCCTGCGGGGCCACCTCGAGGAAACTCAAGGTCTGGTAAAAACCCGTAGCTTCACCCATCCGGTCGTGGCCTGAGACGAGATACGCGCGGCTACTATCAGGGTGTCGGCACGCCGGGAGGATTTGCTGGATTAGCCTTACCTTAGCTCGGTATATCTTGAGCACGGGATTCCGAGGGTACTCGGGTCTTCCCACTTTGGAGTTGCGACTCCGCGGATCGTGGGCTTGTAATGGGTCAAGTTGGAACACCCCTGCAGGGTTTGAACTTTCGAAAGCCGTGCCCGCGGTTATGTGGCAGATGGGAGCTTGTTAATTCCGGTTGTAGAAAACTTGACACAATGATACTAATACACTACCAGCGTGTGTTCCGTGACTGTCAATTTCCGAATAGGGATTCGGGAGTTGAACACGGAGGGGTTATGATTGTGAGCTTGTAGCTAGGATCACTTCGTGATCACTTCTCGCGATGCCTTCTCTTCTCGCTCTCACTTGCGTAAGCTAGATGCTAGTTGCTGCTGCAGACTTGTTCTTTCTTCAGCCTTTCCCTCACCTGAAGGCTTTGATAGTTCTGTTACCCGGAGACGGGATTGCTGAGTCCTCTGTGGCTCACAGTTACTTCACACACCAGTTGCAGGTCCAGCTGTGAGCTATCCAGGTGATGGCACCGAGCTGGATTGGGAGTACGACGAGGAGCGTAGTCGGTACTATGTGCGGTACCCGGACGATCAGTAGTGGAGTCTCTTACTAGGATTCGATCTGCCTGTGGTTGTTTTATTTATCTGAGTTTGGTACTTTGACATTTGGCTTTTGCCCTTAGAGGGTTGTAGTGCTCTTAATGTATGATGTTTGAGACTTGTACTGTATTTCTGTGACGTGGCGATTGTAAGCCAACTATTTTCAGTTTGCTATCCCTCTTTTACATGAGTTGTGCAAAGATCACCAAACTTGAGATCATTCTAGGATGGACTTATGCCTTTAAGTCGTGCCTCGACACGTAGGAGGTATAATTCCATCCTGGGCATTACACACTATCCTAGTTTTAGAATGTTTTGTTAGGGGGGGGGTGTCATTGTACTTGTGTCGAAAACTCACTTTGGTCACTGTACATAAGAATACGATCACTGAATACGACTTGAGATGATTGTACGGTCACTGGCTCACCGTATAACTTTGTATTTTGCCTAATTTGACCAGTCAAGCTGCCTACCATCTGTACCTTTATATGGGTCTCATCTGTCAGTGGATTGAATACTAAAAAAAGGAAAAACTAGGCGACAATGAGGATTTAAACTAGGATATTGTCGCTACTGCCAGAAGGAGCAAGCCAATTAAATCAGCCGCTCGTTGCGCTGAATAATTAGAAGGCGGCCTTATTATTAAGAACACACAATATGTATGCAGACACAACACACATGCACAGTTGCATACACTCGCACACGACACGCACGCAGGCACACAGCTAGCAGCCTGGCACATACTGTAGCATGCATACATGACACATCGGAGGCCACCGGGTCGTGCTCTAGCAGCCGTGCTACCGTGCTGTGTGCGCATGACGAGAGCGGCCGATGTGGATATCTCCACTATCGTACATGTGGCCATCTCATGCAAACAGAGAGTTGGCATGCGTTGCGTCGCCTCGTCTTGCAGCTCCTGTACATTCGCTGGCATCGATCGGTATTGCGACGGGGCGAGCGCTCGTGCGACCCAGTACCGGATGACCTGTAGCACGACGTGCATCCGGGCACCGTCCAATCCCACTAGCCATGGCAGACGGTTGCTGCTTACTGTGCGCGCGTACCGAGCTTTGTTTGTGCTTCCTTGTGTGTGTACGTGCAAGTTGAGAATGATGAGAGGCTGCACAGGCGCGTAAAGCTGCGGTAGGCTGCGTGAGAACCAGACACTGAAGGCGAGAGATACATGGCTGCGGTGAGTACGTGGAAGACATAGCGCGAGGGCTCGGACCTAAGAGACGACAGACGCGTTGGCGATGCAGGACAGCACGGGTTGCATGGCGAGGTACCGGAGAGATTTGGGCGTGTAGATGGCTGCTATGCGTGTGTGCTGTGTGCTCCCATGTTGCGTGTTGCCTGCTTCTGTAGAAAAGAACATTACTATGCAAACGGACACTAAAATGTTTTGGTTAAGATTGCTTGAGCGTGCGGGTTCCCATCGTGAGATCTCAGATTTGATCCCGTGCATTTTAAGTTATTTTGTTTATTTCTACCTACTGACGAGATTGTTGGCTGACTAGGCTGCATTATGTGTCATAAAAGTAGTTTGACTGGTCAAAATAGGCAAAATACAAAGCTATACGATGATCAGTGACCGTATAATCACCTCAAGTCGTATTCAGTGACCGTATTGACTGATTCTTATGTACAGTGACCAAAGTGAGCGATTCGACACAAATACAGTGACCCGCTGATGCATTTTACTCTTTAGAATAGGTACTCTGTGTGTATTCCTAGTATATGTTCGTAGGGCCAGCCCAACTCATCCCAGATCCTTGCCCGGCCCATCCGAGCCGAACCACCCATAACTCGGTCTCGGGTCCGGCTCCGACCCACTCTTCTTCCTCAACCCTCGCCACTCGGCGCCGGTGTCTCCCTCCTTGCTCCCCCCAAACCCCTACCGCCGGCGCCGCCGGTCCTTTCTCCCCAAAAGGCAGGCGAAAAATTCGCGCGGGCGATCGGCGAAGGAATGGCGGCGGCAGAGGGGGAGGCGAGCCGGCTGTTCCGCGTCCGACGCACGGTGATGCAGATGCTGCGGGACCGCGGGTACCTGGTTGTGGACGCCGATGTCGACATGACCATGGGCGAGTTCGTCGGGCGCTATGGCGACCCCGTGCGCCGCGACGACCTCGTCATCAACCGCGCCAAGAAGGACAAGCCCGACGAACAGGTGTGTCCCCTCCCCCCACCTCCTCCCCGCGTCCATACTAGAGCGTGGACTGATTGACGGTGTTGGCAATGCCGCTCCAGATCTACGTCTTCTTCCCGAACGAGCCCAAGCCCGGAATGAAGACGGTCAAGAGCTACGCCGAGAAGATGAAGCAGGAGAACGTCAACAATGGCATACTCGTGGTGCAGCAGGCGCTGACCGCCTTTGCCCGCAACGCGGTGCTCGGGTTATCGCAGGAGAAGGAGAAATTGATGCTCGAGGTCTTCCAGGTCGCGCTCTACATCCATGCCTCGTACTCGTCTGACTAATATCCAGTGCCTCTCGCCATGGGAACCAGTGACTGACGTTTAATGTAGTGCTGTCCTGCAGGAAGGGGAGCTTCTTATAAACATTAAGAATCACGATCTTATTCCCGAGCACGTGCTCCTCACAAAGGAGCAGAAGAAGACGCTGTTGGAGAAATACACTGTCAAAGAAACTCAGGTCATACAAATTTGCCAACCCTTTGCTCACTGTAGCTGACCTGATATTCTAATTGATCCAATCATGTCATTATGTGAAATGTATTTCTGTTTGAGCCATGTAAGCTGTTAATAATCATCTGTGAACAAACAATTATAGCTAAAAACCATGACCCTGTATTCCAGCATATACCTTCATGTAGATATTCCAGATGGTTGTGTTGGGATGAAACACCTCATATTTTATTATGAAAAGTGGAGTGTTCTTACAATAGGACTTACAACTTCCACCTATCTTCTACAAAATCATAAGGTTAGTATATCTTATTATTGATTTGAAAGAAAAGGTTCCCTCTACTTCCTCAAGCTATATTTCACCAAACTAATGTCCCTCGTACTTAATCCCAACTGGAGCATTTTATTTTATCCCATAACCTGGTTTACATAGATGGTTTTTTGTCCTGAAAACAGCGGTTTTGCATGCTAGTATGCCACATGGGAGGCCGACGGTTTTGTTAGACACCAAGTACCAGGATCATATCCCGTAATAATGCAATAGTAAGGATACAATCTTATATAATCCTACTTGCAGAACTACTAGGTCATATCGCTATGTCCGCTACAAATAGTACATAAGCCATTTCTGATAATAAGATCCATATACATATGTGGCTGAATATCTTGGCCAGTGTTGTGTTAATTTGCTTTCAGCATGACAACTGTAAGTCATGTATGTTTGTTACTCTTTAAGTCATCTTGATTCAACGATTATGGTTGTTCATAATTTAGAAACATGTGAATTCTATATTATTAAGTGTAGAATTGGGATCAGCAAGAAACTGATCATGTGTAAGACCGTAGCTGAGGTGCTACTTTGATGAAAGTAATATGGTGATGTCATGAACGGCTGGGAATGTTAGACACAGGTGGTAGCAGGATAAGCTAGTAGGATGTACATACCAGAAGCTCTTCTAGAACTTGAAGAATGATGCTATATAATCTGCTTCGGATGTGTTCCTTTCAGAGTTAATGTGTACTTAAGGATTCTTAGATATATGAGCATTATGCTTCGCATAGGTTAGTGAGTCTATGGGTCTTCTACTGACACTGGTGTGGTGCATATTTTCTACAGTGATACTTGGTCCGTTGGGTAATGTTAGAGATAAGTGTACTAGAATTCGTTACTCTCATTTCAGTTTTGGTTTACTTGTTTGTTTCCGTGTGTTATTTGTTAAGATTAAGATGCATAATGCTCTAAAGTTCGTAGGAAGCTGCATTGGTCTTAAGTGTTGATTACCCTTTTCACTTGGTAGTGGTTGAAAGATTTGCGTTGGTCATGTTTTGCATTCATCAATTTTCATAATCTCATTCTTTAGAAAAGTTTGGCCCCATATGTCTTCCTTTTTGCTGTAAAACGGCAGGTGCTCTTCCAATCAATAGTATAAGGAGAAATGTCTTATGTACATTAATTTAATAAGATATTAGCCTCTATTATTAGTGGTACTCTAGGTTCTGATGCTCTTGTGTTGTCTTGTGATGACGCAGCTCCCTCGGATTCAAATCTCGGATCCAATAGCAAGATACTATGGCATGAGGCGTGGACAGGTCGTGAAGATCACCAGGCCCAGCGAGACTGCTGGAAAATATGTGACGTATCGCTATGTTGTCTGAGGTCAAGAGCGTATCTGGTGCGCTGGGGCAATTGGTGCTACCGGTGCACTGGACACCGGTTGCACATTGAAAAATATTCTAAAAAAAATATAGTGCATTGACACAACAATGTTGTCAGAAAATTCCATATCAAAATTCGAAACATTGCACGAGATACAAAAATGAGAAATTTGACATCAGTGTGATAATGGGCTGATGTCAAATTTATCATTTTTGTATCTCGTGAAATGTTTTGGATTTTGATATGAAATTTCTGACGATGTTGTTTCAATGCACTAGATACACCCTCGCCTGAGTTCCACTACATTCTCAAGGGTCGAGATGTTCTGCAAGCACTGCCAGTTAAAATGCTTCCTCTCCTCAGTAGTAGACACTTGTTTTCTCGAGGAACAGAAGTTACTTTCTGAACCGCCTTAGTGCTTTGTCTCTACATCTGCTTGTCAGTTTGACATGATTCTGTTAGCTAGCATCTAGACATAGATTTCGGTAGTTCTGTTCTTTTTCGTCACTGCTAAATACTCCCTCAGTTCCAAAATTCTTGTCTTAGATTTGTCTAGATATGGATGTATCTAACACTAAAATATAACAAGATACATCCGTTTTTTGACAAATCTAAGACGAGAATTTTGAGACGGAGGGAGTAACTCTTTGCTACCCGAAATAGTCGGTCTGTTTCAGAGTTCAGTTTAGTGCTCCTGTATTTAGCTAAATAAATATACAAATGGTATGGCCACTAAATCTGGTACGGTTGTTTGTTTGACGAGCAAAGAAAGCTTGCAGCATGAGGTTCCCCTGCCGGCATGCATGAAGTTGGGTGAGAATGGCAGCGGTGTGGTGAACCTCGAGCTATTTCGCCTTCCCTACGAGATGTGATGGGTGGTTGATGATCAACCCCACTTTATTCTTTTGTGGTTTCACATTGCTCACGGCTGACCATATGCATGCCGGGAGGCAGTTGATTATTAACCTCGCTCGCCGCAAGGGTTGTTCAGAGGGAGTCCAGAACGGCTGCCGTATTATATTTGTTTGGTTTAGTTTGGGCCGTAGTATATTTGTTTGGTTTAGTTTGGCCTGTCACTTGTGACCAACCACTAATCAGGTTAGAAGAAAGATCGCTACTCCAGCTGATCAACGAACCTTTTTCTATTATAATAGTGCATGGTAGAGATAAAACAGTTATGCCCAGAATTTACAAAAACAAAACCTTTAAAATTGACAAAACATCAAGATTCTCAAGCATTTTAAGAAAATTTCTACACTAAGATTTAAGAAACTCAGGCAAGAAGCCTGCAAATGCGGACAAGGGTACTTCAACAATTTATGAGCCACAATGCAATGACTAGGCACGCGGTTGACGGATTAAAAAAATTAGGCATATTGAAATAATCATCTGACATTGTTGTAAGTATTCCGATACCGACTACAGGCAATGGGCCACAAATGCCAACAAGGGTTCTCCAACAACTTTTGAGTCACCTTTTCTTTTTTTGAGAAACCAGTGGTGCGGACATGGAGTATCTGTTTCCGAGCTCAAATGCTTCCTGGTGAACAGTAAAATTGAAAAAAAAAATCATACAATTCAGGATTTTTTGTGGTAAACTTTGCCATTTTTTTTGGTAAGCTTGCCAAAATTTCAGCAAGAAATGACATTCGTTGGAGTCGTGAAAAAAAACATGCTTCAAAATTGCTAGTTTTGAAAACATTTTGAAGTGTTATTTTTGTTTTTTGGCAACAACTTCCAAGAAAGGTATTTCATGCTGAAATTTGGTATGCATACAAAACATTTGGTAAAGTTTATCACAAAATTTTCTAGTTTTTATTATCATTTAACCTTTTTACTGTTCACTGGGGTGCATTTGAGCTCACGATCAGAATAGGACTATCGCAGTGGCGCACCCTTCTTTGGAAGAGAATTCGACGAAATGGCACTCACTCCTTTTGTTTTTCTACAAAGCACATCTTTTTTTTTTATATTTTTTGTCTTCACGAACAACACACATTTAAGTCCTACTTAGACAAAATAACATAGGTTTTTCCTCCTCATTTTTTGGTCACGCTGTCATATTTTTCTGAATGATAGGTATCTAATATGAGAGTGCCTAGAACTCATCTAGATGAGATATAATTTAGTCTCATTCATCTGGAAAATGAATATATATATAAAGAAGTACCAACCCATGTTAGCACATACGCATCTTATAGCATCACATCCAATGGCTATAAAAGTGAATGAGACATAACTAGAACTCAGCTAGATGATATCTAGATCACTGGAGCCCGTCTGTAAGGGTGCATCTCGTTGCTCCGAGGGCTCATGTTTGTTTTCCTTGCCAGTTTTTATTTTTTTGCACATTTTAATTCATGAACATTTATTAACTTTTTTGAAGATTTTATAAAAATAGTGAACATTTTTTAACACACAACATTTTTTACATTCATGAACATTTTTTAACTCCCAAGCGACGGCCATAGCCGAAAACCCAACCTGCGAGGTTTTCACCTAAAAGCCCAACCGCCCAAGCGACGGCCATAGCCGAAAACCCTAACCCGCCGCCACAGGCCCTCCCGCCATCCTCGCCGGCGCCGCTTGCCCGCTTCCAACCACCGATACAGGCCAAAAACCTCGCGCGGGGGGCGTCGGAGGCGGAGGAGGGATGGCTTTCGACGGGGACAACAAGCGGCTGTTCCGCGTGCGGCGCACGGCGTTGCAGATGCTGGGAGACCGCGGGTACACGGTGAACGACGAGGAAATCAAGCTGTCCCTGTACGAGTTCGTCCAGCGCTACGGAGACCCCGTCCGCCGCGACGAGATCGTCATCCATTGCGAGAAGGAGGGCGACCCCAACGACAAGGTCCCCTCCCCTTCTTGCGGCGGCGGCGGCGGCGGCGCCGCCGCCTCCGATTTCCACTGTGGGGGTGTCTTTTGGCTGACGGTGTCGCTCCTGCCCTTCCAGGTCAACGTCTTCTTCCTCGACGAGTCCAAGACCGGCCTGGCCGTGGTCAGAAGCTGCGTCGAGAAGATGAAGCAGGGGAACGTCACCAATGGCATACTCATCCTGCAGAAGGCGCTGAGCGGCCCGGCCCGGACCGAGGTCGCACGGAGCAAGAAGTACCACCTCGAGGTCTTCCAGGTCTGCCCACCTCTGCACTCCTGTCTGCCCACCTCCTACTCGTATGGCAGAGACCAATAGCTAATGTTTGATGTGCTGCCCTGTCCTGCAGGAAGGGGAGCTTCTTGTAAACATTACTCAACACCATCTCGTTCCGAAGCACGAGCTCCTGAGTGACGAGGAGAAGAAGGAGCTGCTGCAGAAATACACTGCCCACGAAACTCAGGTCAGATGAATTTGCATATTCCTTTTCTCTGTGTCTCACTGGCCTGATATCCTAACCTTTGCAAGCATGTCATTATGAAAAAAAATGTGTTCGTTTTTAAGCCATGTAATACATGAGATAGTTTATGTAGAAAATCTACGAGGAATTAAATTATCGATAAATGTGACCGCCTATTCCATCAGATCAAAATGTATGTGCACATTACAAATTGATTGTGTGAAACACCCTATGAGTTCTGCAAAGGTTCATTTCTGTTTTGGTGCTCTTGAGCATTGTTTTATACTAACACGCCAGCAGGCAGATGATGTGGCCGATCGAACCCTACTTGCATAACTGCCAGGATCATATCCTCCTTATAAATATCCAATAATCCTATTTCCCTGACAATAATAATTGGATATCCTGGAGGTGGAGCATGCACTTAACCCTGTTAGTTTGCAGGAGTTTTATGTCATGTTGGAGAGATCTCCATGTTAGATTATTTAGTTTTAGTTTACAATTTAACACATGGATATTGCATTACTTGGTGGATATTCTGGGTGAACGACTTTTCTGAAAGGGTGTGAATGTGACACGGTTGGTAGTAGGATGAAGTAGCCGAGAAGTTCATGCCCAGCTCCAAGATGATCTTGTTGAGCACTTGTGGGCACTTCATAGCACTTGATTGCTGTGCTTTCTATCATTCTCTTCAGTTGGATTATTACTTCATTTGGACCCTTTTGTGTGTTTGAATTTGAATAATTAAATTTGTAGGTAGAATGGGCACCTAAGGAACTATTGTAACTTAAAGGATTGTATTCGATAGTTTGCTTGGGAAGTGATTCTTTTGAGAAGTTAATAACTAGTGAATGGCTCCTATGTATATGTGCATTATGTCTGCATATGCTGGTGGATCTGTGGGTGATCAACTGTCCAGGTTTAGCAACATATTTTGTACTGTTTTATTTAAATGCTTTCTAGGATAAAATTAAGTATATCAGTGTACTGGCCTGATACGTTGGTGATGATAATCTGAGGAGTTTGTTGTTTTGAAATCAGTTAGAATCCCATAATTTGCATAGGTCACATTTCACATTCATGAAGTTTTGATACCTCAGTTCTGTAAAGAAGCTTGACCCCCTAATTCGTTACCACCACTAACAAACAGAACACGGATATTTGCCCCCAATCTTTTAAGATGTTCTGATAATTTGGAATTATCTTACGATGCAGCTCCCCAGGATTCAGCTCACGGACCCGGTAGCAAGATACTACGGCATGAAGCGTGGGCAGGTGGTGAAGATCACCCGGAAGAGTGAAGTTGCCGGAGAATACGTGACCTATCGCTACGTCATCTGAGCCTCACTGCATCCTAAAGGCTCGAGGTTTTTCTGGGAGTTAAAAATGGTTCCTCGTCTCCAATTCCTCCCAGTAGTAGAAGCATCACTGTCTATAGGGGAACCAAGGTGCTAGCTGAAGCGGCTTGGTTCCCCTTTGTTTGTAACTGCCTGGTAATTTGACATGAGGGTGGTAGCTAGAAATAGGTTTCTGTAGATGTGTTGTGTTCGGTGCTGCTAAACAACTCTTGAATGTATACGTGAGATGCGTTGGTCTGTTCTGAAGAAATTCAGTTACTTGAGCGCCCCCGGTATTTGACCAAATGGAACCAGTGTGTGCCTTTCTGGGACTCTAGAAACGACGTGATGTGCGTACGATCTGTAGTAGTATCGGTTAAGACTCGCAGCAAAGTGGCCAACCTCGAGAGAATTTGTTGAGTACGTTTTTTCTGAACAGGTCTGGGCTGCTTTTCCTCTCTATAAGCCGAGAACCTGGAAGCTTTCCTCGAGATAATTTGTTACAGTACGCTTTTTCTGCACAGGTCTGGGCTAGCTTTTCCTCTGCATAAGCCGAGAACCTGGAAGCTTTGTTTTTTTTGGGTTAAAGTCTCGTTTGGAACCTTCGCGTGGTCGTCGATTTTGATACTTAGCATAGTGAAAAGACGTCCCGTGTCTTTTGCTTGAGTTTTGATTGGCGTTTCTACAGTTGCGGGAAGTTCACGGCAGAGAAGTGGCTGGCAGGATCCTCCTCTCCTTTGGACGGAGACTTGTTTGCAGTTTACTACTAGCTGCCAAGAATAAGAATCATCCTAGAAGAAGAGAGAGCTAGCAGTATACCAAGAAAGGCGCAGGTCAGTCAACGACGGGGACATGGCCGATGGCCCGATGTGGTTGCCTCAGATCCCAGCGCCCGTGTCTCAATCCGCACTCCATCTTCCTCCGAATTTTCCAAGCATCACTTGGAGGGGCCAAAGAATATCTCGCGCATCACATCGCCGCCGCGGGTTGCAATCGGAGTCGGAGGGACATGCTAATCACTCCATCCCTCCGTGGATTTGTGTCGAAAAGGAAAACTGCTAAGCATCTGCCATTTTGTTTGTTGTTGTCATTGCGGAGCCTGCGACGTATCCGTTCATGAAAAATGAATTCTGCACCGCACGGTTCCGCATTCATCCAGCCATTCAGGTGTAGCGCTCCAGCATTCATGGCGCCATCATATCAAGGAGCTAGTCAAACACAGGACTCGATCAGACCATAGTTCTTCGCCACCCTTCTGTTCATGAATCGCGTAGGCCCCCCTCCCCCTACACCAGATCATGTGTAGGGGAGGCCCAGCGCTGGTGTGTATCCTACAGATAAGGCATGCCATCACTGCAACGGATCCCAGCTGCCGAGCACCTCCAGCCTTCCAGGTCACACCAGCACAGAATCATAGCATCACTACAAGTTACGAGCAGAAAACTCGCAGCTGTGCTTGGTGCTCAGTTCAGAGAGAAGTAGAACTCGGTTCAGTGGCTGAGGATGGTCAGATCGGACTTGCCGGAGGAATAAAAATGCCCTGAAAATGAGCTATGGCAACCTACCAAGCAGTAAAAAGTTAGCCCAGACACAGGCAAAACCTACTACGTACGTCTTCAGGCTTGCTACACATACAGTAAGTCCAATTCCGGCGACAAGCTTTGGGCAGAGGGGTTAGGTTAGTATAGTTTAGCTACGCAATTTTGTCTTTTCTATGCGCAACATGCAAATCTGGACAGGGCTGTACGTACAACAGGACAATAATACTAGTACAATAGCTGCACGCGACAGCTAAGCGCAGGATTCAACACAGGGCCGCCACGGTACATCTGTCTGCCTGCTCTGCCCGTCTCCACCTTCCTACAGTGATTCGTTCTCAAGGGTGAAATAAATGGCTGAAATACTGCGACGCCGTCCCACCACCACAGTTCGTTTTCTCAGTTTCAAAATTTTTAGCCATCCAAATCCAACCATTAAAGTACTCTTCTGCTGGTCAATAGACCGGCCGAATGACGCTCGCTATCCCCAGGAAAGGTCAAATTTAGGACTCTGATCTGATCGTGAGAGCCCGTGATGGTGACAATTATGCATGCAGACTGGGCATGTGCGACCGAGTTGATTATTGTTATCTCTCACGAACAGGAACAGCTGACTTTCAAATCAAACAAAGCATACAATACAAGGAGTGAGCCAGCCAGATAAGAACGGAGATGGCCCCGGGCTAGGAGAAAATGAAAGGCTAAGTATAAAAGTTTGGTTGACGATGTCATTTCACAATTATACCGCTTCCCATCAGTCTTTAGAATACAACAGCAGAGACCGCACAAGTAAATGTTCCAGGGTTGAAAAGTACTCCCTCCGTGACAAATGCAAAGACGTTCTTATGGCCCATGGAAAACCGAAAAAACGTCTTACATTTTGGTACCGAGGCAGTATATCCCAAAGACAGATAGCTTGGAAGCGTATGTTGAAGGATTTTAGCACCCAAATTGGAGTATTGACAACAATAGCAAAGTTCGTAAAGCAGAGCACACGAAATATTAGTATATGGGAATGAGACAGGGGATATCATCGAGCAAATTCACAAAAGGGAAAATGGTACTCCCTCGGATCCAAAATAAGACAGATGACCAAAATAAGAGACAAATGAGATAGGAGACATCATCGAGCAAATTCACAAAACCACAACACTTATTATGGATCGGAGGGAGTAAACGGGATTAGCATGCTACACATAATGACCATATATGAGTAGGTGATAACAGAGTGCTACAGAACGGCCATGCAAACAAAGTTAAACATTCCTGTAAAATTAAGATAAATTGATAGAGGATCAATTTTTTTAATGCCAGTCTCATTTGTATAGGGGACTGGAGAGCAGGCCAGTTGTTCCAAGAAGGTGATATCAGAATTTAGACACAACAAGAATTACAGTTCCACAGAGATACTACAAGTACTAGCAATAACTTAAGAGACAATGCAAACTAATCTTACAGCTTACATGATTATCTCACCATGAGACGGTGCCATGATCGAACTGATTATCCGGCAGTAATACTGGTTTTGCCGTGGATGTCTCGGCATGCCCTCGATCAATTCAACTGCCAGAGCTACACAAGTAGCAGCATATTAAGCCTGACCAAGCGGTTCCCAATCCGAGGCGTCGCCGCCATCAGGTGTCTGAGTCGTCCTTGTTATAGGACAACGGAAATTCGTCAAACTGCTCCGAGACATCACGGCCCGTTCCAATGCTCTTCAGAGAGTGGTAAACCCTGTACATTGAGATCCTCTCCTTTGGCCGAGCTACGATACACTGAAAAGCCACCTTCAAGAACTCGCTGATCTCTGCATCAGAGCCCTTCAATGACTTATCCACGGCATCAGCGATTCGGCCGGTGCTCTTGAGCTGATATACCCAATCCACCAATGTCCCCTTGAATCCTTCACCCACATCACTTGACACAGAGGCAGCCTCCTGCCCGCTCACCAGCTCCAATAGTATGACCCCAAAAGCATATGTATCACCCTTCATGGTACCAACTGGATTGCTAGCATACTCTGGGGCAACATACCCAAACTCCCCGAAGTCACCATTGAGGAAGGGGCTTGTATCTCCACCTTCACCTGGCGCCATCCGGACCAGCCTTGTGAGCCCAACATCTGTGATCCGAGCCTCATAGTCCTCATCCAGAAGCACCGCGCTTGAGCTCAAGTTCTGGTGAATCTGTGGCATCTGGAACCCATGGTGCAGCCACGCAAGACCGCGCGCCGCCCCAACAGCAATCCTGAGCCGCGTCGCCCAGTCCAGCAATGTCTCCCCTGGCTCCTTCATCACCTTGGAAAGAGCCCCACTCTCCATATGCTTGTACACCAGCAGCCGCTCCTCCTCAACAACACAGAACCCCAGCAGCGGCACGATGTTGGGGTGGCGCAGCTGCCCAATCCGCCCCATCTCCGACCTGAAGGCCTTCTCTGAGAGAGGGCATGAGTGCAGGCGCTTCACCGTCAGCGCAGACCCGTCGCGCAGCACGGCCCGGTATGCGGTTCCTGCCCGCGAGCTCCCCGCCACCACGATGTGGCTTGTGCTGAAGTCTTGTGTGGCTGCCAACAGGTCGGCGAGCTTGACCTTGACGATCGGTTTCTGGAACAAGGACACCGGCGCCAGTCGGTTGTGTGCGGCCCGCAGGCGCTCCGCCCACCAGCTCCCGTCCTCGGCGGCAGTAACCTCCGACTCGCTTCCTCCGCGGCCCTGGCGGCGGCGGCCAGCCTTGCTCTTCCCGGTGCATCGCCAGAAGAAGAAGGCGAGGAGCAGCGAAGCGGCGGCGCCGAAGACCCCGGCAGCAATAACGATGCCGAGGCCGGTGCCCCCAAGGCCGCCGCCGCAGCGCGAGGACAGAGGGTGGCCACAGAGGCCCGAGTTCCCGGAGAAGGAGTCCTTGGAGAAGGCAGAGCCGAGCTGGGACGGGATCTGGCCCTCGAGGCGGTTCCCGGAGAGGTCGAGCGCCTTGAGGCGGTCGAGGCGCGCGAGGGAGGCGGGGATCTGGCCGGAGAAGGCGTTGTCGCTGAGCTTGAGCGAGTTGAGGAAGCGGCAGTTGGCGAGCTCGGAGGGGAGCGGGCCGGTGAGGCGGTTGCCGGAGAGGTCGAGGCTGACGACGAAGGGGATCCAGTCGCAGAGCGCGGGGGGTATCTGGCCCTCGAGCGCGTTGGAGGAGAGGTCGAGCGTGTTGGCGGAGCGGCAGTACTGGAGCGCGGGGGGGATTTTGCCCTGGAGGCCGAAGCCGGAGAGGGTGACGGCGAGGATGCGGGACTCCTGCGGGTTCCAGCAGGAGATGCCGGAGAATTCGCAGACGGCGCCCGCCGAGGTGTTGCTGGTCCAGGACGAGAGGCGGCCCTCGGGGTCCCTGAGGTCGCTCTTGACGCCGCGGAGGCACTTGGCATCGTCCTCCTGCGGCCCCGCCGCCGAGCCGGGCGCCGGCTGCGGCGCGGCGGGCGGGAGGGTGAGGGCTAGGGCCAGCAGCAGCAGGAGGAGGAGGGGCGAGGGCGGCATGGCGGATTGGT
>LR738710.1:664784835-664847124 GCA_902687465.1 Secale cereale | reverse complement strand
GAGGGGTGGTTTGACCAGGTGGGGAGACTGCGGGCGGGGTGGATGGGCGGTACTGCTGCTGGTGTGTCGCGTGTGCGCGTTTTGGTGGGGCGGGTTTGGACTGCGCCGCTGGGTGGGGGTGGTGGATGGATGGGGAGAGAAGTGAAGAAAGAGGACAGACTCGACACGGGGTGGTGGAGCGATTGGCGAGATTTGGAAGCGACGGACGGCTGACTAGTACACCAGTGAGTCTGAGTGAGTGGTGATTGCTTGGGCCGTGCCGGCCGCCGGACGGTGAGCACGCTACAGGAGGCTGGACTCCGTAAAGTGCCATAGCCTCTTTTGTACCTCTGTTTCAGCATTTTTTTTCGTTAATAATCCCTTAAAAACAATTTTTCGACAACGCAGCAAGCTTATGCGCTCACTTTGATGTTTTTGTTTAATTCTCAGTCCACTGATTTTTCTTATCAAAAATCCTAGATTGATTTCTGAATTTTAGAAAAGTGTATAACGGAAGCGAACGTTGCTTTTTCCCCAAAAAAAGTATGACCGGACAAAACAATGGAAGTTACGCTTTGACCCATTGGCTTGGAGCGTCTATATCCAGACTTCACAAATTTGAGCCCTACAGGTCCGTGGACAGTCCCGGTCACTCCTCATATTTTAGTGTTCACAACCTTCCTCATCATGTTCAGCTCTCCATATCCATGCAAAGTGAGAAAATTACATAGATCATCAGCATAACAACCACAGAAAGAAGCAAACATAGATAAAATTCACAGCCATAGCAACAAAACCAAAAGAAGTTCATCAACGAACACTAGATAGCTAAACTAGATAGATACTAGAAATAAATGGAGGGGCGTCAGACTTCACCAATTTCGCAACCTTGCCCTTGCGGCCACAAGAGTGGTGGTAGTTTCCCTCCACGTAGGTGTTCGTGGTCGAAGGGGCGTCACCGCCGTTTGTGCTCATCGTGCCACTATAATAGGAAGAGGACGATATGAAGCCCACGAGGCACCAGGCGATGCGGTTATGCTCCTTCGTGAGCCGGTGCCCTTTCGCGTCACTGGCCGCCTTCTCCGCCGCTTCGCGCTCTGAGTACTCGATGTCGAGCCAGACCGTCGCATCCTTGCGGAGTAAGCGTCTAGCGTGCGTCTCCGCCGTGGTCAGCGGTCAGCGGAGGACCTCATACATGAGTGTCTACCCATGATCTAACGGCGCAGGCGACAAGGACACACGCAACCTGCAGGACGAAGTTGCCGCCGCCACCGTTGCCCTCTCCCTCACACGCTGCCTCTCGTGGCGGGCGGTGCGTGTTTTCGATTCTGGCGTCCTCCGACACAGGATTTGGGTCGGCACGGGAACGAGCACCCACCGCTGTCTAGGAGGAGCTACTGCAGGAGGGGTGGGAGTGGGCGACGGATAGGCTTCGGTGCGGAGCGTGCGTAGTGTGTGAATCAAAAAACGAAGTGCGAGGACACGGGCGACATCGTCCGCATTGCGAGCGACATGGGATGACACAGAGCTCAAGCTCCCTCTCCCGCCCACCCATGAACACGCTAATGCGACGCGGAAGCCAAGCTCCTCATTATCCTAGATGGGCTCACGTCGCTACCGAGTTTGCCACTCGTCACGTTGCAGGCGCTTTATATGAAGGATAGGGACGGGGAAAGGAGGGGACATGACAGAGAAGGGAGGAGAGGAGACAGACGGTGGGGTGTGGATTATTTGACGAGTGGTCTATCGTTTGTCTGGGGTGGGGCATTTGTGGGGTCGTGGAGGGCCAGCGTGGGTCGGTCCGACATGGTGGACGCGTCCGGATCTCCGCAAATCCGCCCAAGATATGGTTTCGATATGGGGGATGCCAATCAGGCCGCACATTTAGGGGCGGTATAAGGGTCGGCTGGGTCACGATTTTTTTGACCGGCCATTGACATGACCATACGCCCGGACGTATAGGGGGCATTGGAGGAGCCTGGTTGTAGATGCTCTTACCATTGCTTCTGCTTTCAGTATGATCTGCATTTTTTTTTGTTATTTACATTTGTGGCTCAACTCGGCCTCGTTAGTGAATACAGGTAAGAAAAACATGTTGGGGAACGTAGTACTTCAAAAGTTTTCCTACGATCATGCAAGATCTATCTAGGAGAAGCATAGCAACGAGCGGGGAGAGTGTGTCCACGTACCCTCGTAGACCGAAAGCGGAAGCGTTTAGTAACGCGGTTGATGTAGTCGAACGTCTTCGCAATCCAACTGATCCAAGCACCGAACGTACGTCACCTCCGTGTTCAGCACACGTTCAGCTCGATGACGTCCCACGAACTCTTGATCCAGTTGAGGTTGAGGGAGAGTTCCATCAGCACGACAACGTGGTGACGGTGATGATGAAGTTGTTGGGGAACGTAGTATTTCAAAATTTTCCTACGATCACGCAAGATCTATCTATTAGAAGCATAGCAACGAGAGGGGAGAGTGTGTCTACGTACCCTCGTAGACCGAAAGCGGAAGTGTCTAGCGACGCGGTTGATGTAATCGAATGTCTTCGCGATCCAACCGATCCAAGCAGCGAACGTACGGCACCTCCGCGTTCAGCACACGTTCAGCTCAATGACGTCCCACGAGCTCTTGATCCAGTTGAGCTTCACGGGAGAGTTTCGTCAACACGACGGTGTGGTGACGGGGATGATGAAGCTACCGGCGCAGGGCTTCGCCGAAGCACAACAACGATATGACCGAGGTGTGTTTCTGTGGAGGGGGGCACCGCACACGGCTAAAACAATGTTGCTTGTGTGTCCTCGGGTGCCCCCTGCCCCAGTATATAAAGGAGCAAGGGGGAGGGCCAGCCAGCCCTAGCGGCGCGCCATAGAGGGAGTTCTCCTACTCCTAGTAGGAGTAGGAATCCCCTTTCCTATTCCTACTAGGAGTAGGAAAGGAAGAAGAAGGGAAGAAGGAAGGAGAGGGGCGCCTCCCCCCCACTCCTAGTCCAACTAGGATTCTCATGGGGGGGGGCAGCCCTAGTTGGCTGCCTCTCACTTTCCCTCATGGCCCACTATGCCCCAATACTCCCCCGGGTGGGTCCGGTAACCCCTCCGGCACTTCGGTTTTCTCTGAAATCACCCGAAACACTTCCGGTGTCCGAATATAGCCGTCCATATATTAATCTTTATGTCTCGGTCATTCCGAGACTCCTCGTCATGTCCGTGATCACATCCGGGACTCCGAACTACCTTCGGTACATCAAAACTCATAAACACATAGTACCGATCGTCATCGAACGTTAAGCGTGCGGACCCTACGGGTTCGAGAACTATGTAGACATGACCGAGACTCATCTCCAGTCAATAACCAATAGCGGAACCTAGATGCTCATAATGGTTCCTACATATTCTACGAAGATCTTTATCGGTCAAACCGCATAACAACATATGTTGTTCCTTTTGTCATCGGTATGTTACTTGCCCGAGATTCGATCGTCGGTATCATCATACCTAGTTCAATCTCGTTACCGGCAAGTCTCTTTACTCATTCCGTAATACATCGTCTCCTGACTAACTCATTAGTCGTTTGCTTGCAAGGCTTATTATGATGTGTATTACCGAGAGGGCCCAGAGATACCTCTCTGACACTCGGAGTGACAAATCCTATTCTCGATCTATGCCAACACCACAAACACCTTCGGAGACACCTGTAGAGCATCTTTATAATCACCTAGTTACGTTGTGACGTTTGATAGCACACAAGGTGTTCCTCCGGTACTCGGGAGTTGCATAATCTCATAGTTATAGACACATGTATAAGTCATGAAGGAAGCAATAACAGTAAAACTAAACGATCAAGTTGCTAAGCTAACAGATGGGCCTTGTCCATCATATCATTCTCCTAATGATGTGATCCCGTTGATCAAATGACAACTCATGTCTATGGTGAGGAAACATAACCATCTTTGATCAATGAGCTAGTCTAGTATAGGCATACTAGGGACACTCTGTTTGTCTATGTATTCACGCATGTACTAAGTTTCCGGTTAATACAATTCTAGCATGAATAATAAACATCTATCATGATATAAGGAAATAAACAATAACTTCATTATTGCCTCTAGGGCATATTTCCTCGAGTCTCCCACTTGCACTAGAGTCAATAATCCAGATTACATAGTAATGATTCTAACACCCACGGAGTCCTGGTGCTGATCATGTTTTGCTCGTGGAAGAGGCTTAGTCAACGGGTCTGCGACATTCAGATCCGTATGTATCTTGCAAAATTCTATGCCTCCCTCCTTGACTTGATCGCGGATAGAATTGAAGCGTCTCTTGATGTGCTTGGTTCTCTTGTGAAACCTGGATTCCTTCGGCAAGGCTATTGCTCCAATGTTGTCACAAAAGATTTTCATTGGACCCGATGCACTAGGTATTAAACCTAGATCGGATATGAACTCCTTCATCCAGACTCCTTCATTTGCTGCTTCTGAAGTAGCTATGTACTCCGCTTCACACGTAGATCCCGCCACGACGCTCTGCTTGGAACTGCACCAACTGACAGCTCCACCGTTCAATAAAAATACATATCCGGTTTGTGACTTAGAGTCATCTGGATCAGTGTCAAAGCTTGAATCGACATAACCGTTTACGACGAGCTCCACCTCCATAAACGAGAAACATATCCTTTGTCCTTTTCAGGTACTTCAGGATGTTCTTGACCGCTGCCCAGTGATCCACTCCTTGATTACTTTGGTACCTCCCTGGCAAACTTATAGCAAGGCACACATCAGGTCTGGTACACAGTATTGCGTACTAATAGATCCTATGGCTAAGGCATAGGGAATAACTTACATTTTCTCTCTATCGTCTGCAGTGGTCGGGCATTGAGTCTTACTCAACTTCACACCTTGTAACACAGGCAAGAACCCTTTCTTTGACTGATCCATTTTGAACTTCTTCAAAACTTTATCAAGGTATGTGCTTTGTGAAAGTCCAATTAAGCGTCTTGATCTATCTCTATAGATCTTGATGCCTAATATATAAGCAGCTTCACCGAGGTCTTTCATTGAAAAATTCTTATTCAAGTATCATTTTATGCTATCCAGAAATTCTGTATCATTTCTAATCAACAATATGTCATCCACATATAATATCAGAAATGCTACAGAGCTTCCACTCACTTTCTTGTAAATACAGGCTTCTCCAAAAGTCTGTATAAAACCATATGCTTTTATCACCTCATCAAAGCGTATATTCCAACTCCGAGATGCTTGCACCAGTCCATAGATGGATTGCTGGAGCTTGCACACTTTGTTAGCACCTTTAGGATCGACAAAACCTTCTGGCTGCATCATATACAACTCCTCTTTGAGGTATCCATTTAGGAATACAGTTTTGACATCCATTTGCCAGATTTCATAATCATAAAATGCGGCAATCGCTAACATGATTCGAACAAACTTAAGCATCGCTACGGGTGAGAAAGTCTCATCGTAGTCAACTCCTTGAACTTGTCGAAAACCTTTCGCAACAAGTCGAGCTTTGTAGACAGTAACATTACCGCCGGTGTCGGTCTTCCTCTTGAAGATCCATTTATTTTCAATGGCTTGCCGATCATCGGGCAAGTCAACCAAAGTCCATACTTTGTTCTCATACATGGATCCCATCTTAGATTTCATGGCCTCGAGCCATTTTGCGGAATCTGGGCTCATCATCGCTTTCTCATAGTTCGTAGGTTCATCATGGTATAGTAACATGACTTCCAGAACTTGGTTGTCGTACCACTCTGGTGCAGAATGTACTCTGGTTGACCTACGAGGTTCAGTAGTAACTGATCTAAAATTTCATGATCATCATCATTAGCTTCCTCACCAATTGGTGTAGGTATCACTAGAACTAGTTTCTGTGATGTGCTACTTTCCAATTTGGGAGAAGGTACAATTACCTCATCAAATTCTACTTTCCTCCCACTCACTTCTTTTGAGAGAAGCTACTTCTCTAGAAAGGATCCATTCTAAGCAACAAATATCTTGCCTTCGGATCTGTGATAGAAGGTGTACCCAACAGTCTCCTTTGGGTATCCTATGAAGACACATTTCTCCGACTTGGGTTCGAGCTTATCGAGTTGAAGCTTTTTCACATAAGCATCGCAGCCCCAAACTTTAAGAAATGACAACTTTGGTTTCTTGCCAAACCACAGTTCATAAGGCGTCGTCTCACGGATTTAGATGGTGCCCTATTTAATGTGAATGCAGCCGTCTCTAAAGCATAACCCCAAAACGATAGTGGTAAATCGGTAAGAGACATCATAGATCGCACCAATCTAATAAAGTACGGTTACGACGTTCGGACACACCATTACGCTGTGGTGCTCCAGGTGGAGTGAGTTGTGAAACTATTCCACATTGTTTTAAATGAAGACCAAACTCGTAACTCAAATATTCGCCTCCACGATCAGATCGTAGAAACTTTATTTTCTTGTTACGATGATTCTGTACTTCACTCTGAAATTCTTTGAACTTTTCAAATGTTCCAGACTTGTGTTTCATCAAGTAGATATACCCATATCTGCTCAAATCATCAGTGAAGGTCAGAAAATAATGATACCCACCGCAAGCCTCAACACTCATCGGTCCACATACATCAGTATGTATGATTTCCAACAAATTAGTTGCTCGCTCCATTGTTCCGGAGAACGGAGTCTTAGTCATCTTGCCCATGAGGCATGGTTCGCATGCACCAAGTGATTCATAATCAAGTGATTCCAAAAGTCCATCAATATGGAGTTTCTTCATGCAGTTTACCCCATTATGACCTAAATGGCAGTGCCACAAATAAGTTACACTATCATTATCAACCTTGCATCTTTTGGCTTCAATATTATGAATATGTGTATCACTACGATCGAGATCTAACAAGAATAGACCACTCTTCAAGGGTGCATGACCATAAAAGATATTAATCATATAAATAGAACAACCATTATTCTCTGATTTAAATGAATAACCGTCTTGCCACAAAAAAGATCCAGATATAATGTTCATGCTCAATGCTCGCACCAAATAACAATTATTTAGGTCTAAAACTAATCCCGATGGTAGATGTAGAGGTAGCGTGTCGACGACGATCAAATCGACTTTGGAACCATTTCCCACGCACATCGTCACCTCGTCCTTAGCTAATCTTCGTGTAATCCGTAGCCCCGGTTTCGAGTTACAAATATTAGCAACCGAGCAGTATCAAATACCCATGTGCTACTACGAGCATTAGTAACGCACACATCAATAACATGTATACCAAATATACCTTTGTTCACTTTGCCATCCTTCTTATCCGCCAAATACTTGGGGCAGTTCCGCTTCCAGTGTTCAGTACCTTTGCAGTAGAAGCACTCACTTTCAGGCTTGGCTCCAGACTTGGGTTTCTTCGCGGGAGTAGCAACTGTCCTGCTATTCTTCTTGAAGTTCCCCTTCTTTCCCTTGCCCTTTTTCTTGAAACTACTGGTCTTGTTAACCATCAACACTTGATGCTCCTTTTTTATTTCTACCTCCGCGGCTTTGAGCATAGAGAAGAGCTCGAGAATTGTCTTCTGCATCCCTTGCATGTTATAGTTCATCACGAAGCCTTTATAGCTTGGTGGCAGTGATTGAAGAACTCTATCAATAACATTATCTTCGTCAACTTTGCAACCAAGTTGAGTCATATGATTGTAGTACCCAGACATTCTAAGCGAGTGTTCATTGATAGAACCATTCTCCTCCATCTTGCAACTATAGAACTTATTGGAGACTTCATATCTCTCAATTCGGGCATTTGCTTGAAATATTAACTTCAACTCTTGGAACATCTCATATGTTCCATGACGTTCAAAATGTCGTTGAAGTCCCGATTCTAAGCCGTAAAGCATGGCACACTGAACTATCGAGTAGTCATCACAATGAGCTTGCCAGACGTTCATAACGTCCGGAGTTGCTCCTGCAACAGGCCTGTCACAAAGCGGTGCTTCCAGGACATAATTCTTCTGTGCAGCAATGAGGATAATCCTCAAGTTACGGACCCAGTCCGTGTAGTTGCTACCATCATCTTTCAACTTAGCTTTCTCTAGGAATGCATTAAAATTCAAGGGAATGGTAGCACGGGCCATTGATCTACAACAACATAGATATGCAAAAACTATCAGGACTAAGTTCATGATAAATTAAAGTTCAATTAATCATATTACTAAAGAACTCCCACTTAGATAGACATCCCTCTAGTCATCTAAATGATCACGTGATCCAAATCAACTAAACTATGTCCGATCATCACGTGAGATGGAGTAGTTTTCAATGGTGAACATCTTATGTTAATCATATCTACTATATGATTCACGCTTGACGTTTCAGTCTCCAGTGTTCCGAGGCCATGTCTGTACATGCTAGGCTCGTCAAGTTTAACCCGAGTATTATGCATGTGCAAAACTGTCTTACACCCGTTGTATTTGAACGTAGAGATTATCACACCCGATCATCACATGGTGTCTCGGCACGATGAACTTTCGCAATGGTGCATACTCAGGGAGAACACTTGTACCTTGAAATTTTGTAAGGGATCATCTTATAATGCTACCGCCGTACTAAGCAAAGTAAGAAGCATAATAAGATAAACATCACATGCAATCAAAAATATGTGACATGATATGGCCATCATCATCTTGTGCTTTTGATCTCCATCTCCAAAGCATCGTCATGACCTCCATCGTCGCCGGCTAGACACCATGATCTTCATCGTAGCATCATGGTCATCTCGCCAACTATTGCTACTACTACTATCGCTAACTCATAGTGATGAAGTAAAGCAATTACATGGCCTTTGCAATTCATACAATAAAGAGGCAACCAGAAGGCTCCTGCCCGTTGCTGATAATTTACAAAAGATGATCATCTCATAAAATAACATATAACTTATCACGTCTTGACCATATCACATCACAACATGCCCTGCAAAAACAAGTTAGACGTCCTCTACTTTGTTGTTGCAAGTTTTACGTGGCTGCTACGGGCTTAGCAAGAATCGTTCTTACCTACGCATACAAAAACCACAACGATTTTTCGTCAAGTATGTGTTGTTTTAACCTTCACAAGGACCGGGCGTAGCCACACTCGATTCAACTAAAGTGAGAGAGACAGACACCCGTCAGTCACCTTTAAGAAACGAGTGCTCGTAACGGTGAAACCAGTCTCGCGTAAGCGTACGCGTAATGCCGGTCTCAGCCGCTTCACCTCACAATACCGCCGAATCAAAGTATGACATGCTGGTAAGCAGTATGACTATTATCGCCCACAACTCATTGTGTTCTACTCGTGCATATCATCTACGCATAGACGTGGCTCATGATGCCACTGTTGGGCAACGTAGTATTTCAAAATTTTCCTACGATCACGCAAGATATATCTACTAGAAGCATAGCAACGAGAGGGGAGAGTGTGTCTACGTACCCTCGTAGACCGAAAGCGGAAGCGTCTAGTGACGCGATTGATGTAGTCGAACGTCTTCGCGATCCAACCGATCCAAGCACCGAACGTACGGCACCTCTGCGTTCAGCACACGTCTAGCTCAATGACGTCCCACGAGCTCTTGATCCAGTTGAGCTTCACGGAGAGTTTCGTCAACACGATGGTGTGGTGACGGAGATGATGAAGCTACCGTCGCAGGGCTTCACCTATGCACTACAACGATATGACCGAGGTGTGTTTCTGTGGAGGGGGCACCGCACACGGCTAAAACAATGTTGCTTGTGTGTCCTCGGGTGCCTCCCTGCTGAAAGGATCGATATGGTTGACTAGAGGGGGGGGGGGTGAATAGGCAACTAACAATTTTTAGCTTTTCTTAACCACTTTAAGTTAAGCAACAAAGTAAGTTGTCTAGATATGCTACTAAGATGACAACTAATAGAAAGTAAATATAACAACTTCACAAGCAAGCTATAGGAGATAAACAAATAATGCTTGCACAAGTAAAGGTAAGAAATAACCACAAGAGGAACCGGTGGAGACGAGGATGTGTTGCCGAAGTTCCTTCCCTTTGAAGGGAAGTATGTCTCCGTTGGAGTGGTGTGGAGGCACAATGCTCCCCAAGAAGCCACTAGGGCCACCGTATTCTCCTCACGCCCTCACACGATGCAAGGTGCCATGATTCCACTAGTGGTGCCCTTGAAGGCGGCAACCGAACCTTTACAAACAAGGTTGGGGCTATCTCCACAACTAAATTGGAGGCTCCCAACGAAACCACGAAGCTTCACCACAATGGAATATGGCTTCGAGGTGACCTCAACTGTCTAGGGTGCTCAAACACCCAAGAGTAACAAGATCCGCTAGGGATTAGTGGGGGGGAATCAAATATCTCTTGGTGGAAGTGTAGATCGATGCCTTCTCGTGCAATCCCGAGCAAATCAACAAGTTTGATTGGCTAGGGAGAGAGATCGGGCGAAAATGGAGCTTTGGAGCAACAATGGAGTATGTGGGGGAAGAGGTGAGTCAAAAGGAGGAAGAAGAAGCCTTTATATAGTGGGGGGAACAATCCAACCGTTATCCCCCACTCAGCCCCGCACAGAGCGGTACTACCGCTTGGGGGAGCGGTACTACCGCTTATAGAGCGGTACTACCGTTGCCACACAAGCGGTACTACCGTGCCATAGAGGTAGGGACCCAGAGCGGTACTACCGTGGTCTCAGGGCGGTACTACCGCCTCTACTACCGCACCTAGTACCGCAAAACTCGACACGAAATCGCGCTCGCGAGTCGAGGCGGTGGTAGCACGGATCCGCGGCGGTACTACCGCAGTGTGTACCAAGCGGTACTACCGCTTAGTGGGGCGGTACTACCGCTTGAGACACACGGGCGGTACTACCGCTGGGATCCGCGGTACTACCGCTGGAGCCAGAAATAGCTAGAGAAGATGGGAACAAGAACTCCATTGCGGCGGGAAGGAATGAAGGGTGCAATAAAGAAGTGTACGTGTTGATTCCACCCAAACCTTACCAAAGCGGATCCCCTCTTAATAGTACGGCTTTCCTATCACTCAGAACCACCGAAAACTAAGCAAAAAGGAAACACCGTCTTCCATAGATTCCGAGGGGCCTCTAATCTTCTTGTGCCTTTGTGAGATGCATCTGAAAGAGCTTAGAACACATGATTAGTCCGCAAACGTATTGTCATCAATCACCAAAACACCATTTGGCTAAATATGCCCTTACAATCTCCCCCTTTTTGGTGGATTGATGACAACACGGGATTTGCACAAAATGAATAATAACATAACGTAAATGCAAAAACCACACCCCTAAAATATAGACTGTCTCCCCCTAGATGTGTGCTATCTAGATAAGTGCTTTGGACTGCATGGCACACATGCTAGGATCAGCACTCCCCCTATATTTTAGAGACCAACAACCTAAGCAAGATATGAGAGCATAGTACATAGTAAAATAATCATGCATGCTAGAGAGTACGAGGTACATAAATAAGATAGGGTAGCATATGTCTCACACCATATGACGGGAACTTAGGTCTCACGAAAAACCAACCAAACCACAAGAAACGAAAAGCACACAAGCGACAGAAACACAAAGGCACAAATCCCTGAACTCTCTCCCCCTTTAGCATCGAGACACCAAAAGGGCAGAGAGCTAAGCTACAGCTCCAGGTGAGAGCATGAGAAGGTCTCGAATCATCAGATTGCAGCAGGGTCATCGTCTTCGTCATAGTCGACCTGAAACTGCTCGGCATCGGAATCAGTCCATGGGCAATGCTGCTTGATCCACTCTTCCTCCTCGGTTACCTGCTCCTCAGAGCCACTGGCCACAGTCGCACCCAACTGACGCATGAGCTCCTTGTGACGCCCCCTGGCCTTCTTCTCTGCCACATGAGTCATGTACTGACCATGAGACTCCATGCAAAACAGCTTCTTCATCTTCTTCTTGAGCTTCTTTGCCCACGAGGGCTCTGCACCAGATGGCTCGTAGTCATCATCATCATCTGCTTCAACCTCAGCCTCCTCTATCTCCATAGAAGCAGTGGAGGATGAGCCTCCAGTCTTGGATGCATGAGTGCCCCAGTTGTCCTTCCGTCTCAGACACTTGATCTCATGAGACACCAACTCTCCAGTCTCCAGCAATGCATTGGGATAGACATGATCCCAAGCCTTCTCAATCAGCAGCATGATGAAAGGACCATAGATCAGGCACTTACGTTCAGAAATAGCAGACAAGAGCTTAGACCACATCACATGTGAAATATCCAGGGTCTCACCAGTGTTCCTCTCTAACTGATGTTGGCAAAAGAGAAGCATGTCCACAAGATAGGAGTGAACCATATCATGACTCCCAATCCGAGGGAAAAGAGTCTCACGGAAGATGCGGTGAAGGATATCCAGATAGGTAGACAACTCATATGTTACCTTCTTAGTATCAGGGTGGACCTTCACAGTGCAGTAAGGCCAGAGAGCTTGCTTGTGAGTGGAGGTTTCGTTCTGGTGAGGACGAAAGCCAACTGGTGTCTCAAGTCCCTGGTCTTCCACCCCAAGTAACTCCATGAACGCCTTCCACTTGAGAGATAGCAGTTTGCCATTGGTCATCCATGTCAGAGTTTTGTCCTCATCCGTCCCTAGATGGACCGTGGCATAGAATTGAGCCACAAGATCTGCATCAAAGTCCTTGTTGAACTGAATGATCTGAAGAATGTTGAGCTGAGTGCACATCTGAAGAGCCTCGCCAAAATACATCGGATCCTTCTCTAGGTATTCCGTGTCGATGGATCGAACACTGACAAAGAGATTCTTCTTAGCCTTGAGCACATCAAAGTAGACACCAAACTGGAAGCGATTCCAGAACGGACGGTTGACCAAATTGGGTTCTTGATCAACCTCATAGGGATTGCGGCGACGCCTTGCCCAGAACTCCTTGCCACTCATTTGTGTCACGGTTTTGCCATTTGGCTTTGCCATGGCCTTCTTTTTCTGTTGAGGTGGAGGTGGAGCACTCGAGGAACCTCCAGCAGACTCAGATGTGCGGTAGCGCTTTGAGATTGCACATTTGGGGTTGATACGGCGAGCCTGATGCTCAGGATGTTCATCACCTGGAACCAAACACACACACAGACGAACCAACCAAAAAGAACGAGCATAAGCCAATGAACCCAACAAAAGAAGATCGAGGAATGAAGAAATATATGTGAACTAGGCATGCCGCGGTAGTACCGTGATCTGGTAAGCGGTAGTACCGCCCGAGCGGTAGTACCGCTCCAGGGAGTGGTAGTACCGCTCGAGGCAGGGAAACATCGGTTTCCTACTACCGTGGTCAGATCCGACACTACCGTCCTGTCAAATTCAAAAATATTTCTATCATACTCTAATCTAGATAGTCCATTTGCTTTTTCCTTCCTACTCAAGCCTAGATTTAGTCAAAAATCTACAGATGCAAACACTATTGCCCCTAAAACACAAGATCTGAAAAAGAAACACGAGGAGAAGAGGAACGGGGGCAATACCGGCATCCATGGCAAGAGGACATGGTGGGGATCGACTCCACCGAAGGAAAAGAAGAGGAGCACCCCGGAGGAGGAGATCCGCCGGAGCCCTCCCGCGGCGACGAACTGCTGGAGAGAGAGAGAGAGAGAGAGAGAGAGAGAGGAAAGAGGGGGCGAATGAATGGGTATGGGGGAGAGAAACCTCCCCCTGCCCCGATATAACCCCCACATACCTCCCCGCAGTGGTAGTACCGCGCTGGTGGGCGGTAGTACCGCTTACAAGCGGTAGTACCGCGTACCACGAGCGGTAGTACCGCCCAGCACGCCACGGCAACAAAAGGTTCAAGGCAAAGCTCAAAAAGAAACGCACAAAGAGGGAAAAACAAACCACCACTCACACACACACACTAGCAAGAGGCAAGAGACCCCTCTACACGAGAGAGCGGTGACCGGAGTCACCTATGTTTGAGTCTAGAGGTATGGCGCCGCGAAGATTTTAACCTTGGGCCCATGACCAAAACTCGTCCTTGAAGCACTAGTACCATCAATGATGATTAATGAAAGACTAGATCAATTTATGCATAATGGAGGGAGAGAGAGTTCATTGAGAGAACAATGCTCCCCCTATGTCCATGCCTACATCTAGACAAGATAATTATATTGAGTGTGAGGAGTGTGTGCAAAGTCTCAAGCCACATTGCTCAAATCGATGATATTTAGCTCATGCCTTAACTCGCGAAATCTTGCTTCATCCAACGGCTTCGTGAAGATATCTGCAAGGTTATCATGAGTGTTGACATAGTGAAGCTCGATCTCTCCTTGCCTTATGTGATCCCGGATGAAGTGATACCGGATCTCTATATGCTTCGTCTTGAAGTGTTGCACCGGGTTGAGAGAAATCTTGATGGCACTTTCATTGTCACACCAAAGAGGCACTTTGTCACAAGTGACACCGTAATCCTTTAAAGTTTGCCTCATCCATAAGAGTTGAGCACAACAACTGCCAGCTGCCACATACTCTGCTTCGGTGGACGAGAGAGACACACAACTTTGCTTTTTAGAAGACCAACTAACGAGAGAGCAACCAAGGAATTGGCACCCTCCGGAAGTGGACTTCCTATCCACTTTGTCTCCTGCCCAATCCGAATCAGAGAAACCTACAAGGTTGAAGTTTGCTCCTCTTGGGTACCATAAGCCAAAGTTTGGGGTATGAGCCAAATATCGAAAGATTTGCTTGATAGCCACGAAGTGACTTTCCTTAGGTGAGGCTTGAAACCGTGCACAGATTTCCACACTCAACATAATATCTGGTCTAGATGCACAAAGGTAAAGCAAGGAACCGATCATAGAGCGATATACCTTTTGATCCACCGCTTTACCATTTAGATCAATGTCAAGTTGGCACTTGGTTGGCATTGGAGTAGTAGCCGGCTTGACATCACTTAGATTGAACCTCTTGAGCATGTCTTGAGTATACTTGGATTGTTTGATGAAGATCCCTTCTCTTCTTTGCTTGATCTCAAACCCGAGGAAGTACTTCAACTCTCCCATCATGGACATCTCAAAATGTGTGGTCATGAGTGCGGTGAACTCATCATTGAAAGCTTTGTTAGGAGAACCAAAGATAATATCATCAACATATAGTTGGCATACAAACAACTCCCCTTTGACCTTCTTAGTAAAAAGAGTGGGGTCGATTTTCCCAATTTCAAACCCACGATCTTGTAACAACTCGGTAAGATGCTCATACCACACACGTGGGGCTTGTTTAAGGCCATAGAGTGCCTTATCGAGTTGGTACACGTGATTGGGGAGCTTAGGATCCTCAAACCCCGGGGGTTGTTTAACATACACCAACTCATTAATAGGACCATTAAGAAATGCACTTTTCGCATCCATTTGTTGCAATTTAAAGTTATGATGGGAAGCATAGGCAAGCAACAAACGAATGGATTCAAGGCGAGCAACGGGGGTAAAGGTTTCACCGTAGTCGATACCCTCGACTTGGGAGTAGCCTTGAGCCACCAGACGCGCCTAGTTGCGGATGACAATGCCATGAGCATCTTGCTTGTTCTTAAAGATCCACTTGGTTCCAATGACATTATGGTTCTCCTTTGGCCTTGGCACCAGACGCCACACCTTATTGCGCTCGAAGTTATGGAGTTCTTCATGCATGGCATTGAGCCAATCAGGGTCTTCGAGCGCCTCATAAACCTTCTGAGGTTCAACACATGAGACAAAAGCTTGATGAGCACAATAGTTTGATAATTTTCTACGAGTGCTTACCCCCCTTTTGATGCTTCCTAGAATGTTCGCCATGTGATGTTCTCTGGAAGCAAGCCTGGAGGCAACTTTTGCAGCACGACGCTCCAATTGCTCTTAAGTGATAACTAAGGAGCATTGAGTTGATCATCTTGAGCGTCGTCAGGAGCTAGATCTTGATCTTGAGCTTCCTCTTGACCTTGATGTTGCTCGGAGGACAGAACTTGGCCTTGTGCATCATTTGGTGGCTCTCCACCATCTTGTGATTGATCTTGCACTTGGCCTTGTTCGTCCGGATGAGGGCCTTCACTTTGTTCTTCAGAAGCGTGTGGGTCTTGGGTTGGTGATGGTTCCACTTGAGTGGAACATTGTCCTTCTCCTTCAGCCACAAGGGGTTCCTCAATGGGTAGGATATATCCAACACCCATTCTTCTTATAGCTTGAGGAGGAATTTCATCACCTACATCACAAGTACTACTTTGCTCCACTTGGGAGCCGTTATTTTCATCAAACTCTACGTTACTCGTCTCCTCAATGAGTCCATTGGACTTGTTGAGGACACGGTAAGCATGAGAGTTTGTAGCATAACCAACAAATATGCCCTCGTGAGCTCTAGATTCAAATTTAGACAAGCGAACACCTTTCTTGAGAATGAAACACTTACACCCGAATACCCGGAAGTACTTGAGATTGGGCTTGTTACCGGTAAGTATCTCATACGGAGTTTTGTTCAAGCCTTTGCGGAGATAGAGCCTATTTGATGCATGGCAAGCGGTGTTGATGGCTTCGGCCCAAAAGTTGTATGGAGATTTGAATTCAGCCATCATGGTTCTTGCCGCATCCATCTGATACGTCCAAAACGTATCTATAATTTCTGCTTGCTCCATGCCACTTTTGGGTGATATTGCTATGATATTTATACACTTCCATACACTTCTGATCATATTTGGACTAACCTACTAATCCAGTGCACCCCAGTGCCTGTTTCTGTTTTCGGCTGTTTTTCTATTTCAGGTTTTCACATTACGAGAACTGTCAGGAAAAATCCAGAAAAATTATATAAAAAATCAGCGTTCCAGAACCTACCTTGTGCCCGAAGTACAGCCGGGGGGGGGGGGGCACCAGGGCCCCAGGCGCCCTGGCGGCACGCCCCCCCTGGGCCGCGCCGGGGGGGCGCCTGGGCCCCCCGAGCCCCGTCTGGTGCCCCCCTTTGGCATATATTTAGAGCATCCTTCGAAACCCTCGGGAGGGGAACTCTTTTTCGCGATCTCATCTCTGTTCCGCCGCCGCCGCCGCTTCCAAGATCGGGAGCACCAGGAGAACTCTTCCCGGCACCCTGCCGGAGGGGAGGATCACCATTGGGAGCCTCTCCACCACCATGGACGCCTCCCGGATGAGTTGTGAGTAGTCTCCCTTGGACCATGAGTCCATGACCAGCAGCTATGTGATGTTCTCCTCCCGTTCTTGTGCTTCACTAATTAGTCCTCGTGAGCTGCCCTACATGATCGAGGCACATATGTAATCCTTATGCTGTTGCTATGTTGAGTTTGCTGGGATCCGATGGATTATGAGATTATGTTCAGATTGTGATTGAGTAATATATTTGATCTACCTCTTTTATATTTATGTTCATAAGTAATTCTTGCATGTTCTTCGTTGTTATTTATTGCTTTGGCCAAGTAATACGTAGTGACTCCAAGAGGGAACGTTATGCTCGATTGTGGGTTCATGCCCCTCGATGACTAGCTTGAGTGACAGAAACATGAGTCTAGGGGATGTGCTGTTGCCACAAGGGGGAAAACAACGGTGCTTGTGCCCGCGGGTGCAAGGATTGTTTACTTTACGCAAAGTTCTTTTAATGCAGTTGTCTGTTGCATTGAGTTTACACTATGGGTGGGACTCGCAACTTAATACCAGCGAGATGTTCTGGATAGATATCTCAAGGTGGATGATTAGTAGTAGATATTGATGGATTTCGGTCTACTTACTTTGGCGTACAGCCCATGCTTTGAACCTCAACCTTTCTTGCAATGTAGTCAGCATTGGTTTGCGTTCGTGGTCCTGTCAATTGCCCAGCTGTAATTCGTTTACCTCACATAGCTGTTTTATCGTCTTTTGGGAGAGAGACATCACTAGTGAACATCATGAGACTCCGGTCTATATTACCATCATTGATCACATCCGCTATTTACTTTTTGCTTTTACTTACGATTGCAAACATTATCTATCACTACTATCATTTGCGTTTAATCCTTTGTGAACTACAAGGCCGGAGGGATTGACAACCTCTCTGTACTCGTTGGGAGCAAAGTTATTTGTATCTGTGTGCAGGTCCACGTTGATTGCTAATATCTGGCGCTGTTAGCAGTTGACACCTACTTGTTGACCTAGGAGTCTCTGGGGATTCGATCCTTGGAATCTTTGCTAAGGGAAAAACTTCCACAACACTGCATCTCACACCTTCCACTTGGGGTAACCAACGAGGGGTTAGAGGCCCATCACCATCAGAGTTCGGTTCTTTCTCTCCGCTACACCGTTTTGTTGAGGGGTATATGGGGCTGCATATTGATGTTTGATCCCCTCATCACCGAGAAACTCATCCAGGGTGTAGTTCTTGAACTCGGTGCCGTTGTCACTTCTGATCATCAAGATCTTTGCTTCATGTTGTCGTTGAGCTTCATTTGCAAAGTTGATGACGGTTTGTTGGGTCTCACTCTTCTTCTTGAAGAAGTATACCCAGGTGTATCTTGAGAAATCATCCACAATCACCAAGTAGTACTTTCTACCCCCAAGACTATCAAAAGATGGAGGCCCAAAGAGGTCCATGTGAAGGAGCTCTAGGGGTCTCTTTGAGTAGATGATAGTCGAGGGAGGGTGAGCCATCTCATGTAACTTTCCTTCAATGCAAGCCCTGCAAGCACGATCTTTGGCAAAGCTAACATTTGTTAGTCCACGGACATGGTCCCCCTTGAGAATACTTTGCAAAGATCTCATATTGACATGGGCCAAACGGCGATGCCAAAGACATCCCACATCAACTTTAGCCATTAAGCATGTCGCGACCTTAGTAGGTTGCTTCGAGAAGTTAACCACATAAAGACCGTTCTCGACATGCCCAACATAGGCTACTTTAAGAGTCTTGCTCCACAAGAGGGCCACGGTATCAATATCAAAGAATGTTGCAAAGCCCATGAGTGCAAGTTGGCGAACAAAAAGTAAATTGTATGCAAGGGACTCAACAAGCATGACTTTCTCGATCGTGAGATCATGAGAGACAACAACCTTGCCAAGCCCCAATACCTTAGAGGATGAAGCATCACCCCATTCGACGTTGGTTGCCATAGATGAACCTAGATGCACGCCTACCACCAAGTCTTTACCTCCGGTCATATGATTTGTGGCTCCACTATCGAGCAACCATGATCCCCCACCGGAAGCAAACTCCTGCAAGAGATCAATGCTTGGATTTAGGTACCCATTTGGTAATGGGTCGTTTGAGGTTAGTAACAAGGGTCTTAGGAACCCAAATGGACCATTCAATGTACTCATAGGAAGAACCAACAAATTTAGCAAACACATGACCATCACTAGCACGACATAAAACATATGAAGGATTGAAGTCGCCGACCATGTTTGATGGTATGGTGGAGTTTTTCTTGACACCACCACTTTTCACCATTTTCTTCTTCTTTGATGCGCCCTCTCCTTCTTTCACAAAAGTTTGTCGGAGAGGGGGTGGTTGCTTGGTCTTGTCATTCTTCTTCTTCTTGGGCTTAGGAACAAACCCAATTCCTTCCTTTGCCACAACCTCCTTTTGATTGCTCAAAAGTTTGTTGAGGTTCTTCTCACCTTGTATATATGTCACAAGGCCTTTCTCAAGTAGCTTCTTTAACTCGGCATTTTCTTCAACAAGATGCACATGCTCGCAACATGGGTTAGTAGCATTTGCATTATCAATTAATACCATGCGAGGAAAGATAGCTTTTTCCTTGGTTAGCGAAACTTGGAGTTGATCATGAGACTCCTTGAGAGTAGCATGCATACCTTTCAAGGCCTTGTGAGCCTTGTCGAGTATGACAAACTCTTCTTTGAGTTTAGCATGGTCAACCTCAAGTTTTGCCTTCTCGGAATTAAGCACACAAGAGACAACTAAAGCATGATCAAGATCTTTCTTTAATTTAGCATGATCATCGTTGTGTGACTCCTCAAGAGCCAAACGAAGACCACGCTCTTCCTCTAGGGAGTTAGAGAGATCCGATATCTCATCGGCATAGTCTCGACTATGTCCTTCCATTTTAGTAATGGTTTCCTCGTGAGCCTCAATCATCTCATTGGCTTCACCGAGTTGTTCCAAGAGAGCAACAAAATGCTTCTTGGGTTTGCCCTTGAGATTTTTCATGAACAATTCAAATTCATTCTCTCCCTCCTTAGTTCCCTCACTCTCATCAATACAATTCATCAATGAAGGATTAGAAGTGATAGTGGTATTGATGTTTGGGGTTACCTTGTTGGTGGCCTTGGCCATGAGACACTTGGCGGTGATGTTCTCATTTGGTGAGTTGAAGAGAGATGAGTGCGGAGTAGTAGCAATAGCAATTGTGGCCATGGTGACCATCTCATCATCTTCATCATTATCATCATCCTCAACATATTCTTCTTGGGCCACCAACCCTTTAGGAGGAGTCTTCTTGTTGAAGTTGTTCTTGTTGGGATAGGACTTTGACTTGTCCTTCCGGATAAGCTTGCCTCCAAAGTCTTCTCTTTTCTCATATGGGCAATCCGCAACAAAGTGGCTTACATTTCCACAGTTGAAGCATGTCCTCACTCGTTGCTTGCCCTTGTTCCCACTTGAGTTGTTCATGTTGAAGTTGGGCCTTGTGTTCTTCTTGTTGCCCCAAAATTGCCTTGAAGCAAGAGCCATGTGCTCATGATAGGCATATTTGGTGTCCTCGGGGCTACACTCATCATCATCCTCCACCTCCTCTTCTTCCACACAAGCCTTGGCCTTCAGGGCAAGGTTGGGCTTCTTCGATCGTTGAGCTCTTAAGACCGCATTGTCGGCGGTCATGTCCAAGATCCTCATGGCAATGAACTCATCCAACACTTCATTTGAGGTCAAGTGGTGGAAGTCCGGTCTCTGACGAATGACAGAGGACATGGCCTTATGATAGGGCATCATGGCCTTGAGGAACTTGCGCTTTATCCAATTGTCATCCGTGTCCTTACTGCCATGATCTTGAAGAGAGACCGCAAGGGTAGTTAATCTCCGATAAAGTTCACGAGGATCTTCTTCTTCGATCATAGCAAACTCATCGGCTTCATCTTGCACAACTTCGTAGTTAGAGCGTTGAATGCTAGTGCTTCCCTTGTACATAGTGCCAACATGCTCCCAAGCTTCCTTGGCCACAATGAAGGGTCGAAGATGTGCAATGTCTTCTGGAGGGATAACATCTTGAAGAATGCAAAGAGCGGACTCGTTGAATTGATGATCCGCAGTTTCTCTTGGAGTCATGTTGTCGGGATCACGCGGATAAAAACCTTGCTCAATGATTCTCCAAACATTAGTAGAACAATGATTTATATGACGTTTGAAACGAAACACCCAAGTAGCAAAATCAGAATTTTTGATAAACATGGGAGGAGGCCCAACGGAATTTAAATGCGGTGTGGGAATGGGTCCTCCATAGTGAGTAGGAGGAGCGGAGTGGGCAAAGATGCCACTCCCATTCTTAGTAACAGGGGCTTGTTCACTACTAGCTTCTCCCTTGTCGGGATTAGCCTCCTACACGTTGGTAGCGGGACGAACCACTTCCAACGATGCGGTGGATAATTTAAGCCCCTCAAGCAAATCTTTAAACATGCCTTTGACCTCAATCGCTAGTGACTCTTTCAATGTGGTCAAGGCCACATTGAACTCCTCACGAGAGACCGAGGCTCCCCCATCGGACGTAGGCAAGGACGGAGTTCCACCGGAATGATCCTCTGTCTCGACTACGTTGTCACCCATACTCTTTGGACGGTAAAGTCCTTAAAAAGAGACGAGGCTCTGATACCAATTGAAAGGATCGATATGGTTGACTAGAGGGGGGTGAATAGGCAACTAACAATTTTTAGCTTTTCTTAACCACTTTAAGTTAAGCAACAAAGTAAGTTGTCTAGATATGCTACTAAGATGACAACTAATAGAAAGTAAAGATAACAACTTCACAAGCAAGCTATAGGAGATAAACAAATAATGCTTGCACAAGTTTAGGTAAGAAATAACCACAAGAGGAACCGGTGGAGACGAGGATGTGTTGCCGAAGTTCCTTCCCTTTGAAGGGAAGTACGTCTCTGTTGGAGCGGTGTGGAGGCACAATGCTCCCCAAGAAGCCACTAGGGCCACCGTATTCTCCTCACGCCCTCACACGATGCAAGGTGCCGTGATTCCACTAGTGGTGCCCTTGAAGGCGGCAACCGAACCTTTACAAACAAGGTTAGGGCTATCTCCACAACTAAATTGGAGGCTCCCAACGAAACCACGAAGCTTCACCACAATGGAATATGGCATCGAGGTGACCTCAGCCGTCTAGGGTGCTCAAACACCCAAGAGTAACAAGATCCGCTAGGAATTAGTGGGGGGGAATCAAATATCTCTTGGTGGAAGTGTAGATCGATGCCTTTTCGTGCAATCCCGAGCAAATCAACAAGTTTGATTGGCTAGGGAGAGAGATCGGGCGAAAATGGAGCTTTGGAGCAACAATGGAGTATGTGGGGGAAGAGGTGAGTCAAAAGGAGGAAGAAGAAGCCTTTATATAGTGGGGGGAACAATCCAACCGTTATCCCCCACTCAGCCCCGCACAGACTGGTACTACCGCTTGGGGGAGCGGTACTACCGCTTATAGAGCGGTACTACCGTTGCCACACAAGCGGTACTACCGTGCCATAGAGGTAGGGACCCAGAGCGGTACTACCGCGGTCTCAGGGCGGTACTACCACTGGGAGCGGTACTACCGCCTCTACTGCCGCACCTAGTATCGCAAAACTCTATACGAAAACGCGCTCGCGAGTCGAGGCGGTGGTAGCACGGATCTGCGGCGGTACTACTGCAGTGTGTACCAAGCGGTACAACCGCTTAGTGGGGCGGTACTACCGCTTGAGACACACGGGCGGTACTACCGTTGGGATCCGCGGTACTACCGCTGGAGCCAGAAACAGCTAGAGAAGATGGGAACAAGAACTCCATTGCGGCGGGAAGGAATGAAGGGTGCAATAAAGAAGTGTACGTGTTGATTCCACCCAAACCTTACCAAAGCGGATCCCCTCTTAATAGTACGGCTTTCCTATCACTCAGAACCACCGAAAACTAAGCAAAAAGGAAGCACCGTCTTCCATAGATTCCGAGGGGCCTCTAATCTTCTTGTGCCTTTGTGAGATGTATCTGAAAGAGCTTAGAACACATGATTAGTCCGCAAACGCATTGTCATCAATCACCAAAACACCATTTGGCTAAATATGCCCTTACAATCACCAAAACACCTATGTGCACCAACAACTTATGCTAAGCAAGATAATCAACTAGGTGATAGCAAGATATATGACAAGAAACAATTTGGCTATCACAAATTATAGTGCATAAGTAAAGGGCTCGGGTAAGAGATAACCGAGGAACGCGGAGACGACGATGTATCCCGAAGTTCACACCCTTGCGGATGCTAATCTCCATTTGGAGCGGTGTGGAGGCACAATGCTCCCCAAGAAGCCACTAGGGCCACCGTAATCTCCTCACGCCCTCGCACAATGCAAGATGCCGTGATTCCACTAAGGGAGCCTTGAGGGTGGTCACCGAACCCGTACAAATGGCAACCCTTGGGGGCGGTCAACGAACCCGTACAAATTGCTCGGGGCGATCTCCACAACCTAATTGGAGACCCCGACGCTTGCCCGGAGCTTTACACCACAATGATTGTGCTCCGAACACCACCAAGGTTGGGGCTACCTCCACAACTTAATTGGAGGCTCCCAACAACACGACGAAGCTTCACCACAATGGAATATGGTTCCGCGGTGACCTCAACCGTCTAGGGCGCCCAAGCACCCAAGAGGAACAAGCTCAAGGGTACCAAGCACCCAAGAGTAATTAGCTTCTCAACTTGTAACTTCCACGTATCACCGTGGAGAACTCAAACCGATGCACCAAATGGAATGGCAAGGGCACACGGAGTGCCCAAGTCCTTCTCTCTCAAATCCCACCAAAGCAACTACTGCTAGGGAGGGAAAAGAGAGGAAGAACAAGAAGGAGAACACCAAGAACTCCAAGATCTAGATCCAAGGGGTTCCCCTCACCTAGAGGAGAAAGTGATTGGTGGAAATGTGGATCTAGATCTCCTCTCTCTTTTCCCCCCAAAACTAGAAAGAATCCATGGAGGGATTGAGAGATAGCAAGCGCGAAGAAGGTCAACAATGGGGGAAGAACACGAGCTCAAAGGATAAGATCCATTGGGGAAGAAGACCCCCTTTTATAGGAGGGGAAAGAATCCAACCGTTATCCCCTCTCACAGCCCGCGCGGCGCGATATTACCGCACCGAACTTGCGGTACTACCGCAAGGCCATGCGGTACCACCGCTCGCACGGCAGTGACCAGATGAGGGCCTGTTGCACAGGGCAAAGAACGGTAGAACCGCCGGAGCGGTACTACCGCGCTCCCTTATGGTACTACCGTAAGGCATGCATCAACTAGTACTGGAAATGTGCAGAAGTAATAAATTACATCCGCGCCTACTTCCGCTGAGATTGGAGCTGATGAAAGTCCGGCACGGTAGTACCGGACAAGAGTCGCGGTACTACCGCATGAGGGCAGATGTAAAAAATTACATCCGCGCCTACTACCGCATGCATTTTGCGTCAGGGCTGGGGGCAGCGGTACTATCACTCACTAGGAGCGGTACTACCGCTTAGTTCATGCGGTACTACCACTCCCTTGAGCGGTACTACCGCACACCGCTGAGGCTTTAGCACTTGGATGCCTTCATATCGCAGCTAAAGACACAGTAGGATGCAATAAGACCAAAACTGCCATAACTTCTGCAAATGAGCTCCGAATTGAGCAAACTCAAGCTTGTTGGATAGGGGAAGACGTGTAGCATCAAAACTGCGACTGGTATGCCTAAGATATAGAGGAGTGAACACTCCATCAGAGAAGAACCGCATAACCTCCAACATCAAAAACATCATAGAAGATGCATGTGAACTCCGTTTTCGATGAACTCGAGCTTGTCATCAAGATGACCATAAGCTCCCAATCTCACAAGGAGAAGAACCAAACAAGAACCAATAAAGATGATGCAAGCATGCAATGGTTTGAGCTCTCTACGAACGATACGATCAAGCTACTCATTGAGAGCCTCCCTTGATAGTACGGCAATCGATCCTATAACCCGGTCTCCAAACAACCACCATGAGACCGGTAAAATAGAGAACCTATCAAGGGCAAACCTTTGCCTCGTACAAAGTCCACTTGAGCTATATGTAGACGATCTTGACTTCCTCAAGTTGGACCACCTTTCTTGATTGCGTTGCCTCGGTGAAGACTAGTAGATTGCTCCCTCATACTCCACTATGGGCGAGCCAGTCTTCGGCATATCTTCACAAGTCCATTGTCACCACAATGAACGGCAAGCTTTAAGCACTTGATCTCCTCGTGATGCATCACTTGAACTTGCACACCGCAACCTAAACCCACAAAGAACTCTCACGAAGACCATGGGTTAGTACACAAAGCGTAATTGACAATGCTTACCATACCATGGGATCACTTGATCCCTCTCGGTACATCTTCTACGCTTTGTGTGTTGATCAACTTGATTCACTCCTTCACTTAGTCTTAATCAACCTTGAATCTTTCCAACTCTGTTCATTTGGATGATGTCTTCAAGGTAAACATGAATGATAACACACTCTTCTTCTTCAAGACATGCTTGCAATAAGCTCAACACTCACAAGACCAATCTTTGGATAATTCCTTAATAGCACCTTGGTCATCACAAACTCTCCTTGAAACCAACACACGGACTCCAAGAAAAGCCTATGGACAAACCCTTCAAATATAACTCAAGGAAACCATTAGTCCATAGAGATTGTCATCAATTACCAAAACCAAACATGGGGGCACCACATATTCTTTCATATGTAGACATGACCGAGACTCATCTCCGGTCAATAACCAATAGCGGAACCTGGATGCTCATATTGGTTCCTACATATTCTATGAAGATCTTTATCAGTCAAACCGCATAACAACATATGTTGTTCCTTTTGTCATCGGTATGTTACTTGCCCGAGATTCGATCGTCGGTATCATCATACCTAGTTCAATCTCGTTACCGGCAAGTCTATTTACTCCGTAATACATCATCTCATGACTAACTCATTAGTCGTTTGGATGCAAGGCTTATTATGATGTGTATTACCGAGAGGGCCCAGAGATACCTCTCCGACAATCGGAGTGACAAATCCTATTCTCGATCTATGCCAACACCACAAACACCTTCGGAGACACCTGTAGAGCACCTTTATAATCACCTAGTTACGTTGTGACGTTTGATAGCACACAAGGTGTTCCTCCACTATTTGGGAGTTGCATAATCTCATAGTAATAGGAACATGTATAAGTCATGAAGAAAGCAATAGCAGTAAAACTAAACGATCAAGTTGCTAAGCTAACGGATGGGTCTTGTCCATCACATCATTCTCCTAATGATGTGATCCCATTGATCAAATGACAACTCATGTCTATGGTTATGAAACATAACCATCTTTGATCGATGAGCTAGTCTAGTAGAGGCATACTAGGGACACTCTGTTTGTCTATGTATTCACACATGTACTAAGTTTCCGGTGAATACAATTCTAGCATGAATAATAAACATTTATCATGATATAAGGAAATAAATAATAACTTTATTATTGCCTCCAGGGCATATTTCCTTCAAAAGTTACCGGCGCAGGGCTTCGCCCAAGCACTACGACGATATGACCGAGGTGTGTAACTGTGGAGGGGGGCACCGCACACGGCTTAGAAATCAACTTGTGTGTCTTTGGGGTGCCCCCTCCCCACGTATATAAAGGAGGGAGGGAGGAAGAGGCCGGCCAAAGGAGGAGGCGCGCCATGGGAGGAGTCCTACTCCCACTAGGAGTAGGACTCCCCTTTCCTAGTAGGAGTATGAGAAGAGGGAAGGGAGGGAGAGAAAGAGAAAGAAGGAGGGGGCGCCGCCCCTCCCCCCTAGTCCAATTCATACTAGGCTTGGGGGCGCATGGCCTGCCCTAGGCAGCCCCTATCTCTCCCCTAAATCCCAATAAGCCCCATTTACTCCACCAGGGGTTCCGGTAACCTCCCAGTACTCCGGTATTTATCCGGTGACCCCCGGAACCCTTCCGGTGTCCGAATCTAACCTTCCAATATATCAACCTTTATGTCTCGAACATTTCGAGACTCCTCGTCATGTCCGTGATCACATCCTGGACTTCGAACTACCTTCGGTACATCAAAACACATAAACTCACAATACCGATCGTCATCGAACATTTAAGCGTGCGGACCCTACGGGTTCGGGAACTATGTAGAAATGACCGAGACTCATCTCCGGCCAATAACCAATAGCGGAACCTGGATGCTCATATTGGTTCCTACATATTCTACGAAGATCTTTATCGATGAAACCGCATAACAACATATGTTGTTCCCTTCGTCATCGATATGTTACTTGCCCGAGATTCGATCGTCGGTATCATCATACCTAGTTCAATATCATTATCGACAAGTCTCTTTACTCGTTCCGTAATACATCATCTTGTGACTAACTCATTAGTCATTTGCTTGCAAGGCTTATTACGATATGTATTACCGAGTGGGCCCAGAGATACCTCTCCGACACTCGGAGTGACAAATCCTATTCTTGATCTATGCCAACACCACAAACACTTTTGGAGACACCTGTAGAGCATCGTTATAATCACCCAGTTACATTGTGACGTTTGATAGCACACAAGGTGTTCCTCCGGTATTCGGGAGTTGCATAACCTCATAGTCAGAGGAACGTGTATAAGTCATGAAGAAAGCAGTAGCAGTAAAACTAAACGATCATAGTGCTAAGCTAACAGATGGGTCTTGTCCATCACATCATTCTCATAATGATGTGATCCCATTGATCAAATGACAACACATGTCTATGGTCAGGAAACATAACCATCTTTGATTAACGAGCTAGTCTAGTAGAGGCATACTAGGGACACTTTGTTTCGTTTATGTATTCACACATGTATTAAGTTTCTGGTTAATACAATTCTAGCATGAATAAAAGACATTTATCATGATATATAAGGAAATATAAATAGCAACTTTATTAATGCCTCTAGGGCATATTTCCTTCAAAACCTGTTGTGCACATATGGAGTCTGAGAACTGCGGCTAACCGATCTATCGGCTACACTTCTTTCTTCATGGTATATGGAGCTAAAGGCATCCTCCCGAGTGACCTTAAACATGATTCTTCTCGCGTATCTCACTACGTGGAGTATGATGCCGAGCTGGAGCATCAGGATAACTTGGATGCACTGGATGAAGCCTGAGACTTTGCGGTAGCCAGGTTGGTTATCTACTAGCAAGTATGTAGTGCTTTGAAACTATGATTCTCTGATGCTAAACCCAAGTCCTATGAAAGTTGCGAGAGAAATCTCTTTGTGTTTTGAGCAAATACTTGCGTGCTAGAGACTGTGATCTTCTTCGTTGCGAGAGATTTGTCTCGGACCGAGGAGTTAGCATTACATGTTCCTCAAGTAATGTTACCGTTGCTCCAAAATCCGATCGTTGTAAACATGTCGGTTGGCCATTGGCTGGACCTCGTGTCCACAATGGTCATTTCCCTTCTAGGAAGGACACGGCTATAAATAGCCAACCCGCACCGGCTTTGTCTGGTGGCTGCTCCGTTTGATTCTGAGAAGATTGTCAAGCAACCCACTCTCTGAGCGATTTGAGTTTAAAAACTACCAATGGGAAAAAAACCTAGAGCCAAAGAATTAGATAGTGGTTCAACATCACTGGAATCTAAGTTTAGTACGCTCCACCTATTACTCTTGAGAGATGCAAACTCTCTAGACGGTTAGGTGTCAATTCCTTCAGATACCAAGAGTGATTGTGGTTCTCGAAGAAGAAGTCTGTAAAGGTTTAGAGATCGCCTTAAAGTATCTACCACAAGTAATCGACATCGGTTGATGAATCGATTGTTGAGGAGAATAAGGTGAAGAGAGTTTATCTTCTGTGTTAAGTCACAGCTCCTCCAACCAGACGTGGTCCTTGTGCAGAAGGACGAACTGGTCGAACAAGTATCTTGTCACCTCCGAGCATCCTTGGTTATCTCTGTCACCCTCATTTACCTTCAATGCATTTTCATTCGTGTGTTTGACCTCAATGCATGTCTTAGTTTCTTTTTAGTATTTTGTTTAGTTCACTGTAGTTTGTCTTTGCTTTATTTCTGCTGCTGGGTTGTGAGAGATTTAAGTTTTCTGAAGAAAATTTAAAACTCCCGTTCACCCCCCTCTGGTAGACATACTTCGCTCCTACAATAACCATTATTCCATTTACGCTGCTAGCCGGCCTAAGTATTTTCTTCCTTAGTTGTTTGTCGATTTTTGGTCAAGAGATTTTCGACTTGCGTCTTTGGCAAGCTGGGTCACCCTGCTCCAACATTTTTCCATAGACTACTAGTTTGGCTCTGTTCACAATAGGGGTGCTCCTTTGTTACAGTTGAAGTTCTCCTAGTAGATGAGGAGCTCAAGTTAAAGGCTAGTCGACACAATATAAAAAATCAAAAGCAGGATTTTTTTAAGGCACAATGGAAGCACAAATTAATTTTAAGACCAGGTAACTTGGCAAAATATTTGACCTAACTCATCCTTAATGTTTTTACATTCCCAACTCCCCGTATAGATCTTGATGTACTCCTAATCTACACAATGAACTCCTGTAGGTAACAATCTTCCTCATTGGTCCTGGCAAACTCCAAGACAACATCGAAGAAGGACTTTGGCTTCACACCAGCCCATTAACACCTATCGGGTTTGCGACGATGATATGGGTGGGATCAAGGCCGTGATAATGGGCCTTCAACATTGCCCAAGCTTGGTGGTTTCCTTCCCGAGCTACTGAAGGCTCACGCTCCATGATCCTATGGCAAGTCCCTTGTAGGCTAACAGTAAGGTCAAAGAACCATGGGCCACAACATTAGGAAGACGACCTCCATGTCGAGCCTTGCAAGTGGATGCAGTTCAGCAATCTACTTCAGCATGTCAGACAAAACCACTTGTCGGCTGACATCCTGGGACTGTGCATAGAAGGCCCAAAGTTCTCCCTGGACGGGATCATAGAGTCCTTGGTAGAACTCTTAGGTGCTGGCGGAGCTCTAGGGGAGATCGGCGAACATTCGTGCATCGTGCCAAAGTTGGGTTAGCACCGACATCCTCGAGATCCAAATAGGCATCAGAGAAGATAGGGATCGGCTACAATTTCTCCACCCTACCCAACTTCTTCTTGGGTGCTGTGCCGGTAAACATTGGACTCGTTAAGACTATTATGCACCTTTTTCACCTCTTCGGCCAGCCCGGTCTTCTCAGTCCTCAGCTCGTCACACTCAGCCTCGCTCTTTTCGAGCTCTTGCTAAAGGAGTCCAAATGCATCGTGGCAGCCTTGCACACCTCTTGTTCTTCTTGGCCTCTTCCTGAGCGGATGAAGCTATTAATTGATGGAGTTGAGTTGGGTCTATAGCTCGGTGGTCCACTTTCCGGCTACTATGAGCAAGTTTGAAACTTATGTACGGTATGTTAAAGGAGAACAAATGACTTATAAATGGTGTCATCGACAATCTTATCAAGGTTCTAGACCTTCAACTCGAAGTCGGCCAGCAGGATCTTCAGCTGAGCTACCTCTTATACTTGTTCTCTGCACCGTGTTCTGTGCATAGCAAGTATAAGAAAATTAAAAGACAATAAGATTACTTTTGACAAGATTCAATCCCAAGGTCGACTTTTCAACCCGGCATCAGTCTCGGGGGCTACTACATCGACGTTAAATTTTAAAAATTCTAAGTGCAAGCGATTTCCGAGGAGATGTCGATCCTCAGATCATCAATTTCTTCCTGATCTCAGTCTTGGGGGCTAATGCACATATGTTTGATCTAGTACAAGTGTTTGACAAAGATATTGATCTCACGTCGGCTTTTCAAACAACGTGGGTCTCAGGGGCTACCGGATCAATGCTTTTTTAACTACAAGCTTCTACCAGAGAAGATGTTGATCCATAAGTCACCCATTTTCTGCCCGTCCCGAGTCTCGGGGGCTACTTCACCAATGTTTTTCTCACAAGTCCTAATTTACACGACCGATAGCCGAGCTTGTGCGAAGACATACCGCAGTTTGGGGCTACAATATGCAGTGCTAAGTTATGCTACATGACTCCTGGCCCAGACCGGATCTAGAGCCGATCTGCACATTGAAGGCTACTAGCTATACAATTGTGCAAAAACTAAATGCATAAGTAAAAGTTATGGGCTAAGATACAACATCACCAATGAAAATGCATTGGGTTGGCATGAAGAATAGTTTAGATATCTTTTGGTCACCAAAGAACTTGGTTTGTTCTATTAGAAAAATGAAGATGTGATCATAGTTGGATGTTGTGATGCTCGGTACATATCTGACCCCCATAATCCCAAATAGCAGACTGGTTTTGTCTTCTCAAATGGAGGTACGAACTTCTCTTGGAAGTTCAGAAGACAAACTTTAGTGGCGGCATCCACTAGTAATCTAGAATCATTAATCCGTATGAAGCATCACATAGATGTATGTGACTTTTCAGAATGATGAAGTTTACTGAATTTTAAGAGGAGATGGTTCATTGGAACTACCCACTATTATCTATGAACATAATGTTGTTTGTATTACGCAGATGCAAACAGGTTATACAAAACAACATTACAGTGTGTATTGCTTTGAAACTGTTAGCTCCGTGAGTTGCAAAGAAATGGGAAGCTAAATATCTTGCAAATAAAGTCATGTGATAATCTCAGTGATTTGTTCACAAAGTATTTACCAAGTTCTTCATTATAGAATTATGTTATTGAACTTGGTATGAGATGACTTTATGATTTGCAAGTTTCAGGGGAAGTGTACCCCCATATGATAACCCGTTCAAGATCTTTGGATCTTAGATATTGTACTCTTTTCCTTTATGATTTTTTTCATGAATGGTTTCTCATAGGAGTTTTTTAATGAGGGAATAGTAATACAAGCATTATGATATGTCATTTTCTCCTTAGTTTTTCACTGGGTTCTTGGAATGAGTCTTTTTATGGCATATTACACATATCTCCTTATATTTGTCCCACATGATTTTAGAGGAGATTGTTTCAAGGATGATCAGTCACATGGACAAGCAAGGATTAGAGGAAGTGTTAGTATTTAATTAATGTTGTAATTAAAGAGATAGCCCTCTCTTATATAATTGCATGTGTGTTGTCAATCCGGTGACCACCACGACGGTTTTCTAACTCCATCACAACATCTCTAGTAGACCCCGCAAAAATCCCCAACCCACAAAATAATCGCCAAAATGTGGGTTGATGCGTAAAATCCAGCCCGAACAGAACCCACAAAGGCGTCTGACCCGTAATTTTTTTTTGCGGGGCGCGGCAAAAGATCTCCCCCAACCTTTAGATTCACGGGGCGGGAGGCTGACCCGAGCTCGGATCCTATCCACAACGAGATTTGGCGGCAGGGACATTTCCACGCGGCCGTTCCCGCTCCCCACCCCTCCGCCACCATTGCCCCCGCCACCGCCCGCTCCAATGCATCTTCCTCAACAGTTCTTCGCTGCCATGGATGACTCCTTACCATCCCCTATCACCGTCGAGGTCGCGCACGCTCAATCCCCTCCGGCGGATCGCATCGCCGGCCATGTTGGCCCCGCCATCGCCCAAGGCACCACTGCGCCTGCCCGCAAGCGGCTGGGCTACATGGTCGTGTAGGGTGGGAATCCGGCTGCCCCGCCGGGAAGGACTGCGCTCCGGGCGCCAACTCCGCTGCGTGATCTCGGCCGGCGGCGGAGAAGGTCGGCAAGGTCTCGGGTGTAAAGCGGAAGAGGATTCCGGCTACAAAGAAATCGGATCCCTCATCCACTCCCTCCGCCCCGGCAAGAGGTTCCCCAGCGATCTCGCTCAACGGTGTTGCTTCCACCGCAAGCGAGGTGTTTGACGAAATGACCAGAAGGTATGCCTCTTCGGCACCTTCAATTTTCTTTGCTTTTCGCCATTGCGGTAGCTCGTGACTTGTTTGTCGCTCTGTATAGCGGTGGTTCGAACAATGCCACTACCGAGTTCGTGAACTTGTTGGACACCAACGCCGTTGACATCGATCAAGCTCCGTTCGCTGCATTTGATTACAATGAAACGGAGGGCGGTATGGATGATCACGATGGTGAAGAAGAATTGGAGGAGATAGATGAGGGGGCGCATGAGCAAGCGCAAGCAAGAAAAAGCCAGAGATCAAAGAACTACACGATCTTGGAAGATCAAATCTTGATCAAGGCTTGGGGTGCGGGGTCTCTTGATGCTTGTGTTGGGGAACGTAGTATTTTAAAAATTTCCTACGATCACGCAAGATCTATCTACCAGATGCATAGCAACGAGAGGGAAGAGTGTGTCTACGTACCCTCGTAGACCGGGAGCGGAAGCGTCAAGTGACGCGGTTGATGTTGTCGAACTTCTTCGCGATCCAACCGATCAAGCACCGAACGTACGGCACCTCCGCGTTCAGCACACGTTCAGCTTGATGACGTCCCACGAGCTCTTGATCCAGTTGAGCTTCACGGGAGAGTTTCGTCAGCACGACGGCGTGGTGACGGATATGATGTGTTCACCGGCGCAGGGCTTCGCCTAAGCTCCGCGACGGTATGACCGAGGTGTGATTCTGTGGAGGGGGGCACCGCACACGGCTAAAACAATTCAACTTGTGTGTCTTTGGGTGCCCCCTTGCCCCCGTATATAAAGGAGCAAGGGAGGGAGGCCGGCCGGCTCTTCCTGGTGCGGCTAGGGAAGGAGTCCTACTAGGAATAGGATTGCAATCCTATTCCTAGTAGGATTCACCAAAAGGAAGAAGGGGGAAAGGAATAGGAGAGGTGGCGCCCCCCCAATCCTAGTCCAACTAGGAACCCTAGGTGGGGGCGCCGGCCAGCCCTATGGGCTGCCTCTCTCTTTCCCTTTAGGCCCACTATGGACCATCCCCTCTCGTAGGGGGTTCCGGTAACCCCCTCCGGCATTCCCGATAAATCCGAAACTTTTCCGGAACACTTCCGGTGTCCGAATATAGTCGTCCAATATATCAATCTTTATGTCTCGGACATTCCGAGACTCCTCGTCATGTCCGTGATCTCATCCGGGACTCCGAACTACCTTCGGTACATCAATACTTATAAACTCATAATACCGATTGTCATCAAACGTTAAGCGTGCGGACCCTACGGGTTCGAGAACTATGTAGACATGACCGAGACTCATCTCCGGTCAATAACCAATAGCGGAACCTGGATGTTCATATTGGCTCCTACATATTCTACGAAGATCTTTTATCGGTCAGAACTGCATAACAACATACGTTGTTCCTTTTGTCAAACGGTATGTTACTTGCCCGAGATTCGATCGTCGGTATCTCTATACCTAGTTCAATCTCGTTACTGGCAAGTCTCTTTACTCGTTCCGTAACTCATCATCTCGTGACTAACTCATTAGTCTTTTGCTTGCAAGGCTTATTGTGATGTGTGTTACCGAGAGGGCCCAGAGATACCTCTCCGACACTCGGAGTGACAAATCCTAATCTTGATCTATGCCAACACCACGAATACTTTCGGAGACACCTGTAGAGCATCTTTATGATCACCCAGTTACGTTGTGACGTTTGATAGCACACAAGGTGTTCCTACGGTATTCGGGAGTTGCATAATCTCATAGTCATAGGAACATGTATAAGTCATGAAGAAAGCAATAGCAGTAAAACTAAACGATCATAGTGCTATGCTAACGGATGGGTCTAGTCCATCACATCATTCTCCTAATGATGTGATCCCGTTGATCAAATGACAACTCATGTCTATGGTTAGGAAACATAACCATCTTTGACCAATGAGCTAGTCTAGTAGAGGCATACTAGGGACACTCTGTTTTGTCTATGTATTCACACATGTACTAAGTTTCCGGTTAATACAATTCTAGCATGAATAATAAACATTTATCATGATATAAGGAAATATAAATAACAACTTTATTATTGCCTCTAGGGCATATTTCCTTCAGTCTCCCACTTGCACTAGAGTCAATAATCTAGCTCACATCGCCATGTGATTTAATACCGATAGTTCACATCGTAATGTGAATAACACCCATAGTTCACATCACCATGTGACCAACACCCAAAGGGTTTACTAGAGTCAATAATCTAGTTCACATCGCTATGTGATTAATACCCAAGAGTAATAAGGTGTGATCATGTTTTGCTTGTGAGAGAAGTTTAGTCAACGGGTCTGTCACATTCAGATCCGTATGTATTTCGCAAATTTCTATGTCTACAATGCTCTGCATGGAGCTACACTAGCTAATTGCTCCCACTTTCAATACGCATCCAGATTGATACTTAGAGTCATCTGGATTTAGTGTCAAAGCTTGCATCGGCGTAACCCTTTACGACGAACTCTTTATCACCTCCATAATCGAGAAACTTTTCCTTAGTCAACCAGTTACTAAGGATAATTTTGACCGCTGTACAGTGATCTACTCCTGGATCACTATTGTACCCCCTTGACAAACTCATGGCAAGGTACACAACATGTTTGGTACACAGTATGGCATACTTTATAGAACCTATGGCTGAGGCATAGGGAATGACTTTCATTCTCTCTATATTTTTCTGCCGTGGTCTGGCTTTGAGTCTTACTCAACTTCACACCTTACAAGTCAGGAAAGAACTCCTTCTTTGATTGATCCATTTTGAACTACTTCAAAATCTTATCAAGGTATGTACTTATCGAAAGTCTTATCAAGCGTCTTGATCTATAGATCATGATGCCCAATATGTAAGCAGCTTCACCAAGGTCTTTCTTTGAAAAACTCCTTTCAAACACTCCTTTATGCTTTCCAGAAAATTCTACATCATTTCCGATCGACAATATGTCATTTACATATACTTATCAGAAAGGTTGTAGTGCTCCCACTCACTTCTTGTAAATACAGGCTTCACCGTAAGTCTGTATAAATCTATATGCTTTGATCAACTTATCAAAGCGTATATTCCAACTCCGAGATGCTTGCACCAGTCCATAGATGGATCGCTGGAGCTTGCACATTTTGTCAGCACCTTTTGCATCGACAAAACCTTCTGGTTGCATCATATACAACTCTTCTTTGAGATATCCATTTAGGAATGCAGTTTTGACATCCATTTGCCAGATTTCATAATCATAAAATGCGGCAATTGCTAACATGATTCGGACAGACTTAAGCATCGCTACAGGTGAGAAAGTCTCATCGTAGTCAACTCCTTGAACTTGTCGAAAACCTTTCGCAACAAGTCAAGCTTTGTAAACAGTAATATTACCGTCTGCGTCGGTCTTCCTCTTGAAGATCCATTTATTTTCGATGGCTTGCCGATCATCGAGCAAGTCAACCAAAGTCCACACTTTGTTCTCATACATGGATCCCATCTCAGATTTCATGGCTTCAAGCCATTTTGCGGAATCTGGGCTCATCATCGCTTCCTCATAGTTCGTAGGTTCATCATGGTCTAGTAACATGATTTCCAGAACTGGGTTGCCGTACCACTCAGGTGCGGAACGTACTCTGGTTGATCTACGACGTTCAGTAGTAACTTGATCCGAAGTTTCATGATCATTATCATTAACTTCCTCGCTAATTGGTGTAGGAATCACTGGAATAATTTCCTGTGATATACTATTTTCCAATCTGGGAGAAGGTACAATTACCTCATCAAGTTCTAATTTCCTCCCACTCACTTCTTTCGAGAGAAACTCCTTTTCTAGAAAGGATCCACTCTTAGCAATGAATATCTTGCCTTCGGATCTGTGATAGAAGGTGTACCCAACAGTCTCCTTTGGGTATCCTATGAAGACACATTTCTCCGACTTGGGTTCGAGCTTATCAGGTTGAAGCTTTTTCACATAAGCATCGCAGCCCCAAACTTTAAGAAACAATAACTTTGGTTTCTTGCCAAACCACAGTTCTTAAGGCGTTGTCTCAACGGATTCAGATGAGGCCCTTATTTAACGTGAATGCAGCTGTCTCTAATGCATGACCCAAAAGGATAGTGGTAAATCGGTAAGAGACATCATAGATCGCACCATATCTAATAAAGTACGGTTACGACGTTCGGACACACCATTACGCTGTGGTGTTCCGGGTGGCGTGAGTTGTGAAACTATTCCACATTGTTTCAAATGAAGACCAAACTCGTAACTCAAATATTCTCCTCCACGATCAGATCGTAGAAACTTTATTTTCTTGTTACGATGATTCTCTACTTCACTCTGAAATTCTTTGAACTTTTCAAATGTTTCAGACTTGTGTTTCATTAAGTAGATATACCCATATCTGCTCAAATCATCAGTGAAGGTCAGAAAATAACGATACCCGCCGTGAGCATCAACACTTATTGGTCCACATACATCAGTATGTATGATTTCCAACAAATCTGTTGCTCGCTCCATAGTTCCGGAGAACGGAGTTTTAGTCATCTTGCCCATGAGGCATGGTTCGCAAGCACCAAGTGATTCATAATCAAGTGATTCCAAAAGTCCATCATTATGGAGTTTCTTCATGCGTTTTACACCAATATGACCTAAATGGCAGTGCCACAAATAAGTTGCACTATCATTATTAACCTTGCATCTTTTGGCTTCAATATTATGAATATGTGTATTACCACGATCGAGATCCAACAAACTATTTTCATTGGGTGTATGACCATCGAAGGTTTTATTCATGTAAACAGAATAACAATTATTCTATGACTTTAAATGAATAACCGTATTGCAACAAATATGATCAAATCATATTCATGCTCAACGCAAATGCCAAATAACATTTATTTAGGTTTTACACTAATCCCGAAAGTATAGGGAGTGTGCGATGATGATCATATCAATTTTGGAACTACTTCCAATACACATCGTCACTTCATCCTTTAACTAGTTTCTGTTCATTATGCAACTCCCATTTCGAGTTACTACTCTTTAGCAACTGAACCAATATCAAATACCGAGGGGTTGCTATGAACACTAGTAAAATACACATCAATAATCTGTATATCAAATATACCTTTGTTCACTTTGCCATCCTTCTTATCCGCCAAATATCTAGGGCAGTTCCACTTCCGGTGACCATTTCCTTTGCAGTAGAAGCACTTGTTTCAGGCTTGAGTTTAGCTTTGGGTTTCTTCACGGGAGTGACAACTTGCTTGTCATTCTTCTTGAAGTTCCCTTTCTATCCCTTTGCCCTTTACTTGAAACAAGTGGTCTTGTTAAACATCAACACTTGATGCTTTTTCATGATTTCTACCTTCGCCGACTTCAGTATCGCGAAGAGCTGGGAATTCCTTTCGTCATCCCTTGCATATTATAGTTCATCACGAAGTTCTACTAACTTGGTGATAGTGATTAGAGAACTTTGTCAATTACTATCTTATCTGGAAGATTAACTCCCACTTGATTAAAGCAATTGCAGTACCCAGACAATCTGAGCACATGCTCACTGGTTGAGCTATTCTCCTCCATCTTGTAGGCAAAGTACTGTCAGAGGTCTCATACCTCTCGACACGGGCATGAGCATGAAATACTAATTTCAACTCTTGGAACATCTTATATGCTCCGTAGCGTTCAAAACGTTTTTGAAGTCCCGGTTCTAAGCCGTAAAGCATGGTGCACTAAGCTATCAAGTAGTCATCATACCGAGCTTTTGTCAAAACGTTCATAACGTCTACATCTGCTCCTGCAATAGGTATGTCACCTAGCGGTGCATCAAGCACATAATTCTCTGTGCAGCAATGAGGATAATCCTCAGATCACGGAACAATTCCGCATCATTGCTACTAACATCTTTCAACTTAGTTTTCTCTAGGAACATATAAAAAATAAACGGGGAGCAACATCGCGAGCTATTCATCTACAACATAGATATGCTAATACTACGAGGACTAAGTTCATGATAAATTAAAGTTCAATTTAATCATATTACTTAAGAACTCCCACTTAGATAGACATCCCTCTAGTCATCTAAATGATCACGTGATCCAAATCAACTAAACCATGTCCGATCATCACGTGAGATGGAGTAGTTTCAATGGTGAACATCTTATGTTGATCATATCTACTATATGATTCACGCTCGACCTTTTGGTCTCCAGTATTCCGAGGCCATATCTGCATATGCTAGGCTCGTCAAGTTTAACCCGATTATTCTGCGTGTGCAAAACTGGCTTACACCCGTTGTATTTGAACGTAGAGCTTATCACACCCGATCATCACGTGGTGTCTCGGCACGACGAACTTTCGCAACGGTGCATACTCAGGGAGAACACTTATACCTTGAAATTTAGTAAGGGATCATCTTATAATGCTACCGTCGAACTAAGCAAAATAAGAAGCATAATAAGATAAACATCACATGCAATCAAAATATGTGACATGATATGGCCATCATCATCTTGTGCTTTTGATCTCCATCTCCAAAGCACCGTCATGATCACCTTCGTCACCGGCGCGACACCTTGATCTCCATCGTAGCATCGTTGTCGTCTCGCCAACTATTGCTTCTACGACTATCGCCACCGCTTAGTGATAAAGTAAAGCAATTACATGGCGATTGCATTTCATACAATAAAGCGACAACCATATGGCTCCTACCAGTTGCCGATAACTTTACAAAACATGATCATTTCATACAAAACCGTATAACTCATCATGTCTTGACCATATCACATCACAACATGCCCTGCAAAAACAAGTTAGACGTCCTCTACTTTGTTGTTGCTAGTTTTACGTGGCTGCTACGGGCTTAGCAAGAACCGTTCTTACCTACGCATACAAAACCACAACGATATTTCGTCAAGTATGTGCTGTTTTAACCTTCACAAGGACCGGGCGTAGCCACACTTGATTCAACTAAAGTTGGAGAAACTGACACCCGCCAGCCACCTGTGTGCGAAGCACGTCGGTAGAACCAGTCTCGCGTAAGCGTACGCGTAATGTCGGTCCGGGCCGCTTCATCCAACAATACCGCCGAATCAAAGTATGACATGCTGGTAAGCAGTATGACTAGTATCGTCCACAACTCACTTGTGTTCTACTTGTGCATATCATCTACGCATAGACCTGGCTCATGATGCTTGTGTTGGGGAACGTAGTATTTTAAAAATTTCCTACGATCACGCAAGATCTATCTACCAGATGCATAGCAACGAGAGGGAAGAGTGTGTCTACGTACCCTCGTAGACCGGGAGCGGAAGCGTCAAGTGACGCGGTTGATGTTGTCGAACTTCTTCGCGATCCAACCGATCAAGCACCGAACGTACGGCACCTCCGCGTTCAGCACACGTTCAGCTTGATGACGTCCCACGAGCTCTTGATCCAGTTGAGCTTCACGGGAGAGTTTCGTCAGCACGACGGCGTGGTGACGGATATGATGTGTTCACCGGCGCAGGGCTTCGCCTAAGCTCCGCGACGGTATGACCGAGGTGTGATTCTGTGGAGGGGGGCACCGCACACGGCTAAAACAATTCAACTTGTGTGTCTTTGGGTGCCCCCTTGCCCCCGTATATAAAGGAGCAAGGGAGGGAGGCCGGCCGGCCCTTCCTGGTGCGGCTAGGGAAGGAGTCCTACTAGGAATAGGATTGCAATCCTATTCCTAGTAGGATTCACCAAAAGGAAGAAGGGGGAAAGGAATAGGAGAGGTGGCGCCCCCCCCCCAATCCTAGTCCAACTAGGAACCCTAGGTGGGGCGCCGGCCAGCCCTATGGGCTGCCTCTCTCTTTCCCTTTAGGCCCACTATGGACCATCCCCTCTCGTAGGGGGTTCCGGTAACCCCCTCCGGCATTCCCGATAAATCCGAAACTTTTCCGGAACACTTCCGGTGTCCGAATATAGTCGTCCAATATATCAATCTTTATGTCTCGGACATTCCGAGACTCCTCGTCATGTCCGTGATCTCATCCGGGACTCCGAACTACCTTCGGTACATCAATACTCATAATACCGATCGTCATCAAACGTTAAGCGTGCGGACCCTACGGGTTCGAGAACTATGTAGACATGACCGAGACTCATCTCCGGTCAATAACCAATAGCGGAACCTGGATGTTCATATTGGCTCCTACATATTCTACGAAGATCTTTTATCGGTCAGAACCGCATAACAACATACGTTGTTCCTTTTGTCAAACGGTATGTTACTTGCCCGAGATTCGATCGTCGGTATCTCTATACCTAGTTCAATCTCGTTACCGGCAAGTCTCTTTACTCGTTCCGTAACACATCATCTCGTGACTAACTCATTTAGTCTTTTGCTTGCAAGGCTTATTTGTGATGTGTGTTACCGAGAGGGCCCAGAGATACCTCTCCGACACTCGGAGTGACAAATCCTAATCTTGATCTATGCCAACACCACGAATACTTTCGGAGACACCTGTAGAGCATCTTTATGATCACCCAGTTACGTTGTGACGTTTGATAGCACACAAGGTGTTCCTACGGTATTCGGGAGTTGCATAATCTCATAGTCATAGGAACATGTATAAGTCATGAAGAAAGCAATAGCAGTAAAACTAAACGATCATAGTGCTATGCTAACGGATGGGTCTTGTCCATCACATCATTCTCCTAATGATGTGATCCCATTGATCAAATGACAACTCATGTCTATGGTTAGGAAACATAACCATCTTTGATCAATGAGCTAGTCTAGTAGAGGCATACTAGGGACACTCTGTTTTGTCTATGTATTCACACATGTACTAAGTTTCCGGTTAATACAATTCTAGCATGAATAATAAACATTTATCATGATATAAGGAAATATAAATAACAACTTTATTATTGCCTCTAGGGCATATTTCCTTCAGCTTGCACGGGTACGTCGCAAACCGCCAAGAGGTATTGGCAAAGGATCGAAGATCAATACTTCCGCATGATGGCAAAGTATCCCAATAGGACTCCACGCACCTTTTGGTCACTCCAAGGGAGTTAGGATGTGATCAGGCCTATTTCCAGCCGTTGGGCAGCTTGCTTGGAACAAGTACGCAATGCATGTCGTGGTACTAGGCCTAACAATGAGAGTAGGGGGTACGTAGGAGGAGGCAAGGTCCTAGCTACCGCAAGGTTGTACACACGAGTTTTACGAGTTCAGGCCCCTCTCGGAGGAGGTAAAAGCCCTACGTCTCGGTGCCCGGAGGCTGTCGACTGGAATATGGGTGTGTGTGTGTTACATGGGGTGTGAACCCTTGTACCGGAGGAGGGGGTGGCTTATATAGATTGCGCCAGGACCCTAGCCGTCCCACTTTACAGAGGGTTCAATGTACATAAAGATAGGATGTTACTGATAACGCCTATAATACAGAGGTACAAATGATCTTTAAGACTATGGAGTGAATGCCCGACCGTTGCCCTATGGGGTGGCATTTGATCTCCTATGCTCCGAGTGGCCTATAATAAAGAGGTATAAATGACCTTTAAGACTACAAAGTGAATGCCCAACCGTTGCCCTATGGTGTGAATCCATCTTGGTCGAATGGAATTGGGGTATCCGAGTGAGACACATGGTCGAGTGGTTTGCGTTCTTCGGTTACTTCAGTCGGCATCTTTTGTCATCCTTGGAATGTCTTTGATCCTAGGGTAGTGACCTTGGGTAGGGCGTCTAGGTCAGGCCTATGACCCTACCCTATGTCTGTGGTATCGTCAGTAGCCCCCAAATGAATTGAGGTCCGAGTAAAAAAAGAGATTTGAAGTTGATTCCGACACGATTCTTACGCTTCAGAGGCATTTTCTTGGAACCTGGGAATCAAGCTGGTCCTTCAACCTTATTTCAGTCGCCTTGATCGATTCAGAAATCGTCGAGTGAACTATGCAAGTAATATTCGAGTGTTGATGAGGTGCGAGATCTTCAGCGCGATTGGTTGCTCTGTGGTTCCAAGATTTTGCGGGATTCGAATTTCGGGGAAGCGCGCAGGACGGAGCGAGCCGTAGTAATCAGACCAGATAGACACGCTTCTTGCGCCATCTTTTCCACCACGTATCGGACGCGTGACTGTTGCGGGATTTGACAAGATTGCTCGGGCCCACAAGTCGGTCACTTGATGGCTGGTCCATAAAAGGGCGTCGGGCCTGATGCGCTGGTACTGTGTGCTTTGTACTTCTTCTTCCTCCTCTACTTCTCCACCGCACCCCTGCCCATCTCTACATCGTCGTTCCGCCCGTGCTCGGTCCGTCATCATGGGAAGAGACAAGACGGCGGCCTTGGAGCGCATGAAGAAGGCGCCGACGATGGGGAAGGGCAAGAAAACGAGCTGGGGGTCGACGTCGAGATCTGGACTGCCGCCGGGTTGGATCCAGGGCGATTGGATTCGATCTGCGATGTGGCAGGAGGAGCTGGTTGATGGGGGCGTGATTGCCCACGAGTCATGGAGGCTACCGGGAAACGAGACGGAGCCGCAGCCACAGGAGGGCGAGTGTGTCCTCCTTGCGACCCACGTCGACTGAGGTTTCTCCTTGCCTCCGCATCATCTTTTTCCGGGGTTTTCTGAACTTCTACGGTGCCCAACTGCACCACTTCTCTCCCAACACCATCGCATATCTGCTACTTCTCGAGCTTGCGTTGTATTCCCTCGAAGAGGAAAGAGAGACGCAGCACAGTAGTGTAAGTATTTCCCTCGGTTTTTGAGAACCAAGGTATCAATCCAGTAGGAGACCACGCACGAGTCCCTCGCACCTGCACGAACAAATAAGAACTCCGCAGCCAACACGATAAGGGGTTGTCAATCCCTTTACGGTCACTTACGAAAGTGAGATCTGATAGATAGGATAGTTTGATATTTATGGTAATTTTTTAATATAAGAACAGAAAGTAAAAAACGGAAAAGTAAAGTAGATTGTAGATTGATATGTTGAGAATAGACCCAGGGGCCATAGCTTTCTCTAGTGGCTTCTCTCGTGATAGCAGAATTCTACGGTGGGTGAACGAATTACTGTCGAGCAATTGATAGAAAAGCAAATAATTATGAGACTATCTAGGCATGATCATTATATATAGGCATCACGTCCGAGACAAGTAGACCGAAACGATTCTGCATCTACTACTATTACTCCACACATCGACCGCTGTCCAGCATGCATCTAGAGTATTAAGTTCATAAGAACAAAGTAACACCTTAAGCAAGATGACATGATGTAGATGGATAAACTCAAATAACATGATATAACCCGAATCTTTTTATCCTCGATGGCAATAATACAATACGCGCCTTGCTGCCCCTACTGTCACTGGGAAAGGACATCGCAAGATTGAACCCAAAGCCAAGCACTTCTCGCATTGCAAGAACTATAGATCTAGTAGGCCAAACCAAAAAAATAATTGAAAGAGACTTGCAAGGATATTATAATCATACATAAAAGGGTTCAGAAAAGAAACAAATATTTCTCATAGATAATCTTGATCATAAACCCACAATTCATCGGATCTCGACAAACACACCGCAAAAAGAGATTACATCGAATAGATCTCCATGAAGACCGAGGAGAACTTGGTATTGAGATCCAAAGAGAGAGAAGAATCCATCTAGGTACTAACTATGGACCCGAAGGTCTGTGGTAAACTACTCGCAACTCATGGTGAGGCGATGATGATGATGTAGAAGCACTCCGTGGTAGATCCCCCCTCCGGCGGAGCTCCGGAACAGGCCCCAAGATGGGATATCACGGGAAGAGAAGATTGCGGTGGTGGAACTAGGGTTTTCTCTCCTCGTGTGATGTTTTCGGGGTACATAGATATATATAGGAGGAAGGAGGGCACCGGGGGCCAAACATGGGGCCCACGAGGCAGGGGGCGTGCCCTGTAGGGGGGCGCCCCCCACCCTCGTGGACGCCACGTCAGCCCTAGGGGGGAGCTCCGGAACAGGCCCCAAGATGGGATATCGCTTCAAAAATATCTCTCCCCAAGGTTTCATTCCGTTTGGACTCCGTCTGTTATTCCTTTTCTGTAAAATCCTGAAATAGGAAAAAAACAACAATCGGGACTAGGCTTTTGGGTTAATAGGTTAGTCCCAAAAATAGTATAAAAGTGTATAACAAAGCCCATTAAACATCCAAAACATCATAAATAATAGCATGAAACAATAAAAAATTATAGATACGATGGAGACGTATCAAGCATCCGAAGCTTAATTCCTGCTCGTCCTCGAGTAGGTAAATGATAAAAATAGAATTTTTGACGTGGAATGCTAACCAACATAATTTTCAATGTAGTTCTCTTTATTGTGGCATGAATGTTCAGATCTGAAAGATTCAAGACAAAAGTCTATATTGACATAAGAAATAATAATACTTCAAGCATACTAACAAAGCAATCATGTCTTCTCAAAATACTATGGCTAAAGAAAGTTATCCCTAAAAAATCATATAGTTTGGCTATGCTCCCTCTTCATCACACAAAATATTCATATCATGCACACCCCTGGTTTCAGCCAAGCACTTGTTTTCATACTCTATTCTTTCAAACCTTTCAACTTTCACGCAATACATGAGCGTGAGCCATGGATATAGCACTATGTGGAATATAATGGTGATTGTGGAGAAGACAAAAAGGAGGGAGATAGTCTCGCATCGACTAGGCGTATCAACGGGCTAGGGAGATGCCCATCAATATATATCAATGTGAGTGAGTAGGGATTGCCATGCAACAGATGCACTAGAGCTCAAAAATGTATGAAAGCTCAACAAAAGAAACTAAGTGGGTGTGCATCCAACTTGCTTGCTTACGAAGACCTAGGGCATTTGAGGAAGCCCATCGTTGGAATAGACAAGCCAAGCTCTATAATGAAAATTCCCACTAGTATATGAAAGTGACTAAACATGAGACTCTCTATCATGAAGAACATGGTGCTACTTTGAAGCACAAGTGTGGAAAAAAGATAGTAGCATTGTCCCTTTTCTTATTTTTTTGGAGGGGCATTCTCTTTTGTTTGGCCTTTCCTCACATGGGAAAATGCTCTAATAATGATGATCATCGCACTTATATTGATTTACAACTCGATATTACAACTCGATACTAGAACATAGTATGACTCTATATGAATGCCTCCGGCGGTGTACCGGGATGTGCAATAAATCAAGAGTGACATGTATGGAAAATTATGCATGGTGGCTTTGCCACAAATACGTTGTCAACTACATGATCATGCATGGCAATATGACAATATGAAGGGTGTCATATGAATGGAATGGTGGAAAGTTGCATGGCAATATATCTCGGAATGGCTATGGAAATGCCATGATAGGTAGGTATGGTGGCTGTTTTGAGGAAGATATATGGTGGCTGTTTTGAGGAAGGTATATAGTGGGTGTATGGTACCGGCGAAAGTTGCGTGGTACAAGAGAGGCTAGCAATGGTGGAAGGGTGAGAGTGCGAGCAATCAACGCATACTCATAGGAGGGAGGTTGGTAGGATTTAACCATCGCGCGCCCCCGACCTCCACACAAAGGATGACACTCTACAAATACCTCATGCTCTAACTTCGTCACATAGCGGTTCACCATACGTGCATGCTATGGGAATCACAAACTTTAACACAAGTATTTATCAATTTCATAATAACTCCACTAGCATGACTCTAATATCACTATGCTCATATCTCAAAACAATTATCAAGCGTCCAACTTCTCTCATATTCAATGCACTTTGTATGAAAGTTTTTACTACATTCATCTTGGATGCCTATCTTGTGAAGGCTAGTTTTATAGCCAAAGCACATTACCACGCTGTTCTATTAGACTCTTAAAAGGATATAAGTGAAGCATGAGAGATCAACAATTTCTACAAAATAAAATTACCACTGTGCTCTAAAAGATATAAGTGAAGCACTAGAGCAAACTATTTAACTCAAAAGATATAAGTGAAGCACATAGAGTGTTCTAACAATTCCTAGGCCATATTTATCTCTCTCAAAATGGTGTGTCCAGCAAGGATGATTGTGGAAAACTAACAAGCAAAGACTCAAATCATACATGACGCTCCAAGTAAAACACATATCATGTGGTGAATAAAAATATAGTCCCGAGTATAGTTACCGATAGATGAAGACGAAAGAGGGGATGCCTTCCCGGGGCATCCCCAAGCTTAGGATTTTGGTTATCCTTGAATTTTACCTTGGGGTGCCTCAAGCATCCCCAAGCTTAGCCTCTTGCCACTCTTTGTTCCATAGTCCATCAAAGCAATACTCAAAACTTGAAAACTTCACAACACAAAACTGAGACAAAAATCTCGCGAGCTCCGTTAGTATAAGAAAACAAACCACCACTCAAAGGTACTGTAATGAACTCATTCTTTGTTTATATTGGTGTTAAACCTACTGTATTCCAACTTCACTATGATTCATACTCCCCAATACTACTCATAGATTCATCAAAATAAGCAAACAACACACGAAAAAACAGAATCTGTCAAAAACAGAACAATCTGTAGTAATCAGTAACTTTCGCATACTACTACAACTCCAAAAAATTGAAAAAAATTGGTAAAGATGAGAAATTTGTCTATTAATCATCTGCAAAAAGAATCAACTAAATAGCACACTCTAGTAAAATCTGGTGACTATTCTAATGAGCGCTAATGATTCTGCTTTTTACAGCAAGATCATATAAACTTCACACAAGTCTTCCCAAAGGTTCTACTTGGCACAAACACTAATTAAAACACAAAACCACATCTAAACAAAAGCTAGATGTAATATTTATTCCTAAGCATAAGCAAAAACAAAGAAAAATAAAATTGGGTTGCCTCTCAACAAGCTCTTTCTTTATAGCCATTAAGATAGGCTTGAGAATTCAAGGATGCTTACATGAAAGATAAGAATTGAAGCACAAAGAGAGCATCATAAAGTATGTGAAAATCACATCTAAGTCTAACATACTTCCTATGCATGGTCATTTTATAGGCAAACAAATTAGCAAGACAAACAAGATCTAGCATCTGCAAGGAAGAAGAAAGAAACAAAAGCAATCTCAACATAACGAGAGGTAATTTAGTAACATGAAAATTTCTACAACCATATTTTCCTCTCTCATAATAATTGCATGTAGGATCATAATCAAATTCAATAATATATCTTTCACAAAACATATTCTCAACACAATACACATGCATACGAAGTTGACACTCATCCAAAATAGTGGGATTATCATTAACTAAAGTCATGACCTCTCCAAACCCACTTTCAATATTATTGCACACATTATTATCAATCTCATATTCATCATGGGGTTCAAATAAATTTTCAAGATCGTAAGAAGCATCACCCCAATCATGATCATTGCAACAAATAGTTGTCATAGCAAAACTAACATCCCCAAGCTTAGGGTTTTGCATATCATTAGCACAATATACATTAATAGAATTTATAATAAAATCATTGCAATCATGCTTTTCATTAAAAGAGCTATCATGAATCACTTCATAATTTTCTTTCAATACTTCATCACAATTTTCAGATTCAAGAATTTCAAGCAAAACCTAATAAAGATAATCTAGTGCACTAATCTCACTAGCAATTGGTTCATCATAGTTGGATCTCTTAAAGAGATTAGCAAGCGGATGAGGATCCATAATTTAGCAAGCGAAGATGCAAGCTAATAGAGGGCACATGGCAACACACGCAAACAGAAGGCAAGCGGAAAGAGGGCGGATAAAACGGCAAAGGTGAAGTGGGGGAGAGGAAAACGAGAGGCAAAAACTGTAATGCGAAGGATAAGGGTTTGTGATAGGTACTTGGTATATGAATTTTGCGTAAGCCTCCCCGGCAATGGCGCCAGAAATTCTTCTTGCTACTTATTGAGCTTGCGTTGTATTCCCTCAAAGAGGAAAGGGAGATGCAACACAGTAGCGTAAGTATTTCCCTGAGTTTTTGAGAACCAAGGTATCAATCCAGTAGGAGACCACGCGCGAGTCCCTCGCACCTGCACAAACAAATAAGAACTTCGCAGCCAACGCGATAAGGGGTTGTCAATCCCTTTACGGTCACTTACGAAAGTGAGATCTAATAGATATGATAGTTTGATATTTTTGGTATTTTTTTAATATAAGAACAGAAAGTAAAAACGGAAAAGTAAAGTAGATTGTAGATTGATATGTTGAGAATAGACCCGGGGGCCATAGGTTTCTCTAGCGGCTTCTCTCATGATAACAGAATTCTATGGTGGGTGAACGAATTACTGTCGAGCAATTGATAGAAAAGCGAATAGTTATGAGACTATCTAGGCATGATCATTGTATATAGGCATCACGTCCGAGACAAGTAGACCGAAATGATTCTGCATCTACTACTATTACTCCACACATCGACCGCTATGCAACATGCATCTAGAGTATTAAGTTCATAAGAACAGAGTAACGCCTTAAGCAAGATGACATGATGTACAGGGATAAACTCAAATAACATGATATAAACCCCATCTTTTTATCCTCGATGGCAACAATACAATATGTGCCTTGCTACCCCTACTGTCACTGGGAAAGGACACCACAAGATTTAACCCAAAGCCAAGCACTTCTCCCATTGCAAGAACTATAGATCTAGTAGGCCAAACCAAACCAATAATTCAAAGAGACTTGCAAGGATATTATAATCATACATAAAACTGTTCAGAAAAGAACCAAATATTTCTCATAGATAATCTTGATCATAAACCCACAATTCATCGGATCTCAACAAACACACCGCAAAAAGAGATTACATCGAATAGATCTCCTCGAAGGCCGAAGAGAACTTGGTATTGAGATCCAAAGAGAGAGAAGAAGCCATCTAGGTACTAACTATGGACCCAAAGGTTTCTGGTAAACTACTCACAATTCATGGCGAGGCGATGATGATGATGTAGAAGCACTCTGTGGTAGATCCCCCCCTCCGGCGGAGCTCCGGAACAGGCCCCAAGATGGGATCTCACGGGAACAGAAGGTTGCAGCGGTGGAACTAGGGTTTTCTCTCCTCGTCTGATGTTTTCGGGGTACATAGGTATATATAGGAGGAAAGAGGGCACCGGGGGCCAAACGTGGGGCCCACGAGGCAGGGGGCGCGCCCCCACCCTCGTGGACGCCATGTCAGCCCTATTCCATGGTTCTCAAGTCTCCCATGCAGATATCGCTCCAAAAATATCTCTCCCGAAGGTTTCATTCCGTTTGGACTCTGTTTGATATTCCTTTTCTGTAAAACCCTACAAATAGGCAAAAAAGCAGCAATCTGGACTGGGCCTTTGGGTTAATAGGTTAGTCCCAAAAATAATATAAAAGTGTATAACAAAGCCTATTAAACATCCAAAACATCATAAATAATAACATGAAGCAATGAAAAATTATAGATACGTTGGAGACGTATCAATACCTCACTGCTTTCATCTCTCTGTGTGAGAATTTCCTGGGTTGTCGACCGCACCGAGGCTTGTTCAAGCACATTTTTAATTGCCGATCCCAAGCCGTCAAAAGGCGAACCCGACTGACGAGAAGACGCACGTGATCCACATGTGTGGCGGTTTAGGGATACAGACTAGGGGTAGGGGCACCTTTCCCACCATTACCCTTCCTGAGTCGGTCACGGGGTGCCAGTCGACCTGGTTCTACTGCAAGGAGATCCCGACCCCGGGTCAGTCGACCGGTCTTCCTCCCTTACCCTTAGATCGAGTCAGTCATGCTCCCTCGTTGATCGTGACCCCAGCTCAGAAAGTAGAGGTGGATATGTTGGTTGAGCGAGTACTCCAGCTAGTCCGCGATGGTGTAACTGGCATGGATCTGCTGGAGGTATTTCTCAATCAAATAATTCAACCTCTCCAAGCCCGTGATCACCTGATGTGGATGTACTCGGGCACCAATGACACCGCTTGGGTCCACCCTGAGGAGGTCACCGAGAAGACAGTGGAGTAGTGGCTGCGGAGCATTACCGGGAACAAGGACAACCCCACGGGGACCAGGAGAGTTCGTCCATTCGATGCTGCCCATGAGCTAGACAAGGTCTGGTCCGCATTTCCAAGTGACTTTTCCGCTCTGATTTGTAGCTATATTTGAATCCGATTGATGTTCGCTCAACTCTTTGCCTTGCAGTTTTATACTGAGATGTACTCGGTGCCCAATGGAGAGCAAGTCCAGGAGGGAGTGGAGGGCGGCGGCGAGGTCACCGACTGGAGATCAGATGATGAAAGCGAGGACTAAAGCAGCGACCTGGAGGTCGAATCACCACCTCGCATGGAGAGGCATTCCAAGCTGACACATGATCCAGAAAGTGCGCGCAGCAAGGCCGCTCCGCCCAACACGCAGGTACAGAAACGCACTCAGACCACTTCACCTGATCCGACTGAGAAGGCCCCTAAGTAGCTTAAGGTTGCACCTTTGAAGCCTCGGAAGGCCCTGCCTAAGATCAAGGTGGACATCCCAATTGCTTCCACGTGAGTGTTATACTTTTCTGCTCTTCCCTTGTTCGAGAAATCTTATGCATCTTGTCGATTTGTCAGTTTGTTTGACCGAGTGAGTTCTGAAACTTCTAGTGCTGCTGTTTCTGGGACTTCTATGGAGATTGATAAAGGCCACAACGATGAGGAGACTGCAGACGCGGCCACTTCTAGTGCAGGTATAGCTCTACGACCATGTCTTCACTTTGGTGATCGTTTTGTCGGTTGACTGAGTGTTCTTTTGGGTTGAATGTTTTGTAGCACCGCCCAATGTTATCGAGCTACCGGATGATGATGACGAGTATGTAGAAGTGCCTCAGAGGAGCATAGGAAGGAGGAGCAGGAAGGAGCTTGCTGCTTGAGACGCTCAGCCACAGGGTGACATAGTTCGGGTTACCGTCTCTTTGGTTGTTCCCGTGTCGACTGATCGCCCTTCAGCGTCGACTGCCCAAGTCCCTGCCTCGTCCGTGTAGCTCCAAGCTTCCAATCCACTGGCTGCTCCGAGTGCTCCATCGACTTCGCTCTTCGCCACCCACCATGTCCCGGAGGACCCAGTGAATGCAGCTAAGGAGGCTATACGCCAAGCAGGTCTGATGATGGAACAAATGAAGGCGGCGTACGAGGCCAGTATGGCTGCTTACAATGCTAGTTCAGCTCTTCAGATCAATGTCCAGGTGAGTTCTTTCCCGACCGAGTTCTCTTTGGACTGGTAGTTGTTCTGCTAGGATGTTCTACCTGAAAATCACTGCTTTGTTCGTAAGATGATGTCCGTGGATGAGCGTTTGAAACCTTCACTCAATGTTGATGACCCACAAGTGTAGGAGATCTATCGTAGTCCTTTTGATAAGTAAGAGTGTCGACCCAATGAGCAGCAGAAGGAAATGATAGGCAGTGTTCAGTAACGTATTCTTTGCAAGCACTGAAATTATCGGTAACATATAGTTTTGTGATAAGGTAATTGGTAACAAGTAACAAGTAATAAAAGTAAATAAGGTGCAGAAATATGGCCCAATCCTTTTTGTAGCAAAGGAAAAACCTGGACAAACTCTTATATAAAGGAAAGCGCTCCCGAGGACACATGGAAATTATCGTCAAGCTAGTTTTCATCATGCTCATATGATTCGCGTTCGTTACTTTGATAATTCGGTATGTGGGTGGACCGGTGCTTGGGTGCTGCCCTTACTTGGACAAGCATCCCAATTATGATTAACCTCTATTGCAAGCCTCCACAACTACAAAAGAAGTATTAAGGTAAACCTAACCATAGCATGAAACATATGGATCCAAATCTGCCCCTTACGAAGCACGCATAAACTAGGGTTTAAGCTTCTGTCACTCTAGCAACCCATCATCTACTTATTACTTCCTAATGCCTTCCTCTAGGCCCAAACAATGGTGAAGTGTCATGTAGTTGACGTTCACATAACACCACTAGAGGAAAGACAACATACATCTCATCAAAATATCGAACGAATACCAAATTCACATGACTACTTATAGCAAGACTTCTCCCATGTCCGCAGGAACAAACGTAACTACTCACAAATCATATTCATGTTCATAATCAGAAGGATATTAATATGCATAATGGACTTGAACATATGATCTTCCACCGGAGAAACCAACTAGCATCAACTACAAGGAGTAATCAACACTACTAGCAACCCACATGTACCAATCTGAGGTTTTGATACAAAGATTGGATACAAGAGATGAACTAGGGTTTTAGAGGAGATGGTGCTAGTGAAGATGTTGATGGAGATGGACCCCCTCCCGATGAGAGGATCGATGGTGATGATGATGGTGACAATTTCCCCCTCCCGGAGGGAAGTTTCCCCGGCAGAACAGCTCCGCCAGAGCCCTATATTGGTTCCGCCAAGGTTCCGCCTCGAGACGGCGGTGCTTCGTTCCGAAAACCTCCTTATGATTTTTTCCATGGCAGAAGACACCTTATACCAGAATATGGGCATCGGGGGGCTGCTAGGTGGCCCACGAGATAGGGGGGCGCGCCCAGGGGGTAGGGCGCGCCCCCACCCTTGTGGGGCATTTTTTTAAATAATACATTTTTTATTAAATTTCATAAATATTACACGGCATAAAACATTTACAGAAATAATACACCATCGGCCCGCTACAGTCCGACTGGACCTTGTCAGCCCACAGCAGGCCGACTGGGCCTAGTCGGCCCACAGCTGACCGACTGGGATGGCAGTCAGCTTGCTGCTGGCCGATTGGCCTATCGGCTGCGAGCCCTCATGCAGTGAGCCAATAGCTGGCCGACAGGAGCTAATAGGCTTGCAGCTAGCCGATTACAACTAATTGGCTACCGTAGGCCGACTGATGCATGTTTGCACACTGTTCACTCCTTCCCGCCATATTTCCCCTCTTTTCTCTTTCCCGCCATATGTTCCCGCTTTGCTCGTTCCCGCCATATTTTCCCGCTCTCTAGTTCCCTCCTCCTTTGCTCGTTCCCACCATATTTTCTCGCTTTGCTCGCTCCCGCCATATTTTCTCGCTTTATCGTTCCCGCCATATTTTTCCGCTTTGCTCGTTCCCGCCATATTTTCCCGCTTTGCTCGTTCCCGCCATATTTTCCCTCTCTCTAGTTCCCGCCAGTATCTCACGCTATCGGGTTCCCGCCTTTCTTTGTGTTCTGAGTCTATAAAACACCCTCAGCAGTAACGTTGGTAAGCATTCAATTGTAGTCTCGTAGTCTCACCAAGATGTCCGGATGTCCTTCCGATCGTAGTTTTCACCCTAGTATGTCCAGATGTCTTCAGGATTTAGTCGCCGATTTCAGGGTAGACAACAAATTAGTTCCGTGGGAGAAGCTCATCAGTACCGACACCCTACTGAATGAGCTGGCTCACGCACTAAGTAGGTGCGGGTGGCCTTCCAGGACCTTTGAGGAGATATGGGAAGAAATTCTGAGGTTGCAGGGGAGATGGAAGAAGCAACAATCGAAGGGTGAATCATACCTAAAGTGTGCAGCAAAACATACTTTTCTATGGACTGATGACAGCAAGGATGAAGACGATATCTTCATTCCGCCGCTTCCGAGTTCTACATCGTCGAAGGGTAAGAGTTATGCATCGTCGAAGGGAAAAAGTGATTCATCATCGAAGAGCAAGAGTTCTGAATCGTCGAATGGCAAGAGTTCTTCATCGTCAAAGGTCAAGAGTTTTTCATCATCGAAGGCAAGAGTTCTACATCGATGGAGGATGACGATGATGACTTCATGTAGTTTTTATCCTTTATGTTGTAAGTTAAGTCGTACGTTCCGTTTAATTTAGATGTAGTTCTATCTAGTTGTTTGTACTTTCTTGTTGTATGAGCATTATGTTCTATCTAAATAGTAGAGACTAAAATATAGTAGGCATATGTCTCATACATAAATACATAGTCATTTGTCTCATACATAGAATAGACATAAGTCTCATACAGAAGTAGATGGTCATGTCTCTACTGATAGACAGAAGCGTCACTCACGACGTCTGACCTGGCACGAAGGCGGATCTTGAAGCGTCGTCCATCCGTGCCTATGTATTGGCCTGATGATACGAGGCGGAATCTCAGACTCACCCTGGTCATATTGTGTATCATGTGTCGGGCCAGGTGGAGGAGTCGAAAACATGTTCGGCCACTAGATGTGCTGCGACATCTGACCCAGTATGTTGTCCTCAGGACGTTGATCACTCCCCCACATATCACGTGATGCAGACATAGACGCATGATATTCGTAGGCTCCTGAACGATGGAACATTAAGTCATGCAGAATAAGGTCGCCTCAATTAATATTGAAAACAATAAACATACCTGCTGGCTGTGACGGCTGCTCTGGCTGAAACACAAAGCTCGATGAGGGACCCTGTTGCCGTGGCTGTGGAGAAAACACGAAGCTCGACGTGGGACCAAAGTGCTCTGGGTGCTGCCATGTCGAACTGCCAGGTTGGTCAGGAGGGGGTGCCCTCATAGTCGGCTGACGTGCAAGACGCGGACGTGGCTGATGTCGGTTGTGGAGTGACGCGGCAGCTGCTGGTGCTGGTGCTGAACAACGTCGCTTCTCCGGGTGCACGTGATAGCCTCGTAGACAGCCCGTATCTTGTTCTGCATTCGTTCCCAGAAGGGCTGTAGCACAGGACGGTGCTGAAGAAGAGGTCCAGACAACAGTGATCATCCAAAGGTGGTCACGTCGTTGTAGAGTTCGTGTGTCAAGCTAGCCTGCAAATTCTCGCCTTGGTAATTAAGTATGCACGTCAAAAATATGTGACAACTTTATTTAAGAAAAATATATCTTACCGCGTACTACCTAGAGCCCGAAGTAGCATAGCTCGGGTACATATCCGATGGAGTAGGGTCAGGTATCTCCTCTGGGTGAGAGTGCTCAACGATGCGCACCGGTGTTCCGGTCATGTAGCGCCGCAAATAGAGATTGAATTCATTGATATTAAAATCATGATTCTCATGCCATAGATGTGTGTTTGCTGTCTCCCATTTTATAACATACGGCTCTAGTCTAACTAGTCACTCGGTAGTTGTCCTAGTCATGCCCTTCCTTGTCGTCCTAAAATTGATGTGTATGTTCAACAATTATCTAATGCTTGAAAAGGATTACTATGAAAGATAATGCAACATTGAAAAACTGGTAAATACCTGTGGATGTGTGCTGGCACCGGGTTCTCTGTAGGGGGCGGCTGCTCCAACTGCAGAAGACCAAATTGCCTCATAACCTTTTGTTGTGCCATCTCCTCGACGAAGACATCGAAGATGATATTCGATTTTGTCATCCAGTAATCTCGGTCCCTTGTGTATAGCACAGACATACCACCGGGGTATCTCGCTTGTATGGCTGCTTCTGTGTAGGGCTGCCAGATGACCCCAGTGTACGCATCGAACTGCTCGTTCAATGCCATGTATGCCTTCCTGGTCTGATCACTAGCAAATCACCTCTGCAGAAAACAAAAGTTAGTACCCGCTAGCATTGAACTATCTTTTGTGCTCAAAAAGTTGCATTAAACTATACACCGATACATACCTCGCGACGTGTCCAACACAGACCGAAAGTAGGCATGTCGATGCCGTCAGCATCGAACATGGCATCTATAGGCTGATTCACATGTACATCTGGTCGCCCTATAGAGAACCTCTCCCACGACCACACCTGAAGGAATAGAGGGCATCCAAGAAGGGCTAGCTTTTTCGATGTAAGATGGCAGCCGTTGCACATACCTCGGTACGTAGCCGCTAGGACCGCCGAACCCCAACTCCTCTGTTTGATCTGATCAGCCGTCTGAGCGCTCGCTATCTCGAGTGCCATAGGGATGTAGAGCACGCTAATAGTGGTGACATAGTTCTCTGTGAACATCACCTTGCCAAAAAGCCACATTAAGTAGGCCTCCAGGCTCCGAGTGATCTGTTCCGCAGTCAACGGCGCCGGGAACTTCTGTATCTAGATTAAGGAAAGAGAAAGTTTTAGTAAGCCACGTGTATTTTCCATAAAACTATGAGCACGATAAGTTGAATATAATAGGTAAGGAAATTAACCTGGCAATTGAGCAAACAATCATACTTAGGTCCGTGATGCTCCCATACTGGATCCGGAGCATTCAAAAAACACCATGAAAACGATGTGTAAGACCTAGCTCCCAACCAGCCGGTGCGTCCAACGGTCCTATGGCATGACCTGCCAACGGTGGTCCGAGCAAAAGTGACACATCCTCTAGAGTAGGAGCCATCTCTCCCCATCGGAAGTGAAACGTGTGGGTCTCTGGCCTCCAACGGTCCACTAAGCAGCTCAACAAGGAGGAGTCGATGGCGAGGCGTTTGCAGCCCGGGATAGACTCAACCAGACGCGCGAAAGGTAAAAGGCCAGCCCATTTCAACCTTCATCACAGAACATTACAGTTAGTGTCTCCAATTAATATGCATGTCAGTGTGCAAATTAATAAAGCATGTACCGCTGTTCCCATCCTGGGTGTATCATCCAGTTCTTCTTAGGAGTGCGAGTGACCAGAGGCTCAAGCTTGCGCTCATACCAAATCGCAGCACGATGACCCCTATCAAGTTCCCCATGCAGCAACCACATTCCCGACATTCCTGCACATAGTTGCCACACACTTTACACAAATTTCAAACATAGTGCCACACTTAATACAAATTGAGAACATAGTGCTGCACTTAATACAAATTCAGAACATAGTGCCACACTTTAAACAAATTTTCAAACATAGTGCCACACTTAATACAAATTCCAAACATAGTGCCACACTTAATACAAATTCAGAACATAGTGCCACACATAATACAAATTCAGAACATAGTGCCACACTTAATACAAATTCAGAACATAGTACTCCTGGCTTAGCTTCTTCCTGTACCTCTTACTCCTCTACCTCCTCCACCTCCTCTTCGTCCACAGTTGCCACGTCCACGTCCAGTACCACTGGCAGTGACAAAAGTGGGACAATTAGTGCCCCTATGGCCAAATTCATTGCATAGAATGCATTGAATTGTCGGACCTCCTGCTTCAGATTCATCCATATCATTCCGGATGTGATGACACTGACGTCTGCCTCTACTTGTACCCTTATGCTCTGGGTTTGGAATGTAACGCCTTTCAGTGTGGTTGACGGTGTTGAAGTTACCCATTGATCGAAAACCCATCAGCTCACCTGTCCAGGTATTCAGGACGGACTCTTTTAGAAAATATGGAGACACAAACGATATTGCGTCCAATCCAAGCTGCCCGCAAGCAGCAAGTACATGTGAGCAAGGTAGGTGAAGAAATTTTGGTTTGTTGCATGTGCACTCACATGTTGGCCATGCTTCATTTCCAATTTTCACCTCATGTGTCCTCATCTCATTTGCACATCCGAATTTGTTGTTGGCTAAGCGGACCTCAAACCTTCTTTCTTGATTACCGATGGCGACTACAGTGTGTGACCTAGCTTTTTGCATCTTGTTGTCCCTGTACTTCGTGACTCTTTCAAAGTAACATGTATTCGGGTTGTTCAAGATATGATGCTCTTCTTTTTGACGTCTATCTGTGAAATACTTAACGGTGCCATAGAAAATACCCTCAATGATGGATGTAAGTGGCAATGCCCGGTTTCCTCTGAGGACAAAGTTGTATGTTTCAGCGAGGTTGGTTGTCATGACACCTTACCTTGCTCCATGTGTGTCATGTAGCAAAGACCACCTCTCCAGAGGCTCATGCTCTATCCACTGCTAGAAGGTTTTAATCGACCTCCCGAGCCTTCTCCTAGTACCTGGTGGGTCAAAGTCTGGCAAGTCACATAGCCCAACAGGCTCCTCCTCCACGGCAGTTGTTCCTATTGCCAACTGTGCAACTACTGCTTCAACATGTGCCCTCACCGCTGCATCTCTTGCAGCTCTCCTATCCCTAACATGTCTCTGCGTGCACACATTAAGTCTGTCACGTATCAAATTGTACTTCCATAACTGGTTCTGCTTGCAGAGTTTTTTGAATAGATTCATCAGGTTCTTGTTTCTGATCTGCGAGAAGAAATTAGCCTCCAGATGGCGCATGCACCAATGGCTCTGCAAGTCTTGCCATGGAGTTTGTTCCTCAGGGCCTGGGTTTGTCTGTGTCCTTATCGCACTGAGTATACCTGCATGCCTGTCATGAAGGATGCACACATTGGGCTTCTCCTTAACAACAGATATTTTCAACTGCTTGAAGAACCATGTCCAATTCTCAATGTTCTCACTCTCCACGAAAGCAAATGCGAGTGGGACAACTTGATTTTGGCCATCTTGACCTATGGCTGTTAGGATCTGACCCTTGTACTTGCCTGTGAGAAATGTACCATCTACACATATCACCGGTCGGCAATGCCTGAAAGCTTCGATGCATACACCGAAAGAGAAGAAGAGAAGATGCAACACTCTCACAGTTGGGAATTCTGGCATGAAGAGGTCTAGGATATCAATATAGGTGCCTGGATTCCACTGCTGCAAAGTGCGGAGGAGCTTGACAACAGAGTCATATGCATCAAAATAAGAACCAAATCTCCTCTCCAGCGCCAAATGCTTAGCCCTCCAAGCCTTGCCATAAGAAATTCTGTACATTAACCTTGCGAAGACTTTTGTCTGGATTGCCTTCACTTCCATAGCTTTGCCCTGCACTATCACATCATAAAACAACCGAGCAATAAGCGGCAATGAAAGGTTGGCATGATCTTGAGGGATGCACGGAATAAGACAAGTGTGATGCACTAAGTCACTGATCACCCAACTTGTGACATACTTAGGGAAATAGCCGTGCACCCTGGCAGGGCAATCTGCATTCTTGCATACCATTGTGAGGTATTTCTGACTTGACACCTAAGCTGTGAAAACCCTTTGCATGGACATTGCCCAATTAATTATTGCATCCTTCATAGCTTGCTTGTTCAGATACATAGCACCCGTCGCAATATTGTTTTGGTGATATTGCCAGGCAGAATCATGTCCATCGTTCACTGTAATTGCAGATGAGAAGTCATGATTCCATAATGCAGGATTCGGGACCTCCTCTTCATTTTCTTCCTCATCTGACTCGTCAGAATCATCTGCATGACCCATATCAACATCGGTGTCTTCTTCTTCCATCCGGTCCTACATGTGCCCATGTACCTCGTCAGCGTCCACCTCGGCACTATAATCACCATCAGCATTTCCTCCTTCTACGTGATTACTCTGACCTGGTTCGTAACCAGCCGCATTTCCTCCTTCTACCTGGCTGCTCTGTCCTGGTTCGTAACCAACATCCCCAGCATTTGACATAGATAACTGCCTCCCTCCACTACTCAGCCCAGGATCGTAGTCACCCTCGCCTTCATGTGCAGTGACCTCATTCACGACGGGAATCACTAAGGCAACATGATTGCATCCCCTGCGTTCACAACCTTGTAACCACCGCACCCACTCGGAGTCTCGCTCTAATGGCCTCAAATAAAAGTAAATTGTTGAACTTGACCGTGTCCACAATGCATGAACACTGACTGTGTGCGTTACAGTATCAAGCCCTAAACTTGCCGCAATCCATTCTTTCAACTGACTGACTGACCATGTTTGAGGCGCGTTCATTGGCACCTCTATGTGAGTAAATTCACTCAGATCAGCTCCCATCTCAGTTGTCTGGACCGTACCAGGACTGTAGTAAAATATGAACTTCACTACATTAGACATCTCGGCTCACCTAATTTTTTTCCAACAACGACAAACAAGTAATAAGCAACACTTTCAAATATCCGCACTACTAAATATTAGACATGTATATATTTACGGAGCAACTAAAAATATTCACAGACCTAAAAATATACTTTGAATATTTGACATCCACATATAGTATGGAATACTACCAAACAATTACGAGAGATAAAATGTGTGTTGAAATATACCCTTGAAGCGTGCAAACGAACACCGAACAGCGGCCTTGAATCAACGGAACCGGAGCCGGAAACTCCCCTCGCAACGCTGGAGCTCGACCACCCCCACCGCCTACACCAAACTGCCCGAGCTTCACCACCACCACCGCCACAACCTCCACCAGTGATCTCAAAAAAGCTCCACCAAAATGCTCACCACGAACACCATGAGCTACCCCATGAGTAGTTCGAGGTATCCCTTGGCTCCCCTAACTACGTAGAACCCATTCACGGTGCCAAATCTGCAAAAAAGGGTGAGTTGGGTATACAAATTAGAGAATATTTGTGGGAGGAGAGGGAGAAAGAAGAACAGAGAAGAGAAGAAGAAGATAAGAGCGCTGCGTGGGAGAAAGAAGAAGGGAGAAAGGAGAAGGAGGCAGCCGCGGTGTGGGGCCCGCACCCTGTCGGCCCACAACAAGCCGATCAGTCTACGGCTGGCCGACAGGGGCGCCTCGTGACCAGCACGCGCCGACAGCCGCCTCTCCCCCCCTCGCGATGTGGCCTGCCCAATGAGCGGCTCGCACGTGGCAGCCGGGCCAGCTGTCGGCCTGCTGCTGGCTGACTAGGCCTAGTCGGCCTGCTGTGGGCTGACAAGGTTCAATCGGCATGCAGCGGGCCGACGGTGTATTATTTCTGTAAATGTTTTATCCCATGTAATATTTATGAAATTTAATAAAAGAAATGTATTATTTAAAAAATTAGCCCCTCGTGGACGGTGGGTGACCCCCTCTGGTGCTTTCTTTGCCCCATATTTTTTGTATATTCCAAAACTAACTTCCATGGAGTTTCACGGCTTTTTGAGTTGGGCAGAATAGATCTCCAATATTTGCTCCTTTTCCAGCTGCCAACATTCTCCCTCTTCATGTAAACCTAGTAAAATAAGAGAGAAAAGGCATAAGTATTATGACATAATGTGTAATAACAGCCCATAATGCAATAAACATCAATATAAAAGCATGATGCAAAATGGACGTATTAACTCCCCCAAGCTTAGACCTTGCTTGTCCTCTAGCGGAAGGCGATATCGAAAAATATGTCCACGTGTTTAGAGATAGAGGTGTCGATAAAATAAAATACGGACATGAGGGCATCATGATCATTCTTATAAGAGCAATATATATATATATATATATATATATATATATATATATATATATATATATATATATATATATATATATATATATATATATATATATATATATATATATATAGGGTGGGTCTATTCTCATAACACCCCTTAAGACCTTATTCTCATAACAAAGACCTTATTCTCATAACACCCACCCCACCGCCTCCTCTCACTCTAGATCCGCGCGCGCCTCCCTGGCCTAATGCACAGCGCCCCGCC
>LR738710.1:664765100-664777433 GCA_902687465.1 Secale cereale | reverse complement strand
CGGTCGCTGGCAGCCGTAGCGGCCAGGAGGGGCGCTCGTTGGGTGGTGGTCCGGCGGCGGTGTTGTGCGCGGCGAGCATGCTTGCGGCCCATGGTGACACAACGCGAAGCGAGCTGGCTATGGCGGAGAGCGAGACGGTCGCGGTTTGAGCCACGCGCGCGGATGGCGAGGTGGGGCGCGCTAGGCGTCTGTGCGGGGCGCGGTGACTACGGGACGCGGTGCGGGGAGCATGACGCTGGGCGCGTGGGCAGCTGTAGTGGCCGCTGTGACGAACGGGGTAGGGAAGGGGAAGAGAGGCCGGGGGCCTCACCGCGGGGCCGTAGGGACTAGGGCAGCGGGGCTCGGGAAGGAGGACGGAGACGACGGGGTGGCTTCGGCGAGTAGGCAGACCGGCGGAGGCGCTCTGGCGACGGTGAGGACGGCGGTGGCGTCGGGCGGCGTCGGACTAGATGCCCCCCGATCCAGATCAGGGGAAGAGGGAGAGCGACGGGGTGGGGGTAGTGGGGGCGTGGGTTGTTGGGTTAGGGTTCGGGGTGGGGAGGCCATATAGGCCAGGGGCGACTGGGCCGGCCGGCTAGGCCGACAGCTTGCTGGGCCGAGGCCCCAGGGCCCAGCTGGGGGTCCTTCCTTTTTTTGTATTTCTTTTTATTCTTTCTGTTTTCTAAATTCTTTTCATATTGTTTTAGCTTTACGAAAATATAATTCTTGCACCTAACTTAGTGTCACAAATTAGTCATCTGCCACATTTCTGTTTAGCATTTAAATAATTTATTTATTACTTATATAATTTTAAATTCATTTAATTAATTGTTTTAGCCCATGTGCCTATTATCTTATGGAATTTAAGCATTTTAGAAAATGTTGGTTTCACCACCAAAACTAGTTATGGATTATATTGCACATATAGGACATTTTAATTTTGACAATTGAAAATGTAAATGTTTGACTTGATTTTGAATTAGAATTTGAACTGGTTTTGAACCAGCGTGAGATTAACAACAGTAACCGTGGTGATGTGGCATCATTAACATGGGATTACTGTAGCCTAATTATCCGGGCATCACAATTCTCCTCCACTACAAGAAATCTCGTCCCGAGATTTAAGCGGTGGATTAGGGGGGGGGTGCTGGTAGCGAAAACCTAACGAGTCTTCTCGGTCTTGGCTACCCTTTTGAATAGGTTATCCCTTTCGTTGATGTCTTCATTTCTATGCTTCAAGTCATCGTGATCATGTCGTCATCCTTTCTTCGGGGTCTCTATCGTCCTACGAACGCGACCAGGGGAAAAAACTCCGGAAGAACGCATCTCCACAAAGCTGGGCATCTGACGGTGAACTCAATGGGGAATACACAAGGTACCCCATGAGTTGTATTTCAGTGAATTCGTTGAGTGCAATATACGATGGTACCAAAGTTTCAATTGGGTAGGCAATCATTCGATGCCTAGACAGAAGCTGGAATGGGGATAATGCACAACGAGAATAACATGGAGTTTGAATCCAAGATGAATAATGGTATAGAATTTGTTGGGGAACGTAGTATTTTAAAATTTTCCTACGATCACGCAAGATCTATCTACTAGATGCATAGCAACGAGAGGGGAGAGTGCGTCTACGTACCCTCGTAGACCGGGAGCGGAAGCATCAAGTGACGCGGTTGATGTTGTCGAACTTCTTCGCGATCCAACCGATCAAGCACCGAACGTACGGCACCTCCGCGTTCAGCACACGTTCAGCTTGATGACGTCCCACGAGCTCTTGATCTAGTTGAGCTTCACGGGAGAGTTTCTTCAGCACGACGGCGTGGTGACGGATATGATGTATTCACCGGCGCAGGGCTTCGCCTAAGCACTGCAACGGTATGACCGAGGTGTGTTTCTGTGGAGGGGGGCACCGCACACGGCTGGAACAATTCAACTTGTGTCTTTGGGTGCCCCCCTGCCCCCGTATGTAAAGGAGCAAGGGGGGAGGCCGGCCGGCCCTTCTATGGTGCGGCTAGGGGTGCAATCCTACTAGGAATAGGATTGCAAACCTAATCCTATTCCTAGTAGGAACTACCAAAGAAGGAAGAGAGGGAAAGGAAAAGAAGGAGAGGTGGCGCCCCCCAATCCTAGTCCAACTAGTGAGGAAGTTAATGATAATGATCATGAAACTTCGGATCAAGTTTCTGCTGAACGTCGTAGATCAACCAGAGTACGTTCCGCACCAGAGTGGTACGGCAACCCAGTTCTGGAAATCATGTTACTAGACCATGATGAACCTACGAACTATGAGGAAGCGATGATGAGCCCAGATTCCGCAAAATGGCTTGAAGCCATGAAATCTGAGATGGGATCCATGTATGAGAACAAAGTGTGGACTTTGGTTGACTTGCCCGATGATCGGCAAGCCATCGAAAATAAATGGATCTTCAAGAGGAAGACCGACGCACACGATAATATTACTATTTACAAAGCTCGACTTGTTGCGAAAGGTTTTTGACAAGTTCAAGGAGTTGACTACGATGAGACTTTCTCACCTGTAGCGATGCTTAAGTCTGTCCGAATCATGTTAGCAATTGCCGCATTTTATGATTATGAAATCTGGCAAATGGATGTCAAAACTACATTCCTGAATGGATATCTCAAAGAAGAGTTGTATATGATACAACCAGAAGGTTTTGTCGATCCAAAAGGTGCTAACAAATTATGCAAGCTCCAGCAATCCATCTATGGACTGGTGCAAGCATCTCGGAGTTGGAATATACGCTTTGATGAGGTGATCAAAGCATATGGTTTTTACAGACTTTCCGTAACACATCATCTTGTTTCAGGCTAAGAGTGGATCCTTTCTAGAGAAGGAGTTTCTCTCGAAAGAAGTGAGTGGGAGGAAAGTAAAACTTGATGAGGTAATTGTACCTTGTCCCGAATTGGAAGGTAGTACATCATAGAAACTCGTTCCAGTGATTCCTACACCAATTAGTGAGGAAGCTAATGATGATGATCATGAAACTTCAGATCAAGTTTCTGCTGAACTTCGTAGATCAACCAGAGTTCGTTCCGCACCAGAGTGGTACGGCAACCCAGTTCTGGAAGTCATGTTACTAGACCATGATGAACCTACGAACTATGAGGAAGCGATGATGAGCCCAGATTCCGCAAAATGGCTTGAGACCATGAAATCTGAGATGGGATCCATGTATTAGAACAAAGTATGGACTTTGGTTGACTTGCCCGATGATCGGCAAGCCATCGAAAATAAATGGATCTTCAAGAGGAAGACCGACGCAAACGGTAATGTTACTGTTTACAAAGCTCGACTTGTTGCGAAAGGGTTTTGACAAGTTCAAGGAGTTGACTACGATGAGACTTTCTCACCCGTAGCAATGCTTAAGTCTGTCCGAATCATGTTATTAATTGCCGCATTTTGTGAAATCTGGCAAATGGATAACAAAACTGCATTCTTTAATGGATTTATTAAAGAAGACTTGTATATGATGCAACCAGAAGGTTTTGTCAATCCTAAAGGTGCTAACAAAATGTGCAAGCTCCAGCGATCCATCTATGAACTGGTGCAAGCATCTCGGAGTTGGAATATACGCTTTGATAAGTTGATCAAAGCATATAGATTTATACAGACTTGCGGTGAAGCCTGTATCTACTAGAAGTGAGTGGGAGCACTACAACCTTTCTGATAAGTATATGTGAATGACATATTGTCGATCGGAAATGATGTAGAATTTTCTGGAAAGCATAAAGGAATGTTTGAAAGGAGTTTTTCAAAAGAAAGACCTTGGTGAAGCTGCTTACATATTGGGCATCAAGATCTATAGAGATAGATCAAGACGCTTGATAAGACTTTCGATGAGTACATACCTTGATAAGATTTTGAAGTAGTTCAAAATGGATCAGTCAAAGAAAGAGTTCTTGCCTGACTTGTAAGGTGTGAAGTTGAGTAAGACTCAAAGCCAGACCATGGCAGAAAAATATAGAGAGAATGAAAGTCATTCCCTATGCCTCAGCCATAGGTTCTATAAAGTATGCCATGCTGTGTACAAAACACGTTGTGTACCTTGCCATGAGTTTGACAGGAAGGTACAATAGTGATCCAGGAGTAGATCACTATACAGCGGTCAAAATTATCCTTAGTAATTGGATGACTAAGGAAATATTTCTCGATTATGGAGGTGATAAAGAGTTCGTCATAAAGGGTTACGCCGATGCAAGCTTTGACAATAAATCCAGATGACTCTAAGTATCAATCTGGATGCGTATTGAAAGTGGGAGCAATTAGCTAGAGTAGCTCCATGCAGAGCATTGTAGACATAGAAATTTGCGAAATACATACGGATCTGAATGTAGCAGACCCATTGACTAAACTTCTCTCACAAGCAAAACATGATCACACCTTATTACTCTTGGGTATTAATCACATAGCGATGTGAACTAGATTATTGACTCTAGTAAACCCTTTGGGTGTTGGTCACATGGTGATGTGAACTATGGGTGTTATTCACATAACGATGTGAACTATCGGTATTAAATCACATGGCGATGTGAGCTAGATTATTGACTCTAGTGCAAGTGGGAGACTGAAGGAAATATGCCCTAGAGGCAATAATAAAGTTGTTATTTATATTTCCTTATATCATGATAAATGTTTATTATTCATGCTAGAATTGTATTAACCGGAAACTTAGTACATGTGTGAATACATAGACAAAACAGAGTGTCCCTAGTATGCCTCTACTAGACTAGCTCATTGATCAAAGATGGTTATGTTTCCTAACCATAGACATGAGTTGTCATTTGATCAACGGGATCACATCATTAGGAGAATGATGTGATGGACAAGACCCATCCGTAAGCATAGCACTATGATCGTTTAGTTTTACTGCTATTGCTTTCTTCATGACTTATACATGTTCCTATGACTATGAGATTATGCAACTCCCGAATACCGTAGGAACACCTTGTGTGCTATCAAACGTCACAACGTAACTGGGTGATCATAAAGATGCTCTACAGGTGTCTCCGAAAGTATTCGTGGTGTTGGCATAGATCAAGATTAGGATTTGTCACTCCGAGTGTCGGAGAGGTATCTCTGGGCCCTCTCGGTAACACACATCACAATAAGCCTTGCAAGCAAAAGACTAATGAGTTAGTCACGAGATGATGTGTTACGGAACGAGTAAAGAGACTTGCCGGCAACGAGATTGAACTAGGTATAAAGATACCGACGATCGAATCTCGGGCAAGTAACATACCGTTTGACAAAAGGAACAACGTATGTTGTTATGCGGTTCTGACCGATAAAAGATCTTCGTAGAATATGTAGGAGCCAATACGAACATCCAGGTTCCACTATTGGTTATTGACCAGATATGAGTCTCGGTCATGTCTACATAGTTCTCGAACCCGTAGGGTCCGCACGCTTAACGTTTGATGACGATCGGTATTATGAGTTTTTGAGTATTGATGTACCGAAGGTAGTTCGGAGTCCCGGATGAGATCACGGACATGACGAGGAGTCTCGGAATGTCCGAGACATAAAGATTGATATATTGGACGGCTATATTCGGACACCGGAAGTATACCGGAAAAGTTTCGGATTTATCGGGAATGCCGGAGGGGGTTACCGGAACCCCCTACGAGAGGGGATGGTCCATAGTGGGCCTAAAGGGTGAGAGAGAGGCAGCCCATAGGGCTGGCCGGCGCCCCCACCTAGGAATCCTAGTTGGACTAGGATTGGGGGGGCGCCACCTCTCCTATTCCTTTCCCCCTTCTTCCTTTCGGTGAATCCTACTAGGAATAGGATTGCAATCCTATTCCTAGTAGGAGTCCCCTCCCTAGCCGCACCATAGGAGGTGGCCGGCCCCTCCTCCCTTGCTCCTTGATATACGGGGGCAGGGGGGCACCCAAAGACACACAAGTTGAATTGTTTTAGCCGTGTGCGGTGCCCCCCTCCACAGAATCACACCTCGGTCGTACCGTCGCGAAGCTTAGGAGAAGCCCTGCGCCGGTGTTCACATCATATCCGTCACCACGCCGTCGTGCTGACGAAACTCCCCCGTGAAGCTCAACTGGATCAAGAGCTCGTGGGACGTCATCAAGCTGAACGTGTGCTGAACGCGGAGGTGCCGTACGTTCGGTGCTTGATCGGTTGAATCGCGAAGAAGTTCGACAACATCAACCGCGTCACTTGACGCTTCCGCTCCCGGTCTACGAGGGTACGTAGACACACTCTCCCTTCTCGTTGCTATGCATCTGGTAGATAGATCTTGCGTGATCGTAGGAAAATTTTAAAATACTACGTTCCCCAACAATTGTTTCCTTTGTCTGGCAGGGCTTGGAAAAAATTCATCAAAAAAGCTCCGGGACTGCCGAAGAAGCTACAATTGAAGATACCCGAAAGTAAGTACTATATAGTAGCATGTTCCGCACGCGCATCTCCTATATCTTGATTCAAGCGCTAGTTTCATCAATACCAATTTGGCATTCTTGCTTATCAGTTTGATTGAGCTCTATTTCTTGTAAAGTGGTTGTGGCAGGAACCCGGGAATGATTATTGTGGATACTACATTTGCGAGTCCATCCGCCACACGACCTGTGAGCGGGGCTACACTGATGAACAATTTGAAGTGCGTAAGCAATCAATAATATTCACAAATTTATAGCATCATTTCATGTATTGACCCCCTACTTCAAATTAGATGTTTCGGATGCGGGATGAACTCCTAACACCAGATCGTCTGCGAGCAATTCAAGAGGAATTGGCGGCATTCTTCCTTGAACACGTGATCGCTGAAGACGGAGAATACTATGTGGACCATGCATCCATGTGTTAGGAGATTATTTTTGTAAGAGATAATTATTGTATATATGTGCCCGGTAGTGTCGGGATAGACGATATACGAGAACTTGTTGTTCGACCAATCTCTCGGAGAAGGAGAGGTGGTCGATATTACATCTCTCTGTATGCATATATATATATATATATGTTGATTATATATACGAGATCTTCTGTTCCTTCGTTTGCTTAGTATAGCTAGCAGCTAGCTAGCTAGCTAGCGTGACTCTAGTCCTCCATATACGTATGTGTAGTATATATGTAGCGTCGACCAAGCACGTGAAGGAAATATGCCCTAGAGGCAATAATAACGTTGTTATTTGTATTTCCTTATATCATGATAAATGTCTTTTATTCATGCTAGAATTGTATTAACCGGAAACTTAGTACATGTGTGGATACATAGACAAAACAGTAAGTCCCTAGTATGCCTCTACTAGACTAGCTCATTGATCAAAGATGGTTATGTTTCCTAGCCATAGACATGAGTTGTCATTTGATCAACGGGATCACATCATTAGGAGAATGATGTGATGGACAAGACCCATCCGTTAGCATAGCACTATGATCGTTTAGTTTTACTGCTATTGCTTTCTTCATGACTTATACATGTTCCTATGACTATGAGATTATGCAACTCCCGAATACCGTAGGAACACCTTGTGTGCTATCAAACGTCACAACGTAACTGGGTGATCATAAAGATGCTCTACAGGTGTCTCCGAAAGTATTCGTGGTGTTGGCATAGATCAAGATTAGGATTTGTCACTCCGAGTGTCGGAGAGGTATCTCTGGGCCCTCTCGGTAACAAACATCATAATAAGCCTTGCAAGCAAAAGACTAATGAGTTAGTCACGAGATGATGTGTTACGGAACGAGTAAAGAGACTTGCCGGTAACGAGATTGAACTAGGTATAAAGATACCGACGATCGAATCTCGGGCAAGTAACATACCGATGACAAAAGGAACAACGTATGTTGTTATGCGGTTTTGACCGATAAAAGATCTTCGTAGAATATGTAGGAGCCAATATGAACATCCAGGTTCTGCTATTGGTTATTGACCGGAGATGAGTCTCGGTCATGTCTACATAGTTCTCGAACCCGTAGGGTCCGCACGCTTAACGTTTGATGACGATCGGTATTATGAGTTTATGAGTTTTGATGTACCAAAGGCAGTTCGGAGTCCCGGATGAGATCACGGACATGACGAGGAGTCTCGGAATGTCCGAGACATAAAGATTGATATATTGGACGACTATATTCGGACACCGGAAGTGTTCCGGAAAAGTTTCGGATTTAACGCGATTGCCGGAGGGGGTTACCGGAACCCCCTACGAGGGGGGATGGTCCATAGTGGGCCTTATGGAAAAAGAGGGGCAGCCCATAGGGCTGGCCGGCGCCCCCACCTAGGAATCCTAGTTGGACTAGGATTGGGGGGGGCGCCACCTCTCCTATTCCTTTCCCCCTTCTTCCTTTCGGTGAATCCTACTAGGAATAGGATTGCAATCCTATTCCTAGTAGGACTCCCTCCCTAGCCGCACCAGGAGAGGCCGGTCGGCCTCCCTCCCCTGCTCCTTTACATACGGGGGCAGGGGGCACCCAAAGACACACAAGTTGAATTGTTTAGCCGTGTGCGGTGCCCCCTCCACAGAATCACACCTCGGTCGTACCGTCGCGGAGCTTAGGCGAAGCCCTGCGCCGGTGAACACATCATATCCGTCACCACACCGTCGTGCTGACAAAACTCTCCCGTGAAGCTCAACTGGATCAAGAGCTCGTGGGATGTCATCAAGCTGAACGTGTGCTGAACGCGGAGGTGCCATACGTTCGGTGCTTGATCGGTTGGATCGCGAAGAAGTTCGACAACATCAACCGCGTCACTTGACGCTTCCGCTCCCGGTCTACGAGGGTACGTAGACACACTCTTCCCTCTCGTTGCTATGCATCTGGTAGATAGATCTTGCGTGATCGTAGGAAAATTTTAAAATACTACGTTCCCCAACATTATCGTCAAGCTAGTTTTCATCACGCTCATATGATTCACGTTCATTACTCTAATAATTTGGTATGTGGGTGGACCGGTGCTTGGGTGATGCCCTTACTTGGACAAGCATCCCACTTATGATTAACCTCTATTGCAAACATCTGCAACTACAAAAGAAGTATTATGGTAAACCTAACCATAGCATGAAACATATGGGTCCAAATCAGCCCCTTACGAAGCAACGCATAAACTAGGGTTTAAGCTTCTGTCACTCTAGCAACCCATCATCTACTTATTACTTCCCAATGCCTTCTTCTAGGCCCAAACAATGGTGAAGTATCATGTAGTCGACGTTCACATAACACCACTAGAGGAAAGACAACATACATCTCATCAAAATATCGAACGAATACCAACTTCACATGACTACTTATGGCAAGACTTCTCCCATGTCCTCAGGAACAAACATAACTACTCACGGATCATATTCATGTTCATAATTAGAGGGATATTAATATGCATAATGGATCTGAACATATGATCTTCCACCGGATAAACCAACTAGCATCAACTACAAGGAGTAATCAACACTACTAGCACCCCACAGGTACCAGTCTTAGGTTTTGATACAAAGATCGGATACAAGAGATGAACTAGGGTTTGAGAGAAAATGGTGTTGGTGAAGATGTTGATGTTGATGGACCCCCTCCCGATGATAGGATCGATGGTGATGATGATGGTGACGATTTCCCCCTCCCGGAGGGAAGTTTCCCCGGCAGAACAGCTCCGCCGGAGCCCTAGATTGGTTCCGCCAAGGTTCTTCCTCGAGACGGTGGCGCTTCATCTCGAAAACCTCCTCATGATTTTTTCCAGGTCAGAAGACACCTTATACCAGAAGATGGGCATTGGGGGGCTGCTAGGTGGCCCACGAGACAGGGGGGCGCGCCCCCACCCTCTTGGACGGTGGGTGGCCCCCCTCTGGTGATTTCTTCGCCCGATATTTTTTATATATTCCAAAACTGACTTTTGTGGAGTTCCAGCTCTTTTTGAGTTGTGCAGAATAGGTCTCCAATATTTGCTCCTTTTCCAGCCCAGAATTCCAGCTGCCGGCATTCTCCCTCTTCATGTAAACCTTGTAAAATAAGAGATACAAGGCATAAGTATTGTGACATAATGTGTAATAAGAGCCCATAATGCAATAAACATAAATATAAAAGCATGATGCAAAATGGATGTATCAAACGTCTATTCTGAGACTGTCTTTGTTCAATTTACCCACTGGGTGTTCTAGCTTCTCCTGTATAGTTATTGTACTTCAATCGGCCAGGTCATGTCGATTGAGCCAATGGGGCACGCAGAGTGCACCCACTGGGTGTAGTCCCCGAGACCATGGTCGACTACGGGCAGTCGGCTGTGGTCTAAGAACGAATGTTGTTGGTGTTTCTTATATTGCTTCCAGTCGTAATGGACGGATCGTGTCGAGTGGGAACCGGTGGGGGCTCGCCAAGTGCACCCACTGGGTGTAGTCCCGGAGACCATGGTCGACTGCGGGTAGTGGGCCGTGGTGTAAGAACCATTGTTGTTGTTTTTTTGCTCCTTCCACTCGTACTGGTCGGATCGTGTCGAGTGGGAACCAGTGGGGGTACACCAAGTGCACCCACTAGGTGTAGTCCTCGAGGCTACTGTTGAATGTTTGATTCGGCAGTATTCTTAGAACTCTTTTTGTCTAGTAATCCAACCTCTGAACTTTATGAATTGGAAGCAACTGTCTTTACCCTTGTCGATTGACTTGTCTTTTTTGTTGACTGCAGAAATCTTGTGAGTTCGGAGCTCAATTTACTGAACTTGAGAAGAAGCAGATCCAACTCAATCTCGATCTGGGGCTGGCCAGGGAGAACTTACAGAAAGCCAAAGACGGAGCATATGGTATGAAAGGTACATAGCCCATCGACTGTGTTTGAATGATTGTGCACAACGAAAAACCAACGACTTCGAGCTCATCTGACGAGCGCTATCTCTTGTAGATCAAATGAAGCAAGCCTTGGAGCAAAAGGACCTCGACTTGGCGGCAACGCAACAGAAGGCGCAGGAGAAGACCGAACTTGCTGACCAGAAGCTGGCTTCAGTCGACAAGTTGGAAGAAGAAAACGCTGATATGAAGATTGCCCTCGACAAGGCCAACAAAGAAGTGACGCGGCTGAAGAAGGACAAGCTGGCTCTGGACGACAAAGTTGGAGATCTCACCTAGAAGAGGGACGAACTGGAGACTTATCTGGGAGGACTCGCCAAAAAGATGTTCCTCATTCTTGAAGGTATTTTCCTTTGTCCGACTGATTCGTAACTATCGACTTGTCATCCAACTATCGACTCACTAAATCTCTGTATATGCAGAATTCTGCCAAAACTTCGAGGAAGAGACTGGACGGATCGAGACAGGTCTGGATCCTGTCAATTCCCTTGTGAAGGATGAGGTTGCGATGAACGTGTTGCGGCTGGAATCTCGCCTTGCAACCGTCACGGGATACCTTGCACGACTGAAGGTGGTAGTGTCGCGGATCGACACAGCGCTCTGGCGGGGAATAATGCTCGAAAATGACCTCGAGTCTCTGATGACTCGGCTTAATGAGATTCTTGGTCGAGTGCAGGAATGGAAGAAGTTGTCTGCTCGGTGTGGTGCTGACGTGGCTCTGTCTCTGGTCCATGTCCATTGCAAGGAAGCTAAGGAGGAGAAGTTGGTGGCCCTCAAGGTCGCCAACACCAAGAAGCTTCAATTCCAGTCATTCATGGTGACTTTCATCGACGCAGCCACCCGCATCGCCGACGGAATCGACATGGACGAATTTGTTGGGCATGTAAGCCCTCCTCCCGCGGAGTGGACAAACCTTATGCCTTGATTCAATTCGCCTCAGAATGCCGAGTGATTTTGTAACCGTTAAAATCGTTCAGGCCTGATGCCCGAGCACTTCCGCCCGAACCTTGCGGGATTTATCTGAACTTGGTTTCTCTTGGAATATGATTGCCTTGATTTTATTGCTTTCGTACTTTTTGATTCCGACTGAACTTTGGTACTTCACTTGGAACGGAAATTGTACTTGTGGCGCATCTCGGAGTGCAAAGGTACATTATACTTATGGCGCAGCTCGGAGGGCGAAGGTATATTGTACCTATGGCGCAGCTCGGAGAGCAAATGTACGTTGTACTTATGGCGCAGCTCGCAGTGCAACCAAGTCCCGTAGTGAGAGGGTTGCTCTTCACTCGGAGTGTTTGAGAAACTTAGGCGAGTACGGGGTCGCAGCTAAGCCCCTGAGTGAGAGGATTGCTCTTCACTCAGAGTGTTTGTGAAACTTAGGCGAGTACGGGGTTGCGGCTAATCCCCCGAGTGAGAGGGTTGCTCTTCACACGGAGTGCTTTTGAAACTTAGGCGAGTACGGGGTCGCAGCTAAGCCCCCGAGTGAGAGGATGGCTCTTCACTCGAAGTGTTTTTGAAACTTAGGCGAATCGGATTCGCAGCTAAGCCCCC
>LR738710.1:664731728-664764920 GCA_902687465.1 Secale cereale | reverse complement strand
GTACGGGGTCGCAGCTAAGCCTCCGGGTGAGAGGGTTGCCCTTCACTTAGAGTGTTTGTGAAACTTAGGCGAGTATTGGGTTGCAGCTAAGCCCTCGAGTGAGAGGGTTGCTCTTCACTCGGAGTGTTTGTGAAACTTAGGCGAGTACAGGGCCGCAGCTAAGCCCCCGAGTGAGAGGATTTCTCTTCACTCGGAGTATTTGTGAAACTTAGGCGAATCGGATTCATAGCTAAGCCCCTGAGTAAGAGGGTTGCTCTTCACTCAGAGTGTTTTTGAAACTTAGGCGAATCGGATTCGCGGCTAAGCCACCCACTAGGGGATTTGAACACATGTGCTTTTGGAACAACAATCATTATGATACTACCAAAAACTTGTCTTTGATAAGCAAACTGAAGGATTCTTATTACAACTCGTCCATTGGAGTGTTTTAAGTGTAGAAGCGGCGGAGCAGATCCGCATTCCACGAGTGTGGCTCGTCTATTTTCTTGGCCACATTGTAGAGGTGATAGGCCCCGTTGTGGATCACTTTGGTGATGATGAAGGGGCCTTCCCAGGCCGGAGCGAGCTTGTGAGGTCATTTCTGATGTACTCGGAGTACAAGATCTCCTTCCTGGAATGCTCGGCCTCGGACATTACGGGCATGGAATCGACGCAGGTCTTGTTGATAGATGGTCGACCGGATCAGAGCCATCTCGCGCTCTTCCTCCAGGAGATCGACTGCATCTTGGTGTGCCTGTTCAGCTTCAGCTTCTGAGAAGAGTTCCACCCGAGGAGCGTTGTGTAGCAAGTCACTCGGAAGTATAGCCTCAGCACCATATACCATAAAGAAAGAAGTCCGAGCAGTTGAACGGTTTGGAGTTGTTCTCAGTCCCCACAAAACAAACGGCAACTCAGTTACCCAAGCTCCAGCAGCGTGCTTGAGATCGTGCATCAGCGTGGTTTCGGTCCTTGAAGGATCAAGCCATTTGCCCTTTATGCCTGCCCATTCGACTGTGGATGCGCAACAGACGCGTAGTCGACTCGAGTGCCCTGGGATGTGTTGTATGCCCTGAATTCATCCGAATCAAAGTTGGAGCCATTATCTGAGATAATGATGTGAGGGACCCCATATCTAAATATCTGTTCTTTGATGAAACTGATGGCGGTGCTTGCACCGAGGTTCTTGATAGGCTTGGCCTCGATCCATTAAGTGAATTTGTCGACAGCCACTAGCAAATGAGTGAAACCGCTTCTGCCAGTCCTGAAGGGCCCAACCATGTCTAGTCCCCAAACAACAAACAACCACTCCAATAGAATAGTCTTCAAGGCAGACGCGGGCTTGTGGGACATGTTTGAATAGAACCGACAGCCTTCACACTTGTCGACTATATCTTTCGCCGTCTCATTCACTCGCGGCCAATAGAATCCGGCTCGGTATGCTTTGGCAACAATGGTCCGAGAGGAAACATGATGACCGCAGGTCCCCGAGTGGATTTCATTCAAAATCATTCGACCTTCCTTTGGGGAAACACAACGTTGGGCGACTCCTGTGACACTTTCTCTGTAAAGCTGCCCTTTTATCACAGAGAAGGCTTTGGATCCATGGACAATTTGGCGGGCCTCATCTTCGTCCTCTGGGAGTTCCCGCCTGAGGAGGTACGGGATATACGACACTGTCCAGTCGGGAGTGATCGCTAAGACCTCCATGATCAAGTCGACTACATCTGGGACTTTGATCTCAGTCGGATTGGTAGAACTTATCGGTTGTGGGGGCTCTTCCATGAAGGGGTCTTCCTTGACTAATGGGGCACGGAGATGCTCCAAGAACACATTACTGGGGATAGGTTTCCGAGTGGAACCTATCTTCGCCAGATCATCAGCAAGTTGATTCTTTATTCTAGGTACATGGTGAAGCTCCAACCCTTCAAACTTCTTCTCTAACTTTCTCACTGTGTTGCAATAACCAGTCATTGTTGGGCTCCTGACATCCCACTCCTTCATCACTTGATTGACCACTAAGTCTGAGTCGCCGTATACCATCAGGCGGCGGACGCCAAGTGAGATGGCCATACGCAACCCATACAAAAGTGCCTCATACTCGGCTTTATTGTTTGAGGAGTCAAAATGAATTTGGAGGACGTAGTTGAGCTTGTCGCCCCTGGGGGACACCAAGACCACACCTGCACCAGATCCACTTAGCATTTTGTATCTATCAAAAAACATAGTCCAATGATTCGACTGAACTTGAGTCGGTTGCTCTTGTTCAATCCACTCGGCAATGAAATCTGCTATTGCCTGAGACTTGATTGCTTTCTTTGCTTCGAACTTGATATCTAACGGAAGGAGTTCAATCGCCCATTTAGCCACTCAACCAGTTGTGTCCCGATTGTTCAGAATTTCAGATAATGAAGCATCGCTGACGACTGAAATTGAGTGATCTGAGAAGTAATGCGCAACTTTCTTGGCGGTCAAGTAGATTCCATGCACAAGCTTCTAATAATGCGGATACCTCTGCTTGGATGGAGTCAAGACTTCGGAAATGTAGTAGACTGGGCGTTGAACTTTGTAGGCCTTGCCTTCTTCCTGCTCGACTGTGAGCACTGTGCTGACAACTTGTCCAGTGGCTGCGATATATAATAACAGAGGCTCTTTGCTGACTAGGGCAGCAAGCACCGGCTGGACGGAAAGCAGGGCTTTGAGCTCCTCGAACGCTACATTAGCTTCAGGATTCCACTCAAACTTGTCAGACATCTTCATCAGTCGATTAAGAGGTAATGCCTTTTCACCGAGACGCGAGATGAATCGGGTCAATGCAACCAAGCAACCAGTAGGCTTCTGAATGTCGTGCCCACGCATGGGGCGTTTCATTCAGAGGATTGTGCTGAACTTTTATGGGTTTGCGTTGATTCCCCGTTTGAAAATGATAAAACCAAGTAACTTTCCCCCTGGGACTCCGAATGTGCACTTTGACAGGCTGAGCTTGATATCACAACTTCTTAAGTCTGCAAACATTTCGGCGAGGTCAGCTAGTAGGTCGGAACCTTTACGTGACTTGACCATGATGTCATCCATGTATGCTTCCACATTCCGACTGATCTGTTTTAGCAGACACTTCTGAATCATGCGCATGAATGTTGCGCCAGCATTGTTGAGGCGAAAAAGGCATGGTAACATAACAAAAACACCCGAATGGGGTGATGAAGGCTATTTTTTTCGTCGGGTCCAAATAGTCGGATCTGATGGTACTCGGAATATGTGTTCAGAAATGACAAGCGCTCACACCCCGCAGTCGAGTCGACAATTTGATCGATGCGGGGAAGAGGGAAGTGATCTTTCGGGCAGACCCGATAGATATATTTGAAATCAATGCACATGCGGAGTGACTTGTCCTTTTTGGGGACCATGACAACATTGGCGAGCCACTCAGAGTGGTATATCTCGCAGATGAACTCAGCTGCCAGAAGCGGAGCCACCTCTTCGCCAATCACTTTTCTCTTCTCCGCGGCAGACCAACGGAGATGCTCTTCGATAGGTTTTGCTTTAGGGTCGACTCGCAAACGGTGCTCAGCCAGTCCCCTGGGTACACTCAGCATGTCAGATGGTTTCCATGCAAATATGTCCCGGTTCTCATGGAGGAACTGGATGAGCGCTTCTTCCTATTTGCTGTCAAGTGTTGTTGAGATGTGAGTCGGAGCAACATTAGGATTAGTCGGATGAATATGCATAGGATTTATCTCTCCGGCCGACTAAAACGCAGACTCGGAAGTAGGTTTCTTGGCTCGCAACAAATCACTCGAATCTGCGTTCTTCTGATACTCTTTCATCTCCACTGCCGCCATCTGCTCATCAGCAATTTTTGAGCCCTTCTGGAAGCACTCTTCTACTTTCTGCCGATCTCTAGTGACTGTGATCACGCCCTTTGGACCCGGCATCTTTAGCTTGAGGTACACATAACATGGTCGAGCCATGCAACGGGCATATGTAGGCCTGCCCAGAATTGCATGGTAAGCACTGTGGAAATCCACCACCTCAAACATCAACTTTTCTTTGCGATAATTGTGTGAATCGCTAAAAACCACATCAAGAGTGATATGGCCGAGTGAGTCGGCTTTCTTCCCAGGGATGATGCCATGGAACCACTTGTTGCTCTCACTCAGCTTGGACATCGGAATGCTCATCCCACAGAGGGTCTCAGCATACAAGATATTCAGACCACTGCCACCATCCATCAAAACCTTCGTCAGTCGAGTGCCTTCAACAACGGGGTCGACCACCAACGCTTGCCGCCCAGGGGTAGAAATGCGCGCCAGATGGTCAGACTGGTCAAATGTAATAGCAGTCTTTGACCATTTCAAGTACGTCGTCGTTGCCGGAGCAACCATGTTTACTTCTCTATTGATGACTTTTAGTCGACTCTTGCTCTCGATGTCAGCAAAATTCATCAAGGTGGAATTGATGTTGGGGTAACCACCATCCTCCTCTTTGTCTTCATCCTCCTCAGATTCCTTCTCTTTGTCGTTGGGCTGACCCTTTTGGAAGCTCTGAATTAGGAGTTGACACTGTCGAGTGGTATGCTTGGAGTAAATGAAATTCCCCTCTTCATCCTCCTTGGTGTGTATATGACACGACAAATCAAGCACATCATTTCCTGCTTGATCCTTCACTTTCTTGGGGGTCCAGGGGCCCTTGAGTTTTCCTTTGTTCTTCCCCTGGTTCACGACTGCAGCCTCTCCATGAGCCTTGGGTTCGGCTTTGCGCTTCGGCTTCCGGTTGGAATTTCCATCACCCTAGGCGACTAGTTTGTTTTTGCCGCTACGGAGTCAGTCTGCTTTCGTCGTTAGCGTACCGACTGGCTATTTCCATTATCTGAGCCAGAGACATGTCTCCTGTCCAACCGAATTTTAGGGTAAGCTCTCTGTACCGTACACCCTCTTTAAATGCGCAGACTGCCTGATGCTCTCACACATTCTCCACTGTATGATGAAGAGTGGTCCACCCGTGGATGTAATCTCTTAAAGTTTCATTCGACTTCTGGACGCAATGCTGAAATTCCGCCAGTCCGGCTGGTCATTTGCAAGTGCCTTCAAAGGTCCTGACAAACACTCGGGTCAATTCTTCCCAGCTAAATATGCTACCAGGGGCCAATTGATTTAGCCAAGCTCTGGCCGAGCCTTCCAGCATCAGAGGGAGGTGCTTCATGGCTACATCATTGTTGTCGCCACCAATCTGCACAGTCACTCGGTAATCCTCTTGCCAAGTATCCGGCTTTGACTCACCAGTGAACTTGCTCACCCCTGCTGCCAACCTGAAGTTGGGAGGTATCTCAGCGGCCCTGATGGCTCTGCTGAAACATTTGGGCCCAGAAACGTGTACTCTGCTGCCACTCGGATGGTCCCTGTCCTGTCCTTCTCTATTTGCCCGGTTTCGGTCGACCAGACCTTGCACAAGAATCGATCTTGCATCAAAGCTGGATTTTCTGGGATCTACTGGGATCCTCCGCTCGTCACCATGCAGGCGCCTACCATCGTACCGCCGGGGCGAGTACGATCCGCTCCCCGGAGGTGGTGTGGGAACTCGACAACGGTCATCACGACCGAGTCGGCGGTCATACTGATCATAGTTCCGACCCAGATGTTGCTCTTGGCAGGGCCCACGACCTTCACGCCGCGTGGGTGATCTTGGGCTATGAGCCGACCAGACTGTGTCCGCTGCCACGGACCTGCTGTCAATTCTGTTGCGCGACTGGGAAATGGCTCAATTTTGTTCACCTGCTGCACGGAGCAGCGCTCGTATCTGCAGCAAACCTCTTCCAGCTTCCGATTGGGATGGCTAGATCGACTCTGCAATCCGGGCTGCAGCCGTGAGATTCTGAATCGGAGTGCGGTATACGTGGGGCTCTGGAGGAAACAATTTTCGCCACCGTCATCTGGATTCGGGAATCAGTCGGTGGGCTTGATCATCGAGTGAACGCTGAAGGTTCTCCAGACGCGTGCATTCGGCCACGGTGGCTAGGCGCGCGGCTTCCAGGGCCCGAGCCTCGGAAGTCTCTCCCATGATTGGGGTCTAAAGTGCTTCGATGTTACGGCGATGCAACTCTTCTCTTTGCTCCGTAGTGAGGGGCTGAGGCACGTACCCATCATGGTCGTACGACTGACCATCATCGCTGCTGCCGCCATCACCATGAGGGTACCCAGGCGGACTGCAACGGGAGCCAACCATGAGGACCTCCACCACGGGGTCGCTGCTCCCGCACTCGGAAAGTGTATCTATGGAACCAGTCGACAGATCGACCGGCCCGTACTGGTACTCATCGGGCTCGATTGCCGCGACTTGGGGGGCGGTCGACTGGCGAGCCACCGCGAGCTTCACCGACCGCTGGAGCCGCGATCGACCGGACCGCTTGCAATGGCGTGCAGCGGGGAGAGCGGATGACGAAAGAGCCGGCCGATACTGGGTCGACGGCTGCCGGAGTAGGACGCCACAAGCACTCGCGCGAATGTGCGCCGCCCCGCGGACTGGAAGTGCCTCGACGTCGAGGGGGGCCTCTTGAAGCCAGGCGGAATCGTCGACGATGAAGATGAGCGTGTTGAGTCAGACTCGCGGCCCAGAGCTAGACCATCGCCGGAAACCATGTTAATGAAGATCGAAAAAAACTTGAAACCTCACCGGAAGTCGCTAAGACACATTGAAGGAAATATGCCCTAGAGGCAATAATAAAGTTGTTATTTATATTTCCTTATATATCATGATAAATGTCTTTTATTCATGCTAGAATTGTATTAACCGGAAACTTAGTACATGTGTGAATACATAAACAAAACAGGGTGTCCCTAGTATGCCTCTACTAGACTTGCTCGTTAATCAAAGATGGTTATGTTTCCTAACCATAGACATGTGTTGTCATTTGATCAACGGGATGACATCATTAGGAGAATGATGTGATGGACAAGACCCATCCATTAGCTTAGCACTATGATCGTTTAGTTTTACTGCTATTGCTTTCTTCATCACTTATACATGTTCCTATGACTATGAGATTATGCAACTCCCGAATACCGGAGGAACACCTTGTGTGCTATCAAACGTCACAACGTAACTGAGTGATTATAAAGATGCTCTACACGTGTATCCGAAGGTGTTTGTGGTGTTGGCATAGATCAAGAATAGGATTTGTCACTCTGAGTGTCGGAGAGGTATCTCTGGGCCCTCTCGGTAATACACATCGTAATAAGCCTTGCAAGCAAATGACTAATGAGATAGTCATAAGGTGATGTATTAGGTATGATGATACTGATGATCGAATCTCGGACAAGTAACATACCGATGACAAAGGGAACAACGTATGTTGTTATGCGGTTTGACCGATAAAGATCTTGAAAGTGCAACTAATCCCCGGGTGGTTTTGGTAATTAATAACAACATATATATCATTGAACTAATATTATCTTGAGAATCATTTCAGAGAAGTTCGATGATATGGGTATGGAAATGTCTGAAGAAATGGACCCCTCAAAATGCTAAGACAAGCATTGGCAAAAGCTCAAGACTCCATTTTTGGTTTAGTGATCAAAGATCACATTGAGTCCATAGGAAAAGCCAATACTATTAAAAGGGGATGAGGTTGTGTTAATGTTCTTGTTGCTCAAGTGCTTGGTGATCTAACTCCCTCAACTATCAGCACTATTCACTACTTTACACAAACCCTAACATCTCGGTCACACCGATTTCTCCAACTCAGTCCCACCGAGATGAACCTCTTCAGTTGTTTCTCCAAACCCTAGCTTCTCGGTCAAACCGATTCTGAGTTTCGGTCTCACCGAAAAAGGGCTGCCAACCTTCTGTGATCAGTTGACGTCAATTCGGAATATCCGAGTTTATATTTTCGGTCTCACCGAAATGGCAAACCCTAACCTTTGACTCACTTCGGTCCCACCGAGATGGTATTTTCGGTCCCACCGAAAATCCCAACGTTCACTATATTTGAACTTTCGGTCTAACCGAGTTTTCACTTCGGTCTGACCGAGATTGGTCAAATGTGTGTGTAACGGTTGGATTTTGTGTGGAGGCTATATATACCCCTCCACCCCTCCTCATTCGTGAGGAGAGCCATCAGAAAGTACTACCACTTCTACCATACACTTTCTGAGAAGTGAACCACCTACCCTTGTGTTGAGATCAAGCCATTCCATTCCTACCATATGAAACTTGATCTCTAGCCTTCCCAAGTTGCTTTCCACTCAAATCTTTCTTCCACCACAGCCATATCAGTGAGGAGAGTTGAGTGTTGGGGAGTTTATCACTTGAAGCACAAGAGCAAGGAGTTCATCACCATCAACACCGTCTATTACCTTTTGGGGGGTGGTGCCTCCTAGATTGGTTAGGTGTCGCTTGGGAGCCTCCGTCTTGATGATGTGGAGTTGAACCAAGAAGTTTGTAAGGGCAAGGAGATCGCCTACTTCGTGAAGATCTACCCCGAGTAAGGCTAGTCCTCCGTGGGCGTAGGCCGTGATGGAATAGACAAGGTTGCTTCTTCGTGGACCCTTCGTGGGTGGAGCCCTCCGTGGACTCGCGCATCCGTTACCCTCCGTGGGTTGAAGTCTCCATCAACGTGGATGTACGATAGCACCACCTATCGGAACCACGACAAAAATCTCCGTGTCACCAAACTGCGTTTGATCTTCTCCACCTCTCTTTTACATGTGCAATTTACTTTCCGCTGCATATACTCTAGAATTGCATGTGTAGGGTGTTACTTGAATTGATCTTAATTGTGAAACTGCCAAAAACATTGCATGATCTAAAGGCAGATTTTTATTTTGTCAAGTAGTCTAATCACCCCCCTCTAGACTTACTTTCGATCCTACAAGTGGTATCAGAGCTTTGGTCTCCATTGCCTTGGTTTCCATTGCATTGGACTCCATAAGCTTGGTTTCACAACCTAGGAGAGTATGGCGTCTAGTGAGGGTAATTATCGTAGAGGTCCTTACTTTGATGGTACAAATTTTGCTAGTTGGAAGCATAAAATGAAAATGCATATTCTTGGTCATAACCCAGCCGCATGGGGCATTATTTGTGTTGGCATGCAAGGTGATTTCTTTGAAGAAGGAAAAGTTCCGGATCGCTAAGCTACACCCGAAGAGTTGCGGATGTTGCAAAACAATGCTCAAGCTTGTGACATTCTCTTCAATGCTTTGTGTCCCGAAGAGTTCAACAAAATCAGCCGTCTTGAGAATGCTAAAGAGATTTGGGATACTTTGGTTGAAATGCACGAAGGTACTGAATCTGTGAAGGAATCAAAGCTAGATATTCTTCAAGGTCAACTTGACAAGTTCAAGATGAAGGATGGTGAAGGAGTCGCTGAAATGTACTCTAGGCTTGCTCTCATCACAAATGAGATTGCAGGCTTAGGAAGCGAAGAAATGACCGACCGATTCATCATTAAGAAGATTCTTAGAGCTTTGGATGGAAAGTATGACACCGTGTGCACTTTGATCCAAATGATGCCAAACTACAAGACTCTCAAGCCAACTGAAGTCATTGGAAGAATTGTTGCTCATGAGATGACACTTAAGGATAAGGAAGAGCTTCACAACAAGTCAAGTGGTGCTTACAAAGCTACAAGTGATGCTCCTACTACCTCAAGTGACAAGTTAGTTTCCAATGAAGACATAAGCCTAATGGTCAGGAACTTCAACAAGTTCTACAAGAATAGAGGCAAAGAGAGAAGCTCAAAGTCTAGATCATATGATGGAAAGAGATCTTCTAGTCGTGATCGAAACTGCTACAATTGTGGAAGACCCGGACACTTCTCAAATGAGTGTACGGCTCCCCACAAGAGAAGAGAAGAATCTCCAAGAAGAAGAGCAAGAGATGAGTCACCTCGGAAAGAGAGAAGGAGTAGAGATGATCGTTATGAACGAAGACCTCCTCGGAGAAGCAAGGATTCGGAGAGGAAAGACAAGTCATCAAGGAGCTACACAAGAAGAAGACATCAAGCTCATGTTGGTGAATGGGTCTCCGACTCCGACTATAGTCAAGATGAAGGTGTTGCCGGACTTGCACTCGTATCCTCCAACTCCAACTCCTACGACTTATTTGATTCACCGAATGAGGGAATTGGAAGATGCTTCATGGCTAAAGGCCCCAAGGTAACACACCCTGAGTTCATTGACTTTGATAGTGATGAGGATGACTTACTTGGTGAAGATGAGCTCTTGCATGATAAATCTAGTGAGCTTAGTAATGATGAAAATGCTAGTAGTCTTTATAGTCGAGAAGAGTCGAATGACAATGCTATGAAGGAGATTGAGCGTCTAACTAAAGAACTAAACACTCTTAAGTTAGCTCATGAAACAACTCAAGAAGATCATAGAGAGCTCCTAAGATCTCATGAGAAGCTACGCTTCGAGAAGCTCACTCTAGAGCAAGAACATGAGTTTCTAAAAGCGATCAATGACGATCTTCGAAAGAAGAGTTCTTCATATCTTGCCAAACGACTTCTCTTGTCTAATTTCTTGCCACCTATTAAGACTAAGCATGACAAGCATAAGAAAAATTCTTCCTCTAGTAGTAACAATAACAATGTTAAATCAAATGTTGTTACTTCTAGTAGTTCTCTTGATTCCACTAACAATGTTTCAAGCCAAGTTACACTTGAGCAAGAAAATAGCTTATTGAAGGAAATCATAGAGAAAGGTGTCTACAAGAGTCTTGCCGGAAGCAAGAACTTTGAGGAGATTTTTCGCAAACAAGGAAGACACCGGAAGAATCAAGGGATTGGTTTTGAGCGAAAGTTCAACGCCGAAGGTGTTGAGTGGGAAGAAGGTCAATACCCTACTCCACAGTTTGTCTCACAAAAGGAGAAGTATGACCCTACTTCTTCCAATGTGGAACAAGCTCAAGATGACCTTCCACCACAAGACCACAAGCTAAAGGCCAAGGACAAGCTTCAAGAGGAGATTGATGCATTCATTGAAGCACCTCAAGCCGTGGTCAAGTGGGTTCCCAAGGACACATCAAGTTCTACTTCGTCAAGCTCAACTACAACACCAAGGATTCCCATCAAGATGATGTGGATTCCAAAGAAGAAGAACTAGTAGGTTCTTGAGGGTGACTCCGCCAACAAACCTCACTCATATTCATTTTGGCAAGAACTTGTGCAATCAACTTCCACATCATGCACTTGTTCATGGAGTCACAAACCCTCTTGTTGGTAAGTCAAGGGACAAGGTAATCATTGCTTTCATGGACATTATCTTTTGTGTACTTCACTCTATGTCCATGGATATTCTTGTTTGTTCCTTGTGGGACTAACCCATGTAGGTATTGAAAGTGCCCTAATCCAAGGATAGCTCTCAACTCTTGATGATCTACATCAACATTGAGCATCCACATCTTCAACATCTACATGAAGTCTTCTACGACAACCCAAGGTTAGTTTGACCCTTTAAAAGGGGTTCTCACATCTAGGGGGAGCTTTGCTCTAAAAATTGAGCTAAAGCGTCTCCAAATGATGTGAACACATAAATGCTTTATGTAAAAGTGGTAACCCCACTTGTGCTTAAACGATGAGTATGACCTATGATCAAATGTTCTCATTTGGCTCCTAAGTCAATATACTCATATATAGATGACCTAGTCATCGACAAATTGTGTGCTAGTAGCTAGAGTTTTGGTTGTGCATGTTTGACACATATTTCAGTTGCTATCTTATTGTGTGAGCATGTTGAATGCATGTTTTATTCATTCAAGGACATCCATTTGTGGTTTTGATTGTTTTGGTTTCTTTTTCTGGCCAAATGGATGGACAAGAATGCCTAAGCACCTTCCCTAGCTATCTATGCTATCTTGTCTCAAATTCTATTCATGCTTATATCACAACTTTGAACAAGTCTTTTTCGGACAGTCCGAGTGAGGAGCACTCGGAACCACCGATTCGTCTAAGGCTGACTTCCAAAACCTTCTAAGTCCATTTCGGTCTGACCGGCTTCCCAATCTCGGTCCAACCGAAACACTTAGATTGATCTAGGTTTCATCTCGGTGAAACCGAGTTCAAAATCTCGGTCTGACCGATATGCGTAACTGCACTGCAATTATGCATCTCGGTGACACCGAGTTTTTCAACTCGGTCCCACCGACAGCACGGGGTTATATATACTGAGGGCTGCGCGCGATCTATTCCTTTCAAACGTTCGCCCTCCAAGACCCCTGCTGCCGCCGCCCTGATCCAAGGATCGTCGCCGTCGTCACCTGTGCGCCCTCGCCGCAGGTCTCCGCCGCCGTCAACGGTAATCTTCTCCGCCGTTGCCGCCGTAGAGGGACACCACCAAGTTAGGGTGTGTCCCGATCCCTTTCATGCTCCACTTCTGATTCTTGCATGATAGGACTGCCCTGATTCAATCCAAGTTTGATATGATCCCAATACATTGTTAAGATCTTCTAGTTTCGAGGAAAATTCTTAGGTTTAGGTTTCCACGGAATGCATCTCGGTGAAACCGATTCCTGAAACTCGGACTGACCGATTTGGTCTCTGACCATTGCACTACATAGTTCGGTCTGACCGAGTTGTGAAAATCGGAATGTCCGAATTGAAGTTTCTGTGAAACCCTAAGTATTCGGTAGGACCGAAACCCATTTCGGTCTGACCGAAAGTGGTGTGTAGGTTCTGTTGAACACTTCGGTTACACCGAAACTTGAAATCGGTTTGACCGAAATACATTCTGTGAAAACTCAAAACTAAGTTTTTAACTCATTTTTTTTGCAAAAACTTCTGCAGTTGTGATAACTCTTCCATTCTGCCTATACCTTATCTTTTCACAGGTCTTTCAGCCATGTCAGATGTCAGTGACAGCCAGAACAGATCTGAATCACCATTTGCTGAAATCCCAGAGGCAGAAACAAGTCCTGCAAGCAGCTCTAGTGATGATGGTGAGAGGAGCACCCCTAGTGGTCTGCCTCCCGCAGCTACGATAACCAGGAAGAAGAGAACTTCTGATGATGAGGATTCCGACTTTGTTGCTGAGGAAGTTACCTCCAAGCCCAAGAGGAATGTGGTTGCCAAAGAGCACCAAGGGCAGCAGCCAAGGAAAGGTACAAGCAAGGTAAAACAGTCTGCAGTTGCCAAGAAGCTCAACTTGGAAGAGCCTGCTCCAAGCAAGGTGAAGAAGACTTCCAAGAGGAAGAGAGTTGTTTATGCTGAACCTCAAGTTGATGCTGAAGAAGAAGAAGAAGAAGCACCCCAGCCTCCTCCTCAGAAAGCTAAGTTCATGGGTGATGCTATTCGGGCTCAAGCCTCCTCCAAGCCCAAGAAGCCTGCTCCAGCTAAGGCAGCTCCAGAGAAGCCCAAGAGGACAACCAGAAGCATTCCAGCTTCTGAGAAGAACAAAGGTGAGATGCCACCTTCTGAGTCAGATGAAGAGCATGTGTTGCTCAAGCTCCGTCCCAAGTTGCCACTCCACAATGATGCTCATCCTCAAGCTGAGGACATGAAGGCAAGGAAGGACAAAGGTCTCAGGCTATGGAGACAGTCTGATCCATATGCCGTAAGAAGAAGGACTGCTGTTGACCCCAGATTCCACACCAGAGAGCAACAGGATTTCTATGAGACAGTGCTAATGGATAAGAAGCCCATTGTTGCTGACACCAGGTATGTTGACTGGAAGTACATTGACAGTAGAGAGCACCGGGACTTCTTTCCCCATGTGCATGAGAGCTTTACTGCATGTGGAGTTGCTGATTTTGTGGGTCAAGAACTGACAGCATGGAATGACGAGATGATCATGCAGTTCTATGCCACAGCCCATTTCTACCCTGATGGCAAGATCACCTTGATGACTGAAGGTCAAAGGTTTTCTTCAACTGTTGCAGAATGGGCAGAACTTCTGAACGCTCCTGTGCAGAGAGAGGACGACATTGATGTCTATGGGATTCCTAAGAAGAGTCATGATTCTATGAAGAATATGTACAAGGAGATCCCAGCTGCTGATTTAGAGGGATGGAAGCTCGGCTCAGTGTATTATCTCCAGGCTGGTCTGACCACCACTAACACTATTTTGAGGCATACCTTGATGCCTAAGTCAGGTGACCACCGGATGATACGAGGCTATTCTATCAACATGCTGCACATTCTCGATGAGAAGGCACCTTTTAAGGTGATGGACTTGATGGTAGAGACCATTAAGAGGACTGCAGCTGACCAGAAGAGGTCGTGTGGGTTTGCTCCGCAGATTCAGATGCTCATCAACGCCAAGTTTGGCACGGGCAAATTCATGTTGGATAGGAAGCACTTGCCACTGCAGCCAGAGCATGAGGACAACGTAGTTGTGATGGATGAAGAGGATCCCACCTCAGTTGAAGGGCAAGCCAAGATTGAAGCTGCGAAGAAAGCCAAAGCTGACAAAGAGGCAGCAGCAGCAGCTAAGCCAAAGAGCTTTGGAGATCAGATTCTTGAAGCAACCCGGAGAATTGAACAACGCCTGGCCAGCATTGAGCAATCTCAGGAGAGCCTTGAGAGGATTGTCGAGGACAAGATCCACGCTCTAGACGTGAAGCTGACTGAGATTCAGGTGTCTGTCAACAAGCTTGAGGCAGACATGGAGGAGACTAGGCAGGAGAGAGCAGAGCTTATGCAGGATGATCTAGTCCAGGACTCTCATCGCCAGACTGCTCAGGTTCCCAGAGGATCCAGATCTGCAGCTATCCCAGTGACAGACTCCAGGGCTACCACTTCAGCACCAGCTACAGCTCCAGCAGTTCCTACAGCTCCAGCATCCACTCCTCCACCGCAGACATCAGCAGAAGTCTTCGCAGATGCAGCTATCTCTACACCGACATCGACCCAGACGGGAGCAGCCAGCCGAGCCCGCAGTGACGTTTAGCTCTATACCTTTTCGAACTTTTTGGTAACTTGTTGCCAAAGGGGGAGAAATTGTTATAGATCATAGGGCTTCGAGAGAGAGAGTGCTCTTTCGTCTTTTCGTTCTTTTGCCGGTTTCTCTGTGATACATTGATTTCTTTTGGTTCCAGATACTTTATGTGTGCTTGCTACTACGTTTGATGCTACCTTAATGAGTGCTTAGTCATACTATGCCTTAATGTGTGCTTATTGCTTATCATATGCTATTCCTTATTGTATGGCTATTTACTCTTGTCTTGGTGATTAAGTGCATGTTATTCATTCTTATCATTTTGTGCGCTCCACCAAGATGTATGTGACATGGAAGAGTGATCCATAATCCTAATCGATTGTGCATTTGCATTCAAACGCAAATTTTAAATAATGCACAAATTTAGGGGGAGCTCTTGTTTATCACATACTTCTCAAAGCGACGATGTTATTCATTGATTATATCTTCTGTCGAAGCTTTGATCTATATGTTGTCATCAATTACCAAAAAGGGGGAGATTGAAAGTGCAACTAATCCCCGGGTGGTTTTGGTAATTAATAACAACATATATATCATTGAACTAATATTATCTTGAGAATCATTTCAGAGAAGTTCGATGATATGGGTATGGAAATGTCTGAAGAAGTGGACCCCTCAAAATGCTAAGACAAGCATTGGCAAAAGCTCAAGACTCCATTTTTGGTTTAGTGATCAAAGATCACATTGAGTCCATAGGAAAAGCCAATACTATTAAAAGGGGATGAGGTTGTGTTAATGTTCTTGTTGCTCAAGTGCTTGGTGATCTAACTCCCTCAACTATCAGCACTATTCACTACTTTACACAAACCCTAACATCTCGGTCACACCGATTTCTCCAACTCAGTCCCACCGAGATGAACCTCTTCAGTTGTTTCTCCAAACCCTAGCTTCTCGGTCAAACCGATTCTGAGTTTCGGTCTCACCGAAAAAGGGCTGCCAACCTTCTGTGATCAGTTGACATCAATTCGGAATATCCGAGTTTATATTTTCGGTCTCACCGAGATGGCAAACCCTAACCTTTGACTCACTTCGGTCTCACCGAGATGGTATTTTCGGTCCCACCGAAAATCCCAACATTCACTATATTTGAACTTTCGGTCTAACCGAGTTTTCACTTCGGTCTGACCGAGATTGGTCAAATGTGTGTGTAACGGTTGGATTTTGTGTGGAGGCTATATATACCCCTCCACCCCCTCCTCATTCGTGAGGAGAGCCATCAGAAAGTACCACCACTTCTACCATACACTTTCTGAGAAGTGAACCACCTACCCTTGTGTTGAGATCAAGCCATTCCATTCCTACCATATGAAACTTGATCTCTAGCCTTCCCAAGTTGCTTTCCACTCAAATCTTTCTTCCACCACAGCCATATCAGTGAAGAGAGTTGAGTGTTGGGGAGTTTATCACTTGAAGCACAAGAGCAAGGAGTTCATCACCATCAACACCGTCTATTACCTTTTGGGGGGTGGTGCCTCCTAGATTGGTTAGGTGTCGCTTGGGAGCCTCCGTCTTGATGATGTGGAGTTGAACCAAGAAGTTTGTAAGGGCAAGGAGATCGCCTACTTCGTGAAGATCTACCCCGAGTAAGGCTAGTCCTCCGTGGGCGTAGGCCGTGATGGAATAGACAAGGTTGCTTCTTCGTGGACCCTTCGTGGGTGGAGCCCTCCGTGGACTCGCGCAGCCGTTACCCTCCGTGGGTTGAAGTCTCCATCAACGTGGATGTACGATAGCACCACCTATCGGAACCACGACAAAAATCTCCATGTCACCAAACTGCGTTTGATCTTCTCCACCTCTCTTTTACATGTGCAATTTACTTTCCGCTGCATATACTCTAGAATTGCATGTGTAGGGTGTTACTTGAATTGATCTTGTTTGTGAAACTGCCAAAAACTTTGCATGATCTAAAGGCAGATTTTTTATATTGTCAAGTAGTCTAATCACCCCCCCTCTAGACCTACTTTCGATCCTACAGATCTTCATAGAATATGTAGGAGCCAATATGAGCATCCAAGTTCCGCTATTGGTTATTGATCGGAGATGTGTCTCGGTCATGTCTACATAGTTCTCGAACCCGTAGGGTCCGCACGCTTAACGTTCGATGACGATTTGTATTATGAGTTATATGATTTGATGATCGACGTTTGTTCTGAGTCCTGGATGAGATCACGGACATGACGAACAGTCTCGAAATGGTCGAGGCGTAATGATCGATATATTGGAAGGCTATATTCGGACATTGGAAAGGTTCCGAGTGATTCGAGTATTTTTCGGAGTATCAGAGAGTTACGGGAATTCATATTGGGCCTTAATGGGCCATACGGGAAAGGAGAGAAAGGCCTTAAGGGTGGCCACGTCCCTTCCCCATGGACTGGTCCGAATTGGACTAGGGAAAGGGGGCGCCCCCTTCCTTCCTTCCCCTTTTCCTATTCCATGTGGGAGGTGGAATCCTACTAGGACTAGGGAGTCCTAGTAGGACTCCACACTTTGGGCGCGCCCTATGAGGGCCGGCCTCCTCCTCCCTCCATCCTTTATATACGTGGCCAGGGAGCACCCCAGAGACACACAAGTTGATTTTAGCCGTGTGCGGCGCCCCTCCCCACAGTTACACACCTCGGTCATATTGTTGCAGTGCTTAGGCGAAGCCCTGCGCCGGTAGCTCCATCATCACCGTCACCACGCCGTCGTGCTGACGAAACTCTCCTGTGACACTCAACTAGATCAAGACCTCGTGGGACGTCATCGAGCTGAACGTGTGCTGAACGCGGAGGTGTTGTACGTTCGGTGCTTGCATCGGTTGGATCGCGAAGACGTTCGACTACATCGACCGCGTCACTAGACGCTTCCGCTTTCGGTCTACGAGGGTACATAGACACACTCTCCCCACTCGTTGATATGATTCTCCTAGATGGATCTTGCATGATCGTAGGATTTTTTTTGAAATACTACGCTACCCAACACACCTGCCCCACGATGGGCGCCAACTGTCGTGGTACTAAGCTTGATAGTGAGAGTAGGGGGTATGTAGGAGGAGGTAAGGTCCTAGATACGGCAAGGTTGTACACACGAGTTTTATGAGTTCAGGCCCCTCTTGGAGGAGGTAAAAGCCCTACGTATCGGTGCCCGGAGGCTATCAATATGGGTGTGTGTGTGTGTTACAGGGGGTGCAAACCCTTATACCGGAGAAGGGGGGTGGATTATATACAGTGCGCCAGGACCCCAGCCGTCCCATGTTACAGAGGGTTCAATGTACATAAAGATAGGACGTTACTGATAACGCCTGTAATAAAGAGGTATAAATGACCTTTAAGACTACGGAGTGAATGCCCGACCGTTTCCCTATGGGGTGGCCTTTGATCTCCTATGCTCCGAGTGGTTCCTTGTTCGGTCGAGTGACTCCATCTTGGTCGAATGGAATTGGAGTTTCCGAGTGAGATACATGATTGAGTGGTTTGTGTTCTTCGGTTACTTCAGTCGGTATCTTGTCTCATCCTTGGAATGTCTTTGATCCTAGGGCAGTGACCTTGGGTAGGGCGTCTGTTGGGGATCGTTGCAGAAAATCAAAAAAATCCCTACGTATCACCAAGATCTATCTATGGAGTTTACTAGCAACGAGAGGGGAGTGCATCTTCATACCTTTGAAAATCGCGATGCGCAAGTGTTGCAAGAACGCGGTCGGTGGAGTCGTACACGAAGCCATTCAGATCGCGGCCGAATCCGATCTAAGCATCGAACAACGGTGCCTCCGCGTTCAACACACGTGCAGCCCAGTGACGTCTCCCGCGCCTTGATCCAGCAAGGAGAGAGGGAGAGGTTGGGGAAGACTCCGTCGAGCAGCAGCACGACGGCGTGGTGGTGATGGAAGAGCGTGGCAATCCTGCAGGGCTTCGTCAAGCATCGCGGGAGAGGAGGAGTAGTTGGGAGAGGAGGAGGGCTGCGCCAGGGCTTGGGTCCGGCTGCCCTCCCACCCCCACATATATATAGGGGCAAGGGAGGGGGGCGGCCCCTCAGATGAGATCTGAGGAGGGGGCGATGGCCAGAGGGGGTGCCTTGCCCCCCAAGGCAAGGAGGCGCCCCCCTTAGTGAAGGAAATATGCCCTAGAGGCAATAATAAAGTTGTTATTTATATTTTCTTATATCATGATAAATGTCTTTTATTCATGCTAGAATTGTATTAACCGGAAACTTGATACATGTGTGAATACATAGACAAAATAGTATGTCCCTAGTATGCCTCTACTAGACTAGCTCATTGATCAAAGATGGCTATGTTTCCTAGCCATAGACATGAGTTGTCATTTGATCAACGGGATCACATCATTAGGAGAATGATGTGATGGACTAGACCCATCCGTTAGCATAGCACTATGATCGTTTAGTTTTACTGCTATTGCTTTCTTCATGACTTATACATGTTCCTATGACTATGAGATTATGCAACTCCCGAATACCGTAGGAACGCCTTGTGTGTTATCAAACGTCACAACGTAACTGGGTGATCATAAAGATGCTCTATAGGTGTCTCCGAAAGTATTCGTGGTGTTGGCATAGATCAAGATTAGGATTGGTCACTCCGAGTGTCGGAGAGGTATCTCTGGGCCCTCTCGGTAACACACATCATAATAAGCCTTGCAAGCAAAAGACTAATGAGTTAGTCACGAGATAATGTGTTACGGAACGAGTAAAGAGACTTGCCGGTAACGAGATTGAACTAGGTATAGAGATACCGATGATCGAATCTCGGGCAAGTAACATACCGATGACAAAAGGAACAATGTATGTTGTTAGGCGGTTTGACCGATAAAGATCCTCGTAGAATATGTAGGAGCCAATATGAGCATCCAGGTTCCGCTATTGGTTATTGACCGGAGATGAGTCTCAGTCATGTCTACATAGTTCTCAAACCCGTAGGGTCCGCACGCTTAACGTTTGATGACGATCGGTATTATGAGTTTATGAGTTTTGATGTATCGAAGGTAGTTCGGAGTCCCGGATGAGATCACGGACATGACGAGGAGTCTCGGAATGTCCGAGACATAAAGATTGATATATTGGACGACTATATTCGGACACCGGAAGTGTTCCGGAAAAGTTTCAGATTTAACTAGATTGCCGGAGGGGGTTACCGGAACCCCCCACGAGGGGGGATGGTCCATAGTGGGCCTTGAGGAAAGGAGAGAGGCAGCCCATAGAGGCTGGCCGGCGCCCCACCAGGGGATCCTAGTTGGACTAGGATTGGGGGGGCGCCACCTCTCCCTCTTTTTCCTTTCCCTCTCTTCCTTCTTGGTGGACTCCTACTAGGAATAGGATTGCAATCCTATTCCTAGTAGGATTGCACTAGCCGCACCATAGGAGGCCGGCCGGCCCTCCTCACTTGCTCCTTTATATACGGGGGCAGGGGGCACCCAAAGACACACAAGTTTAATTGTTCTAGCCGTGTGCGGTGCCCCCCTCCACAGAAACACACCTCGGTCATACTGTCGCAGTACATAGGCGAAGCCCTGCGCCGGTAGATACATCATATCCGTCACCACGCCGTCGTGCTGACGAAACTCTCCCGTGAAGCTCAACTGGATCAAGAGCTCGTGGGACGTCATCAAGCTGAACGTGTGCTGAACGCGGAGGTGCCGTACGTTCGGTGCTTGATAGGTTGAATCGTGAAGAAGTTCGACTACATCAACCGCGTCACTTGACGCTTCCGCTTCCGGTCTACGAGGGTACGTAGACACACTATTCCCTCTCGTTGCTATGCATCTGGTAGATAGATCTTGCGTGATCGTAGGAAAATTTTAAAATACTACGTTCCCCAACACTTAGGGTTTCCCCCCAAACCCTAGGCGCATGGGCCCTACGGGGAGGCGCCCAACCCACTTAGGGGCTGGTACCTATCCACAGATAGCCCATAGGGCCCTCCGGGGCAGGTGGACCCTCCCGGTGGACCACCGGAACCCCTTCGGTGGTCCCGGTACAATATCGGTAACCCCCCAAACCTTTCCGGCGACCGTATGATGACTTCCCATATATAAATCTTTACCTCCGAACCATTGCGGAACTCCTCGTGACGTCCGGGATCTCATTCGGGACTCTGAACAACATTCGGTAACCACGTATACACATTCCCTATAACCCTAGCGTCATCGAACCTTAAGTGTGTAGACCCTACCGGTTCGGGAACCATGCACACATGACCGAGACATCTCTCTGGCCAATAACCAACAGCGGGATCTGGATACCCATGTTGGCTCCCACATGTTCCACGATGATCTCATCGGATGAACCACGATGTCAAGGATTCAATCAATCCCGTATACGGTTCCCTTTGTCTATCGGTATAGTACTTGCCCGAGATTCGATCGTCGGTATACCGATACCTTGTTCAATCTCGTTACGGCAAGTCTCTTTACTCGTTCTGTAACACATCATCCCGTGACTAACCCCTTAGTCACCTTGAGCTCATTACGATGATGTCTTACCGAGTGGGCCCAGAGATACCTCTTCGTCATACGGAGTGACAAATCCCAGTCTCGATTCGTGCCAACCCAACAGATACTTTCGGGGATACCCGTAGTGTACCTTTTTAGCCACCTAGTTACGTTGTGACGTTTAGCACACCCAAAGTACTCCTACGGTATCTGGGAGTTGCACAATATCATGGTCTAAGGAACAGATACTTGACATTGGAAAAGCTTTAGCATACGAACTACATGATCTTGTGCTAGGCTTGGGATTGGGTCTTGTCCATCACATCATTCTCCTAATGATGTGATCCCGTTATCAATGACATCCAATGTCCATGGTCAGGAAACCATCACTATCTATTGATCAACGAGCTAGTCAACTAGAGGCTCACTAAGGACATGTTGTGGTCTATGTATTCACACATGCATTATGATTTCCGGATAATACAATTATAGCATGAACACTAGACATTTATCATGAACAAGGGAATATAATAATAACCATTTTACTATTGCCTCTAGGGCATATTTCCAACAGTCTCCCACTTGCAGTAGAGTCAATAATCTAGTTACATTGTGATGAATCGAACACCCATAGAGTTCTAGTGTTGGTCATGTTTTGCTCGTGGAAGAGGTTTAGTCAATGGATCTGCAACATTTAGATCCGTATGCACTTTACAAATATCTATGTCTCCATCTTGAATATAATTTCGGATGGAGTTGAAACGGCGCTTGATGTGCTTGGTCTTCTTGTGAAACCTGGGCTCCTTGGCAATGGCAATAGCTCCAGTGTTGTCACAGAAGAGAGTCATTGGGCCCGACGCGCCTGGAATAACTCCTAGGTCGGTGATGAACTCTTCTTCCAGACTCCTTCCTGTGCTGCTTCGGAAGCAGCTATGTACTCCGCTTCACATGTAGATCCCGCCACGACGCTTTGCTTGCAACTGCACCAGCTGACTGTCCCACCATTCAAAATATACACGTATCCAGTTTGTGACATAGAGTCATCCAGATATGTGTCGAAGCTAGCATCGACGTAACCCTTTACGACGAGCTCTTCGTCACCTCCATAAACGAGAAACATATCCTTAGTCCTTTTCAGGTACTTCAGGATGTTCTTGACCGCTGTCCAGTGTTCCATATCGGGATCAGTTTGGTGCCTCCCCACCAAACTTATGGCAAGGTTCACATCAGGTCCGGTACATAGCATGGCACACATAATAGAACCTATGGCCGAGGCATAGGGGATGGCACTCATCTTTTCTCTATCTTCTGCCGAGGTCGGGCATTGAGCTGCGCTCAATTTGACACCTTGCAATACAAGCAAGAACCCTTTCTTGGACTGATCCATATTGAACTTCCTCAATATCTTGTCAAGGTATGTGCTTTCTGAAAGACCAAGGAGGTGTCTCGATCTATCTCTATAGATCTTGATGCCTAATACGTAAGCAGCTTCTCCAAGGTCCTTCATTGAAAACACTTATTCAAGTAGGCCTTTATGCTTTCCAAGAGTTCCACATCATTTCCCATCAGCAATATGTCATCGACATATAATATGAGAAATGCTACAGAGCTCCCACTCACTTTCTTGTAAATACAAGCTTCTCCATAAGTCTCTATGAACCCAAACGCTTTGATCACCTCATCAAAACGAATGTTCCAATTCCGAGATGCTTGCACCAGCCCATAGATGGAGCGCTGGAGCTTGCATACCTTGTTAGCATTTTCAGGATCGACAAAACCTTCTGGCTACATCATATACAGTTCTTCCTTAAGGAAGCCATTAAGGAATGCCGTTTTGACGTCCATTTGCCATATCACATAATCATAGAATGCGGCAATTGCTAACATGATTCGGACGGACTTCAGCATCGCTATGGGAGATAAAGTCTCATCGTAGTCAATCCCTTGAACTTGTCGATAACCCTTAGCGACTAGCCGAGCCTTATAGATCGTCACATTTCCATCTGCGTCAGTCTTCTTCTTAAAGATCCATTTATTTTCTATGGCTCGCCGATCATCGGGCAAGTCAACCCAAGTCCATACTTTGTTATCATACATGGATCCTATCTCGGATTTCATGGCTTCAAGCCATTTGTTGGAATCCGGGCCCGCCATCGCTTCTTCATAGTTCAAAGGTTCACCGTTGTCTAACAACATGATTTCCAGGAAAGGGTTGCCGTACCACTCTGGTGCAGAACATGTCCTCATGGACCTACGAAGTTCAGTGGTAACTTGATCTGAAGCTTCATTGTCATTATCGTTAACTCCCTCTCTAGTCGGTGCAGGCACCACAGAAACATCTTCCTGTGTTGCGCTACTTTCTGGTTTGAGAGGGGTGACAATCACCTCATCAAGTTCCACTTTCCTCCCACTTACTTCTTTCGAGAGTAACTCTTTCTCCAGAAAGGATCCATTCTTGGCAACAAAGACCTTGCCTTCGGATCCGAGGTAGAAGTATACCCAATAGTTTCCTTAAGGTATCCTATGAAGACGTATTTTTCCGATTTGGGTTCGAGCTTTTCAGGTTGAAGTTTCTTGACATAAGCATCGCATCCCCAAACTTTTAGAAACGACAACTTAGGTTTCATCCCAAACCATAGTTCATACAGTGTCGTCTCAACGGATTTAGACGGTGCCCTATTTAAAGTGAATGCGGCAATCTCTAAAGCATAACCCCGGAATGATAGCGGTAAGTCGGTAAGAGACATCATAGATCGCACCATATCCAACAGGGTACGATTACGACGTTCGGACACACCGTTACGCTGAGGTGTTCCACGCGGTGTCAATTGTGAAACAATTTTCCTTAGGTGCGTGTCAAATTCGTGACTTAAATATTCTCCTCCACAATCTGATCGTAAGAACTTTATTTTTCTGTCATGTTGATTCTCAACCTCATTCTGAAATTCCTTGAACTTTTCAAAGGTCTCAGACTTGTGTTTCATCAAGTAGACATACCCATATCTACTTAAGTCATCAGTGAGGGTGAGAACATAACAATAGCCACCGCGAGCTTCAACACTCATTGGACCGCACACATTAGTATGTATGATTTCCAATAAGTTGGTTGCTCACTCCATTGTTCCGGAGAACGGAGTCTTGGTCATCTTGCCCAAAAGGCATGGTTCACACGTGTGAAATGATTCATAATCAAGAGACTCCAAAAGTCCATCTGCATGGAGCTTCTTCATACGTTTGACACCAATATGACCAAGGCGGCAGTGCCACAAGTATGTGGGACTATCATTATCAACCTTACATCTTTTGGCATTCACACTATAAATATGTGTAACATCACGTTCGTGATTCAACAAGAATAAACCATTGACCAGTGGGGCATGACCATAAAACATTTCTCTCATATAAATAGAACAACCATTATTCTCAGATTTAAATGAGTAGCCATCTCGCATTAAACGAGATCCAGGTACAATGTTCATGCTCAAAGCTGGTACTAAATAACAATTATTGAGGTTTAACACTAATCCCGAAGGTAGATGCAGAGGTAGCGTGCCAACGGCGATCACATCGACCTTGGAACCATTCTCGACGCGCATCGTCACCTCGTCCTTCGCCAGTCTCCGCTTATTCCGCAGCTCCTGCTTTGAGTTACAAATGTGAGCAACTGCACCGGTATCAAATACCCAGGAGCTACTATGAGCGCTGATACGGTACACATCAATAACATGTATATCACATATACCTTTGAAGTTTCCGGCCTTCTTATCTACTAAGTATTTGGGGCAATTCCGCTTCCAGTGATCCGTTCCCTTGCAACAAAAGCACTCAGTCTTAGGCTTGGGTCCATTCATTGGCTTCTTCCCGGCAACTGGCTTACCGGGCGCGACAACTCCTTTGTCGTCCTTCTTGAAGTTCTTCTTACCCTTGCCTTTCTTGAACTTAGTGGTTTTATTCACCATCAACACTTGATGTTCCTTTTTGATCTCCACCTCCGCTGATTTCAGCATTGAATACACCTCGGGAATGGACTTCTCCATCCCTTGCATATTGAAATTCATCACAAAGCTCTTGTAGCTAGGTGGGAGCGACTGGAGGATTCTGTCAACGACCGCGTCATCTGGGAGATTAATTCCCAGCTGAGACAAGCGGTTGTTCAACCCAGACATTTTGAGTATATGTTCGCTGACAGAACTATTCTCGTCCATCTTACAACTGTAGAACTTGTCGGAGACTTCATATCTCTCGACTCGGGCATGAGCTTGGAAAACCATTTTCAGCTCTTGGAACATCTCATATGCTCCGTGCTGCTCAAAACGCTTTTGGAGCCCTGATTCTAAGTTGTAAAGCATGCCGCACTGAACTAGGGAGTAATCATCACTACGCGACTGCCAGGCGTTCATAACGTCTTGAGTTGCTGGGAAAATGGGTGCATCACCTAGCGGTGCTTCAAGGACATATGCTTTCTTGGCAGCTATGAGGATGATCCTCAAGTTAAGGACCCAATCCGTATAGTTGCTACCATCGTCTTTCAGCTTGGTTTTCTCTAGGAACGCGTTGAAGTTGAGGGAAACATTAGCGTGGGCCATTGGATCTACAAGACATATTGTAAAGATTTTAGACTATGTTCATGACAATTAAGTTCATCTAAACAAATTTAATGATCTCCCACTCAGATCGACATCTCTCTAGTCATCTAAGTGATACATGATCCGAATCGATTAGGCCGTGTCCGATCATCACGTGAGACGGACTAGTCATCAACAGTGAACATCTTCATGTTGATCGTATCTTCTATACGACTCATGTTCGACCTTTCGATCTTCCGTGTTCCGAGGCCATGTCTGTACATGCTAGGCTCGTCAAGTCAACCCTAAGTGTATTACGTGTGTAAATCTGGCTTACACCCGTTGTATGTGAACATTAAAGCCTATCACACCCGATCATCACGTGGTGCTTCGGAACAACAAACCTTAGCAACGGTGCACAGTTAGGGGAACACAATTCTTGAAATTTTAGTGAGATATCATCTTATTTACTTCCGTCGTTCTAAGCAAATAAGATGTAAAACATGATAAACATCACATGCAATCAAATAGTGACATGATATGGCCAATATCATTTTGCTCCTTCTGATCTTCATCTTCGGGGCTCCATGATCATCATCGTCACCGGCATGACACCATGATCTCCATCATCGTGTCTTCAAGAAGTTGTCTCGCCAAACATTACTTCTACTACTATGGCTAACGGTTAGCAATAAAGTAAAGTAATTACCTGGCGTTTTCAATGACACGCATGTCATACAATAAAAATAAGACAACTCCTATGGCTCCTGCCGGTTGTCATACTCATTGACATGCAAGTCGTGATTCCTATTACAAGAACATGATCAATCTCATACATCACATATATAAATCATTCATCACATCCTTTTGGCCATATCACATCACACGGCACATGCTGCAAGAACAAGTTAGACGTCCTCTAATTGTTGTTGCAAGTTTTTACGTGGCTGCTATAGGTTTCTAGCAAGAACGTTTCTTACCTACGCCAAAACCACACCGTGATATGCCAATTTCTATTTACCCTTCATAAGGACCCTTTTCATCGAATCCGCTCCGACTAAAGTGGGAGAGACACACACCCGCTAGCCACCTTATGCAACTAGTGCATGTCAGTCGGTGGAACCTGTCTCACGTAAGCGTACGTGTAAGGTCGGTCCGAGCCGCTTCATCCCACGATGCCGCCGAATCAAGATAAGACTAGTAGCGGCAAGTAAATTGACATGATCTACGCCCACAATAACTTGTGTTCTACTCGTGCACAGTAGCTACGCATAGACCTAGCTCATGATGCCAGTGTTGGGGATCGTTGCAGAAAATAAAAAAAATTCCTACGTATCACCAAGATCTATCTATGGAGTTTACTAGCAACGAGAGGGGAGTGCATCTTCATACCTTTGAAGATCGTGATGCGCAAGCGTTGCAAGAACGCGGTCGGTGGAGTCGTACACGAAGCGATTCAGATCTAAGCACTGAACAACGGTGCCTCCGCGTCCAACACACGTGCAGCCCGGTGATGTCTCCCATGCCTTGATCAAGCAAGGAGAGAGGGAGAGGTTGGGGAAGACTCCGTCCAGCAGCAGCACGACGGTGTGGTGGTGATGGAGGAGCGTGGCAATCCTGCAGGGCTTCGCCAAGCACCGCGAGAGAGGAGGAGTAGTTGGGAGAGGGGGAGGGTTGCGCCAGGGTTTGGGTCCGGCTGCCCTCCCACCCCCACATATATATAGGGGCAAGGGAGAGGGGGCCGGTGCCCTCAGATGAGATCTGAGGAGGGGGCGGCGGCCAGAGGGGGGTGCCTTGCCCCCCAAGGCAACGGATGCCTCCCTTAGGGTTTCCCCCCAAACCCTAGGCGCATGGGCCCTAGGGGGGAGGCGCCCAGCCCACTTAGAGGCTGGTCCCTCTCCACATACAACCCACAGGGCCCTCCGGGGAAGGTGGACCCTCCCGGTGGACCCCCGGAACCCCTTCGGTGGTCCCGGTACAATATCGGTAACCCCCCGAACCTTTCCGGCGACCGTATGATGACTTCCCATAAATAAATCTTTACCTCCGGACCATTCCGGAACTCCTCGTGATGTTCGGGATCTCTTCCAGGACTCCGAACAACATTCGGTAACCACATATACACATTCCCTATAACCCTAGCGTCATGGATCCTTAAGTGTGTAGACCCTACGGGTTCGGGAACCATCCAGACATGACCGAGACATCTCTCCGGCCAATAACCAACAGCGGGATCTGGATACCCATGTTGTCTCCCACATGTTCCACGATGATCTCATCAGATGAACCACGATGCCAAGGATTCAATCAATCCCGTACATGGTTCCCTTTGTCTATCGGTATAGTACTTGCCCGAGATTCGATCGTCGGTATACCGATACCTTGTTCAATCTTGTTACGGCAAGTCTCTTTACTCGTTCCGTAACACATCATCCCGTGACTAACCCCTTAGTCACCTTGAGCTCATTACGATGATGTCTTACCGAGTGGGCCCAGAGATACCTCTCCGTCATACGGAGTGACAAATCCCAGTCTCGAGTCGTGCCAACCCAACGAATACTTTCGGGGATACCAGTAGTGTACCTTTATAGCCACCCAGTTATGTTGTGACGTTTGGCACACCCAAAGTACTCCAACGGTATCCGGGAGTTGCACAATCTCATGGTCTAAGGAACAGATACTTGACATTGGAAAAGCTTTAGCATACGAACTACACGATCTTGTGCTAGGCTTAGGATTGGGTCTTGTCCATCACATCATTCTCCTAATGATGTGATCCCGTTATCAATGACATCCAATGTCCATGGTTAGGAAACTGTCACCATCTATTGATCAACGAGTTAGTCAACTAGAGGCTCACTAGGGACATGTTGTGGTCTATGTATTCACACATGCATTACGATTTCCGGATAATACAATTATAGCATGGACACTAGACATTTATCATGAACAAGGAAATATAATAATAACCATTTTATTATTGCCTCTAGGGCATATTTCCAACAACTCCTAGGTCAGGCCTATGACCCTACCCTAGATCTGTGGTATCGTCAATGGACCTCCAAGTGGAACCGTGGAATCCGACTATGTGAGTTTGTTTTCACGTCCCAATTTGTGCACATCATATTGCATCATATGAAATGATTGCATCATTTGACTTTGTTCAAATTGTGTAGGACAAAATTGCCCAACAAAGATACAAAGACATGGAAGCTTTGGAAGGCAAATTCTTCAAACTAGACCATTGTTGGGACTTGCTCAAAGAGTGCGAGAAGTTGAGGTTGATTGACAAAGAATCCCCACCGAAGAGAGGTTCACTTACAAACATGGATGAAGATGAGGATGATGATGGCCGAAGAAACTTGAACAAGCCCGATGGTGACAAGAAGACTAAGGACAAGATGAAGAGTGAGCACGAAGATCGAGCTTGTGGGACAAGATTGATGCCATGGTGCAATCAAATGAGTTGATGTTAGTGAAGACGTTGGAGATAAAGAAAAAGTTGGCCGGGAAGAAGGCACGAGAGAAGCAAGAAAAATGGAAATTTCTCAAGGATGAGGGGCCGCGCAAAGCGGCCATTGAGGAGAGAAGAGCATGTGTCGCTGAAAACAAAGCCATGTGCAAGTTGCTTGCCGAACAGAACAAGATCATGACATTGAACCGCAATGACATGGACGACCTCACTAGAGAATGGCATGATATGGAAAGAAGAGATATCTTGAAGAGGAGAATGCTTGTGTCAGCCAGTGCGTGTTACAGTGCCGGAGATGTTTTCTCAACGGAGTTTGGAACCAATGTCGCCGATGCATTCAGTGCACCAGCCGATGATTTTGCTGCCGGAGTTGGAATAAGTGCTGGAGGTGGACTCGGTGGTTGCGATGACCTCGATGGACTCGTTGGCGCGGAGTGAAGATCTCCAAGATAATGCCGGACGTGGTCCTCACTTTTGCCAGGATCCCTTTTGCGTTTGTCCTACAAAATTAAGTTTTATTTGCGTATGAACTCTGTTTTATTGTTTGAATTTGATAATTGGGTGTCTTCGGTTTGCGGGTCGACGCGGCGGTGCCCGAGCAGACCCCGAATAGTCGGCCCGTAAAAGAGCATATTCACCGAATATCATTTTTACGGGTCCGTTTTGCAGGGTCTGAGTCTGACCGCGCCCACGCAGGCCCGCATATACCCTTTTCCACGAATTACAAGAACCTTATGCGGGTCGCCGTTTTACAGGGTCTCTGCTAGAGTTACACTCAAGCCGACACATCCCTTCACTGATCATCAATGGAATTGACACTGGGGAGGTGTTTGTTTCAGCGATTTTTGCCCGTCATCCCTTTACGACGTAAAGGGGAAACGTTACTTGCGTTTGTTCAGTGCACACCGTAAACATGTCCCTCCGTAAACGGATCCAGCCCAGTTGTTGATCGATACCGCCCACCCCCCACCGGTACCGTTTCTCTCCCCGCACGACCCGTTCTTCCTCCCCTCCCGAGCAGACTCCTCCGCGCACGACTCCTCCCCCCCGAGCGCAGTCCGCCCCATCACGACTCCTTCCTCGTCCCCTCCTCGTCGGCCACCGCCTCCTCTCTGCCGATATCGGAGTATCTGGTGGCGCACAAGACATGAGCGGTCGGCAACGCTTGATCTCGGGAACGGTCGCCGGCGCTTGATCTCCGGGACGGTCGGCGGCGCTTGATTTCGCGGACAGGCGGCGATGGACAAGATCCGAGCGGCCGGCGGCGCGGCGATCACGGGAACGGCCGGGGGGCGGTTGAGATCCTGGTTGGTGGCGTCAAGCAAGAGCAGGCAATCAGCAGGGCCGAGCAAGAAGAACAGATCGCTGGTAATCGATTCCTTTACCTGAACGTGAACCAAACAAACTTGCAAAAAACTCATTACATCTTCTTAAACACTGTGATCTGATTACGTTAACGTTGCCGTTACCATTTCTGTAGCCAAACACCTCCTGGGGTTGGATTCATTTACATCTCTCTCGATTCTCTCTCGTTTTACTTGTAACAAACATGCATACCGATTTTCTTTTATAAATGCAGAGCTCTAGGGCGAGGCAATGACTGTATAATCATGATAAGTTACGTAATAAGTATATCTACCATATTTTTAAGTACAATGATCACAGTGAGCCAGCAACGCCGATGAATTATTCATAGTCAATTTCCTGGGTACTTTGGACGCCGACCACCATGAATCCTGGACTAAAAAATTAAGATGGCTCCATGGAGCAACACTTCAAACATTCCTTGTCCGGAACACATGTCTGAAAGATTTTCCACGAAAGCACACATGTGAACCGATGTGGGTGAGAATCGGGAGAAGGGCACTCTTCACTCTTCAGGCCGAGCCAATGCGTTAGGTACATAGCTACAGTGTCACGCACTACTGGTAAAAGCAAGCCAAACTGGACCGTGCCAGTCCACGGCGAATCCTTTTCGGCGAACCTTCTACGTGGAAATTTAGACCATCAAACAAATATTAGAGCCTAAAACACTACTGCTCCAAAAGAATTTTCTTTCGGACCCAAGATTCCTCCACAAGTGTTCTTTTGCTAGAGAGGGACAGAGGGACTAGACCATCTACCGGAGTCCCGAGAAGCTTCTTCACTTCCCTACAGTCTAGGGTCTAAAATTCTGAAAACAGAACACACCCAAGGTGTAATGCATGGGACAAGAGCATGAGCATGCATATGCGTCGGGGACGACCAGATAGCACCGATTCACCGTCGACTTGGAAGCAGTGGCCACACCACACGTGGAAAAAAAAGTTTTGACATGCGATTTTTGTTTCCCTCCCGTGTGATTTGGCTTTTCTTCTCAGCAGGCCCGGAACGCCAGGAGATCGACGACCGTCGATCCAGTCAATGGTTCCACGCCTGTGCAGCTCATTAGTCACTGTCTAACACTTTACCATTATTATTTTTGCAGGATATTGAAGAGAGAGTCAAACAAAGTTGCTAGGAAATTCAATTAATTTCATATATTCTTGCCAAATAATTGGCCAAGCCGGAGTGAAAATTTCTCGACCATGAAATTGGCAAGCCAATTCTTCCAAACATTTGATACTAGCAGTGAGAAGTATCATATACGGTATTAATTTGTATTGTGCATTTGATAGTATGATGTTATCTTCATAGTGCATAATGTCATAAGGTTGGTAGTATTATACATGACTTCATTTATTGTCATGTGTGACACGTAGACATTATTTAATATGATATTGTAATATCCTATCTTATTTTTCTTCATTTAATTGTATGACACCTAATCTAGACTGCTTACTTGGTATATTTATAATATTTCATATGATACTCCCATTACATACATTTTTTTCAAGAAACTTTCAATCTATTCATTCTCAATCATGGCAGTATAAAAAACATCAAAGATAATAAAAATTATAAGCAGGTCCGTGGACCACCTAACGACGACTATTTCCCCGGGCCGATGAAGGCGACGCCTTTGGGCGTCGTTACCTTGTCGAAGGTTTCGTCAAAGTCGTTCTCGCCGACCTGTCCGCTGCTTTGGGGGAAACCCTAGGTCAGAGTGATCTGAGATCTGACGATGGCGTCAATGGTGTCGTTTTTCTCTCCTAGAGCAACCTTGGCTAGGTGGACCGGTGGATGATGGCATGTTCACACTGCGGCGGGCGATTCCTTGTCTCGCAAATGCCCTGTCTTGGGTGGTTGAGGCATCGTGGCGGAGCGTGGTGACAGGTGGTGCCGATTTTCCGTTGAGACATCAAGTTACGAAGATGGTGCGCGGTAATTCACAGGTCATAACCACGACCTTGGTGGGACTGTGACAACTCGTGGTGTATTGTCTCAGGTGCCCAAATTTACCATTTAGAGACATTGGCGGTGAAAACATGTGTTTGTCGGATTGTCTTCAAGGTGGGATTCTGGCGGTGGTGTTTTCTCTCGTCATACGATCAATGGCTCCGTGATAAATTATTTGCTGATTTTTTCTTAGCACGAGGTTATTTTATTGGTGTGTGTATGGTTTACAGCTCGCGTGGATCTCACATCTAGACCATATGCGCTCACGTCATTTTTGTGGCGGCAACTCCTCGACGAGGATCAATTTTGCTCTTTTCCCCTTTTCTTTTTGTTTTACATCCCCCTAAGCATAGTGTTGATCTTCTATGGTTTTATGATTTGTCGGCGGTCTTTTATGTGTGTTGATGTTGATTGTATGCATCGTAACTATACATATGTTGGATGTATGATCATGGTGTTTGTATTCTCTTGATGCTTTACTTTGAGTTTAAAAATCATATTTTTCAGATAAT
>LR738710.1:664719665-664731682 GCA_902687465.1 Secale cereale | reverse complement strand
AGTTGAGAAAAGCAAGGTAAGACCTGGAACTCACGTATTTTTTTCAAGTAAGAGATAAATTATTATATTTAAAAACAAATGTATGAAAATGCAGGTAAAACAGGCATAACTAACGTACAAAACTATATATGTGCAAAACGCACATATCAGTCACTACATGGGACATCAAGACGAAATTATGCGATTTATTACTGTTTTAGGATATCGGAGTGAAGCTATTTTTTCAGAAAAGGCTAGCTTCCTCAGTTGCTCGTCCCTCGAACCACCTTACTTCTCGCGTGATGTACGTACGTATTATATGATCCAACGACTTAGCACATTTATCGGTGATTGTACAACATATACTAACTCATGTCTCTGTTTAAACTTGCTTGTCCAACTGCTAATCGCGGCCGCAGTGCGAGGACACAGGGCGTCCACACAGGCCCGGGTTCCCGGAGAAGGACTCCTTGGGGAATGTCGCGCCGAGCTGGGGCGGGATCTGGCCGTCGAGCCGGTTCTCAGAGAGGTCGAGCGTCTTGAGCCGTTCCAGCCGCGAGAGAGACGCGGGGATCTGGCCGGAGAAGTTGTTGTGGCTGAGCTTGAGGGAGTTGAGGAAGCGGCAGTTGGCGAGCTCGGAGGGGAGCGGCCCGGAGAAGCGGTTGCCGGAGAGGTCGAGGACGACGAGGTAGGGGAGCCAGTCGCAGAGCGCGGGCGGGATCGGCCCCTCGAGCGCGTTCTTGGAGAGGTCGAGCGTGTTGGTGGACCCGCAGTATTTGAGCGTGGAGGGGACGGTGCCCTGGAGGCCGAATCCGGCGAGCGCGAGCGCGAGGACGCGCGACTCCTGCGGGTTCCAGCAGGTGATTCCGGGGAAGTCGCAGACGGCGCCCGCCGAGGTGTTGCCGAAGGTCCACAACGAGAGGCGGCCGTCGGGGTCCTTGAGACCGCTCTTGACGCCGCGTAGGCACCGTAGGTCGTCCTCCTGGGTCTCCGACGCCGACCCCGGCGTGGCTAGCGCTAGGGGGAGGGCTAGAGCCAGGAGGAGGAGGAGCATGGGAGACATGGCGGACTGGTGTTTTGGCGCCGCGCGGGAGAGAAGTGGCGACCAAGGTGGAAGGATCGGGGATATTTGAAGCGACCAACACCTGAATAGTAGTCCCTCCTTTTCTGTTTTTTGTGTGGAAAAAAAGACTTGTGCTATCGGGTCAGCGGTGAATCAACAATGCTAGACTTACGGACATATTTCTACGGGAGAGATGTTAGGCCAACTTCATCACGTGACCCAAATCGACCCCAAATCGTCCGTTTGTGTTCGTTTTAGGTAAAACGGACAAACCGAACGACCCAACGCATGGGAGCATACGGACGTTTCGTCCGGTCTGTGTTCGCTTTTGCCCAATTTTCGGACCAAAGTTGCTCTCGGTTTGGGGTCAAAGCGGACAGAAAGCGGACGTCTTCGTGTCCTCGTCGTCCGTCTGTGTCCGCCCCGACCTCACCTGTCACTCTCTCATTTTTTGTACCTGGCCCACCACGCGCACCCACCACCACGACGCATGGGGTGAAAATGGGGTAGCAGCGTTGGGTGCAGCGAGTTTGTCCGACCTCTGTCCGATGTTTGTTCTTCATATTTCTACCCCATACGGACAAAATCCGGACAAAAGGGGTATAGATTTAGGGTCGTGCGGTGGAGTTGGCCTTATGAACTCATGTGTTGAAAACTTGGAATATGGTTGGAGAAAGACTAGAGAGGAAGGGGCCCAGCGGTGAAAATCAGGAGGTGGGGTTGGCGAGCAAAGGGTCAGTAAGATCAGTCTGTAACACTTCCCTAAGTGTAGCATTTTTGGCTCACCGCTAGTCCTGGCCATGGGCAGCCCGGCCCGGCCTGGCCCGGCTTGAAAAAGCCCGACCCGGCCCGGTCCGACGTTGCTCCCGGGCCGGGCTCGATGTTGGAAATATGCCCTAGAGGCAATAATAAAATGGTTATTATTATATTTCCTTGTTCATGATAATTGTCTATTGTTCCTGCTTTAATTGTATTATATCCGGAAACAGTAATGCATGTGTTAATACATAGACCACAACGTGTCCCTAGTAAGCCTTTAGTTGACTAGCTCGTTGATCAATAGATGGTTACGGTTTCCTAACCATGGACATTGGATGTCATTGATGACGGGATCACATCATTAGGAGAATGATGTGATGGACAAGACCCAATTCTAAGCCTAGCACAAGATCGTGTAGTTCGTATGCTAAAGCTTTTCCAATGTCAAGTATCTGTTCCTTCGACCATGAGGTTGTGCAACTCCCGGATACCGTAGGAATACTTTGGGTGTGCCAAACGTCACAACGTAACTGGGTGGCTATAAAGGTACACTACAGGTATCTCCGAAAGCATCTGTTGGGTTGGCACGAACCGAGACTGGGATTTGTCATTCCGTATGACGGAGAGGTGTCTCTGGGCCCACTCGGTAATACATCATCGTAATGAGCTCAATGTGACTAAGGGGTTGGTCACGGGATGATGTGTTACGGAACGAGTAAATAGACTTGCCATAACGAGATTGAACAAGGTATCGGTATACCGACGATCGAATCTCGGGCAAGTACTATACCGCTAGACAAAGGGAATTGTATACGGGATTGATTGAATCCTTGACATCGTGGTTCATCCGATGAGATCATCGTGGAACATGTGGGAGCCAACATGGGTATCCAGATCCCGTTGTTGGTTATTGGCCGGAGAGATGTCTCGGTCATGTCTGCATGATTCCCGAACCCGTAGGGTCTACACACTTAAGGTTTGATGACGCTAGGGGTATAGGGAATAGATGTACGTGGTTACCGAATGTTGTTCGGAGTCCCGGATGAGATCCAGGACATCACGAGGAGTTCCGAAATGGTCCGGAGGTAAAGATTTATATATGAGAAGCCCCGTTTTGGTCACCGGAATTGTTCTGGGCGTTATCGATAACGTACGGGGACCACCGGAAGGGTTCCGGGGGTCCACCGAGAGGGGCCACCAGCCCCAGAGGCTTGCGTGGGCCAAGTGTGGGAAGGGACCAGCCCCTAGGTTGGCTGGTGCGCCTCCCACCAAGGCCCAGGGCGCAGGCGAGAGGAGAGGGGGCAAACCCTAGGTGTAGATGGGCCTTAAGGCCCACCCTAGGGGCGCCCCCCTCTCTCCCTCCTCTGGCCGCCCCCCAGATGGGATCTGGGGCTGCCGCCACCCCTAGGGGGGAACCCTAGATGGGGGCGCAGCCCCTCCCCTCCCCCTATATATAGTGGGGGTTTTGGGGCTGCCAGATGCACGAGTCTCCCTCTCTCTTGGCGCAGTCCTACCCCTCTCCATCCTCGTCTCTCGCAGTGCTTGGCGAAGCCCTGCTAGAGTGCCACGCTCCTTCAGCACCACCACGCCGTCGTGCTGCTGCTGGACGAAGTCTTCCCCAACCTCTCCCTCTCCCCTTGCTGGATCAAGGTGCGGGAGACGTCACCGGGCTGCACGTGTGTTGAACGCGGAGGCGCCGTTGTTTGGCGTTTAGATCGGATTCGACCGTGATCTGAATCACTTCGTGTACGACTCTACCAATCGCGTTCTTGCAATGCTTCCGCATCGCGATCTTCAAAGGTATGAAGATGCACTCCCCTCTCGTTGCTAGTAATCTCCATAGATAGATCTTGGTGATGCGTAGGAAATTTTTTGATTTTCTGCAACAATCCCCAACAGTGGCATCATGAGATAGGTCTATACGAGTAGAACATAAGATTGTTGCGGGCGTATATGATGTCAATTTACTTACCGCTACTAGTCTTATCTTGATTTGGCAGCATCGTGGGATGAAGCGGCCCGGACCGACCTTACACGTACGCTTACGTGAGATAGGTTCCACCGACTGACATGCACTAGTTGCATAAGGTGGCTAGCGGGTGTTTGTCTCTCCCACTTTAGTCGGATCGGATACGATGAAAAGGGTCCTTACAAAGGGTAAATAGTAATTGGCATATCATGTTGTGTTTTTTGCGTAGGTAAGAAACGTTCTTGCTAGAAACCTATAGCAGCCACGTAAAAACTTGCAACAACAATTAGAGGACCTCTAACTTGTTCTTACAGCATGTGCCGTGTGATGTGATATGGCCAAAAGGATGTGATGAATGATATATATATGTGATGTATGAGATTGATCATGTTCTTGTAGTAAGAATCACGACTTGCATGTCGATGAGTATGACAACCGGCAGGAGCCATAGGAGTTGTCTTATTTTATTGTATGACCTGCGTGTCATTGGAAACGCCATGTAATTACTTTACTTTATTGCTAACCGTTAGCCATAGTAGTAGAAGTAATGTTTGGAGAGACAACTTCATGAAGACATGATGAGGGAGATCATGATGATGGAGACCATGGTGTCATGCCGGTGACAATGATGATCATGGAGCCCCGAAGATGAAGATCAAAAGGAGCAAAATGATATTGGCCATATCATGTCACTATTTGATTGCATGTGATGTTTATCATGTTTTTACATCTTATTTGCTTAGAACGACGGTAGTAAATAAGATGATCTCTCACTAAAAAAATTCAAGAATTGTGTTCCCCCTAATTGTGCACCGTTGCTAAGGTTCGTTGTTCCGAAGCACCACGTGATGATCGGGTGTGATAGGTCCTAATGTTCGCATACAACGGGTGTAAGCCAGATTTACACACGCAATACACTTAGGGTTGACTTGACGAGCCTAGCATGTACAGACATGGCCTCGGAACACGGAAGACCGAAAGGTCGAACATGAGTCGTATAGAAGATACGATCAACATGAAGATGTTCACCGTTGATGACTAGTCCGTCTCAGATGATGATCGGACAAGGCCTAGTCGATTCCGATCATGTATCACTTAGATGACTAGAGAGATGTCTATCCGAGTGAGAGTTCATTAAATTTGTTTAGATGAACTTAATTGTCATGAACATAGTCTAAAATCTTTACAATATGTCTTGTACATCCAATGGCCCATGCTAATGTTGCCCTCAACTTCAACACGTTCCTAGAGAAAACCATGCTGAAAGATGATGGTAGCAACTATACGGATTGGGTCCGTAACTTGAGGATCATCCTCATAGCTGCCAAGAAAGCATATGTCCTTGAAGCACCGCTAGGTGATGCACCCGTTTTCCCAGCAACTCAAGTCGTTATGAACGCCTGGTGGTCGCGTAGTGATGATTACTCCCTGGTTCAGTGCGGCATGCTTTACAGCTTAGAATCGGGGCTCCAAAAGCGTTTTGAGAAGCACGGAGCATATGAGATGTTCCAAGAGATGAAAATGGTTTTCCAATCTCATGCCCAAGTCGAGAGATATGAAGTCTCTGACAAGTTCTACAGTTGTAAGATGGAGGAGAATAGTTCTGTCAGCGAGCATATACTCGAAATGTCTGGGTTGCACAATTGCTTGTCTCAGTTGGGAATTAATCTCCCAGATGACGCGGTCGTTGACAGAATCCTCCAGTCGCTCCCACCTAGCTACAAGAGCTTCGTGATGAACTTCAATATGCAAGGGATGGAGAAGTCCATTCCCGAGATATATTCAATGCTGAAATCAGCGGAGGTGGAGATCAAAAAGGAACATCAAGTGTTGATGGTGAATAAAACCACTAATTTTAAGAAAGACAAGGGTAAGAAGAACTTCAAGAAGGACGGCAAAGGAGTTAACGCGCCCGGTAAGACAGTTGCCGGGAAGAAGCCAAAGAATGGACCCAAGCCTGAGACTAAGTACTTTTATTGCAAGGTGATACGTCCAAAACGTATCTATAATTTCTGCTTGCTCCATGCCACTTTTGGGTGATATTGCTATGATATTCATACACTTCCATACACTTTTGATCATATTTGGACTAACTTACTAATCCAGTGCACCCCAGTGCCAGTTTCTGTTTTCGGCTATTTTTGTATTTCAGGTTTTCACGTTTCGGGAACTGCCCAGAAAAATACAGAAAATATATATATAAAATCAGCGTTCCAGGAACGACACTGCTTCCAAAGGGGAGCCTGGGGGGGGGCACAGGGGCCCCAGGCGCCCTGTGGGCACGCCCCCCCCCCCTGGGCCGCGCCGGGGGGCGCCTCGGCACCCCGAGAGCCCCCCGGTGCCCTACTTTGGCAAATATTTAAAGGGTCCCCCGTAACCCTTGAAACAGGACTTCTTTTCGCGATCCCATCTCTGTTCCGCCGCCGCCGCCGCTTCCAAGATCGGGAGCACCAGGAGAACTCTTCCCGGCACCCTGCCGGAGGGGAGGATCACCACCGGGAGCTTCTCCACCACCATGGAAGCCTCCCGGATGACTCGTGAGTAGTCTCCCTTGGACCATGAGTCCATGACCAGTAGCTATGTGATGTTCTCCTCCCGTTCTTGTGCTTCACTAATTAGTCCTCGTGAGCTGCCCTACATGATCGAGGCACCTATGTAATCCTTGTGTTGTTGCTATGTTGAGTTTGCTGGGATCCGATGGATTATGAGATTATGTTCAGATTGATCTTGAGTAATATATTTGATTCACCTCTTTTATATTTTAGTTCATAAGTAATTCTTGCCCAGCTGTAATTTGTTACCTCAAATAGCTGTTTTATCGTCTTTTGGGAGAGAGACATCACTAGTGAACATCATGTGACTCCGGTCCATATTACCATCATTGATCACATACACTATTTACTTTTTTATTTACTATTGCAAATTACTATCTATCACTACTATCATATTGCTTTTAACCCTTTGTGAACTACAAGGCCGGAGAGATTGACAACCTCTCTGTACTCGTTGGGAGCAAAGTTATTTGTATCTGTGTGCAGGTCCACGTTGATTGCTAATTGCGCCGTTAGCAGTTGACACCTACCTGTTGAACCTAGGAGTCTCTGGGGATTCGATCATTGGCATCTTTGCTAGGGGAAAACACTTCTACTTACTGCATCTTACACCTTCCACTTGGGGTAATCCAACGAGGGGTTCGAGGCCCATCAAGGAGTATTTTCTGGCGCCGTTGCCGGGGACTCCACTCTTCATGATAGGGGAGTTGCATGCTATCTTTTACCTTTGCTTTTTAGTCTTGTTAGTTTACTTTTCATTTTTGCTTTAGTTTCTTTTATCAAAAATCACAAAAATAGTTATCTTGCTTGCTTGCTACTATGGGTTCCACCGAGAACACCAAGTTGTGTGACTTCACTAGTCACAACAACGATGACTTTATCAGCACACCTATCACTACACCTGCCACTTCAGCACCTTCATATGAAATTAAACCTGCTTTACTGAACTTAGTTATGAGAGAACAATTCTCCGGTGCTGGAGATGATGCTGCTTTACACTTGAACAACTTTGTAGAACTTTGTGATATGCAAAAGTACCAAGAAATAGATGGTAATATTGTTAAGCTTAAGCTTTTTCCTTTCTCTTTGAGAGGAGGAGCTAAAATTTGGTTTCAGTCTTTGCCTAGAAATAGCATAGATTCATGGGACAAGTGCAAAGATGCTTTTATTGGAAAATACTATCCACCTGCTAAAATTATCCAACTTAGAAGTAACATCATGAATTTTAAACAATTGGATAATGAACACGTTGCCCAAGCTTGGGAACGTATGAAGTCTCTTATCAAGAACTGCCCTACTCACGGTTTGACTACTTGGATGGTTATCCAAACTTTTTATGCAGGCTTGAACTTTACCTCGCGGAACTTGTTAGATTCGGCCGCGGGAGGAACTTTTATGTCAACTACACTTGGTGCTGCCACAAAGCTTCTCGATGAGATGATGACCAACTATTCCCAATGGCACACCGAACGCGCTCCAACAGGTAGGAAGGTAAACTCTGTCGAGGAGATTTCCTCCCTCAATGAAAAAGTTGACTTGATCATGTCTCTACTTTCGAAGCAATCTACTGTTGATCCTCGTGATGTTCCTTTAAATTCTTTGATTGTTCAAGAACAAGTAGATGTTAACTTTATCTCTAGAAATAATTTCAACAACAATGCTTATAGGAGTAACTTTGGTAACAATTCTAGACTGTTCCCCTCTAACTCTTATGGGAACAACAATGCTTATCCTAATACCAAGAACTCCAACACTGAACTAGAGAGCATGCTTAGAGATTTCATCACTACCCAAAAAGCCTTTAATAAGAATGTAGAAGAGAAACTACATAAACTAGATGATCTTTCTTTCAAGGTAGACCACTTAGCCAATGAGTTAAAATTGCTAAAAATTGAAACTTCTTCTCTTAAGGAGAAGGAAGTCATCCCTATTAATGCTACCCAAGTGCAAATTAATGAAAACATTAGGATGATGGCTAAGCTTAAAGAAAGATGGGCTAGAGAAAGGGAGGAAGAGGAAAGAATTAAGAGCCTTCCTACCCACCACACTGTTGCTACTATTCAAGTTATTGAAAAGGTTCACACTCTTAGCACCCAATGTACTCCTGGTCCCAATGGACCTATTAATGGTGATGCTATGACTATAGAAGCTACCAAACAAGTGAACCTTAAGGACACCACTACTACTTTACTTGATGCTCGTGACCTTGATTTTGATAATTGCACTCTTACATAAGTTATTGATTTCCTTCACAAAATGTCTAGAGATCCCCGCACTAGCACGCTTAACCTTGCCTTCACAGAGCATATCACTAATGCTCTCATCAAAGCTAGGGAGGAGAAACTTAGAGTAGAAGCCTCCATACCTAGAAAGCTAGAGGATGGTTGGGATCCTATGATAAAAATTTATTTGAATGACTTCTCTTGCTATGCATTATGTGATGTTGGTGCTAGTACCTCTGTTATGCCCACAAGAATATATGATATGCTTAAATTGAAACCTTATGATTCTTGTTCTTTTGGTGTTCGTCTCGTTGATTCTTCCATAAAGAAACCTTTGGGGAGGATCGACGATGTTCTTATTGTTGTCAATGATAATTATGTGCCCGTTGATTTCACTATTATGGATATTGAATGTGATCCTTCTTGTCCAATTATTTTGGGACGTCCCTTTTTGCGCACCGTTGGTGCTGTCATTGACATGAAAGAGGGTAATATTAAATTTCAGTTTCCTCTCAAGAAAGGGATGGAACACTTCCCTCGTAATAAGGTCAAGTTACCTTTTGAGTCCGTTGTACGAGCTAGTTACTCTTTTACGTTTGATAAAACTTGATCTATGCATTATGCCTAGCTTAAAGGCATAAAAGAAAGCGCTTTTGGGAGGCAGCCCACATGAATAAATTTTTTGCTTTTGTTGTGTCTTGATGCTGTTTACTGCTGTAGCATCATCATTGTATCTTTGCTTTTCATATTTGTGCCAAGTATAGCCTCTGATTGCTAGAAAGTTCAAAAGTTGTGAGGTGCTGTCCAGGAAACAGATTCTGTCCTTGGATAGAAAAATTCGTATAAAATCACTAGATCATATTTTTGGTCTGAATTGTTTCGACAGCGTTCTCTATATAATTGTCTTTCGTGCGTCAGTTCTGAGTTTTTTGATTTGAGTTGCAGAAGTATCCCGAACAGGTCAATTACTGCCTGTTGTTCTGTTTTTCACAGATTCTGTCCTGTTTTGCCTTACCTTCACTTTGCAAATTAAGAACTTGCTTTTTCTTTGCAAAAACCTTTTGGCAATCATGAGAAACAGTAGAACTTCAAGAATATCCTTATTTCCAGCAAGGTATAATTATTTTATTAAGGGTACTAACCTCGCTAATCAGATTATGATGAGTTATGTATGAAGGGAGTTTTCAAGTGTGCGAGGGAAGATGATAAAAAGATTCAGGAGTGTCAAGCGCTCAAGCTTGGGGATGCCCCCGTGCACCCCCAAGAAATATTCAAGGAGACTCAAGCGTCTAAGCTTGGGGATGCCCCCCGTGCATCCCCTTCTCCATCAACATTATCAGTTCATCTTTCGTTCCGCTATATTTTTATCACTTCATGTGTTATGTGCTATGCTTGGAGCGTCTTGCTTTTAGTTTTCCTTTTTAGTTTTTCATAACGAGTCGGAACCCAGCATTCCTTTATGTGGGAGAGAAACATGCTCCACCTCTACCTAGAACAGTACATAGAATTTTCATTGTCTATCTATGATGTGTGTGTTCTTTGTCTTTTAAATAGCTACTATCGTGCTCTGCTCTTAGTATTCATGCTTATATTTTCAAAGAGCTTTTATTTAGTTGATTGCTTGAACTCTTTTTAATTATCATGATCAACTTATTAAGAGAGTTTGCTTCCGTTGCATTGGTCAATGTGTCTATGATAAAGATGCTACTTTCATGATGGTGCTTAGTAGTTCAGGTTTTCTTTTGGTTAATCTCAAATAGCTGGGGGGTTCCCAATGTGTCATTGGAATACCAACTTGGTTTGTTTGCTTATGATGTGGTATGGTTTAGTAATATCTTCCTTTGAGAATTTATTTTGATTGACTTGGCGTATGCTCACGCATATTCAAGACTGTAAAGAAAGTCTGTCAAGCCTTGATGATCTTTTGTTTCTAAGTAGCGATATAACTACCATGCCTGATTCAATATTGCTTTGTCGCTCTGCATGATTATGACCGTCATTGCTCTCTTAGTTGGTTGCTCCCAGTCTTTTGCTAACCTACACCTGCACTAAGCAAATTAACCATGCAATACATAGCTCATGGGAAAGTAGCCTAAAAACTATTGTGGTAAAGAATATGTTGCTTATGTATCTTATTTCTTATGAGTTGCTTGCTGAGCGGTAACCATGTTTCTGGGGACGCCATCAACTGTCACACTTTTGTTGAATATCATGTGAGTTGCTATGCATGTTCGTCTTGTCTGAAGTAAGGGTGATTTACCGTGGGTTGGATTAATATGCATATTGTTAGAGAAGAACATTGGGCCACCAACCAAAGCCATGCATCATGGTGGAAGTTTTAGCTTGGACCTTAATCCTGAATCTCTCATGAGAATATGCTTATGCATTAAAGAGGAGTCCATCATCTATGTTCTATGTTGTCCCGGTATGGATGTCCTCAAGTTGAGATTTATCAAAAACGAGAAATCAAATGCGATCTATCTCCTTGGACCTTTGTACAGGTGGCATAGAGGTACCCCTTTGTGACACTTGGTTAAAACATATGCAATGCAATGATAACCCATGGGGATCCGAGCTAATTAGGACAAGGAGCGAACACTATTAGTATTCGATGCATGAGGCTTGCAACTTATAAGATGTTTTATGCATGACACATATAAAGTACTACTACCGTTGACACAATTGCTTCCATGTTTCAAAATAAAAAGCTCTAGCACTTCAAGCATCAACTACTGAGAGCATGATTGTCATTCTGAGTGTAATATGCATTGTCCCAAAGTAGCATTGTCTTTTGCATGATTGTGATATCGTTTATTTTTGAAATGATTGTATCTAGTCATCATTTAAACCTTGAAGGTGCCCCTGCACTTATGTTTTGCATCACTAAAGGGGGCAAGCTAGATATCACTTGATCATATTTGCACATCATGTTCATTGCAAATCTTTTTGATGTTTCAGTTCCATGTTGTAAAACTTTCAGTCATTTGTGATTTTCTCTTGAGACAACTTAAGTACTTTAGAATCATTGTCTCACTAAGCATTTGTCATATGACTACGAGAAAGTATTATATGGTTAATAGCATGTCACCACAGAAATTATTCTTGTTATCATTTACCTACTCGAGGACGAGCATGAATTAAGCTTGGGGATGTTGATACGTCCAAAACGTATCTATAATTTCTGCTTACTCCATGCCACTTTTGGGTGATATTGCTATGATATTCATACACTTCCATACACTTTTGATCATATTTGGACTAACTTACTAATCCAGTGCACCCCAGTGCCAGTTTCTGTTTTCGGCTGTTTTTGTATTTCAGGTTTTCACGTTTCGGGAACTGCCCAGAAAAATACAAAAAAAATATATAAAAAATCAGCATTCCAGGAACGACACTGCTTCCGAATGGGAGCCTGGGGGGGCCACAGGGGCCCCAGGCGCCCTGTGGGCGCGCCCCCCTGGGCCGCGCCGGGG
>LR738710.1:664686294-664719505 GCA_902687465.1 Secale cereale | reverse complement strand
TCCAAAAGGGAACGTTATGCTCGATTGTGGGTTCATGCCCCTCGATGACTAGCTTGAGTGACAGAAACATGAGTCTAGGGGATGTGCTGTTGCCACAAGGGGGAAAACAACGGTGCTTGTGCCCGCGGGTGCAAGGATTGTTTACTTTACGCAAAGTTCTTTTAATGCAGTTGTCTGTTGCATTGAGTTTACACTATGGGTGGGACTCGCAACTTAATACCAGCGAGATGTTCTGGATAGATATCTCAAGGTGGATGATTAGTAGTAGATGCAGATGGATTTCGGTCTACTTACTTTGGCGTACCGCCCATGCTTTGAACCTCAACCTTTCTTGCAATGTAGTCAGCATTGGTTTGCGTTCGTGGTCCTGTCAATTGCCCAGCTGTAATTTGTTACCTCACATAGCTGTTTTATCGTCTTTTGGGAGAGAGACATCACTAGTGAACATCATGTGACTCCGGTCCATATTACCATCATTGATCACATACACTATTTACTTTTTTATTTACTATTGCAAATTACTATCTATCACTACTATCATATTGCTTTTAACCCTTTGTGAACTACAAGGCCGGAGAGATTGACAACCTCTCTGTACTCGTTGGGAGCAAAGTTATTTGTATCTGTGTGCAGGTCCACGTTGATTGCTAATTGCGCCGTTAGCAGTTGACACCTACCTGTTGAACCTAGGAGTCTCTGGGGATTCGATCCTTGGCATCTTTGCTAGGGGAAAACACTTCTACTTACTGCATCTTACACCTTCCACTTGGGGTAATCCAACGAGGGGTTCGAGGCCCATCACAAGGGAACGGGTCACTGGGAGTGGAATTGTCCCAAATACTTAGCGGATAAGAAGGCCGGAAACGTCAAAGGTATATGTGATAAACATGTTATTGATGTGTACCTTACCAGCGCTCGTAGTAGCTCCTGGGTATTTGATACCGGTGCAGTTGCTCACATTTGTAACTCAAAGCAGGAGCTACGGAATAAGCGGAGACTGGCGAAGGACGAGGTGACGATGCGCGTCAGTAATGGTTCCAAGGTCGATGTGATCGTCGTCGGCACGCTACCTCTGCATCTACCTTCGGGATTAGTTTTAAACCTCAATAATTTTTATTTAGTACCAGCTTTGAGCATGAACATTGTATCTGGATCTCGCTTGATGAGAGATGGCTACTCATTTAAATATGAGAATAATGGTTGTTCTATTTATATGAGAGAGATATTTTATGGTCATGCCCCGCTGGTCAATGGTTTATTCTTATTGAATCTCGAACGTGATGTTACACATATTCATAGTGTGAATGCCAAAAGATGTAAGGTTGATAATGATAGTCCCACATATTTGTGGCACTGCCGCTTTGGTCATATTGGTGTCAAACGTATGAAGAAGCTCCATGTAGATGGACTTTTGGAGTCTCTTGATTATGAATCATTTGACACGTGCGAACCATGCCTCTTGGGCAAGATTACCAAGACTTCGTTCTCCGGAACAATGGAGCGAGCAACCAACTTGTTGGAAATCATACATACTGATGTGTGCGGTCCAATGAGTGTTGAAGCTCGCAGTGGCTATCGTTATGTTCTCACCCTCACTGATGACTTAAGTAGATATGGGTATGTCTACTTGATGAAACACAAGTCTGAGACCTTTGAAAAGTTCAAGGAATTTTAGAGTGAGGTTGAGAATCAACGTGACAGAAAAATAAAGTTCTTCCGATCAGATCATGTAGGGGAATATTTAAGTCATGAATTTGGCACACACCTAAGGAAATGTGGAATTGTTTCACAATTGACGCCGCCTGGAACACCTCAACGTAATGGTGTATCTGAACGTCATAATCGTACTCCGTTGGACATGGTGCGATCTATGATGTCTCTTACGACTTACCGCTATCATTCTGGGGTTATGCTTTAGAGACTGCCGCATTCAGTTTAAATAGGGCACTGTCTAAATCCATTGATTCGATACCATATGAACTATGGTTTGGGAAGAAACATGAGTTGTCGTTTCTAAAAGTTTGGGGATGCGATGCTTATGTCAAGAAACTTCAACCTGAAAAGCTCGAACCCAAATCGGAAAAATGCGTCTTCATAGGATACCCTAAGGAAACTATTGGGTATACCTTCTACCTCAGATCTGAAGGCAAGTCCTTTGTTGCCAAGAATGGATCCTTTCTGGAGAAAGAGTTTCTCTCGAAAGAAGTAAGTGGGAGGAAAGTGGAACTTGATAAGGTGATTGTCACTCCTTCCGAGCCGGAAAGTAGCGCAGTGCAGGAAGATGTTTCTGTGGTGCCTGCACCGACTAGAGAGGAAATTAATGATAATGATCATGAAGCTTCAGATCAAGTTACTGCTAAACTTCGTAGGTCCACAAGGACACGTTCCGCACCAGAGTGGTATGGCAACCCTGTCCTGGAAATCATGTTGTTAGACAACGGTGAACCTTCGAACTATGAAGAAGCGATGGCGGGCCCAGATTCCAACAAATGGCTTGAAGCCATGAAATCCGAGATAGGATCCATGTATGATAACAAAGTGTGGACTTTGGTTAACTTGCCCGATGATCGGCAAGCCACAGAAAATAAATGGATCTTTAAGAAGAAGACTGGCGCGGATAGTAATGTGACCATCTATAAGGCTCGGCTTGTCGCTAAAGGTTATCGACAAGTTCAAGGAATTGACTACGATGAGACTTTCTCTCTCGTAGCGATGATGAAGTTCGTCCGAATCATGTTAGCAATTGCTGCATTCTATGATTATGATATATGGCAAATGGACGTCAAAACTGTGTTCCTTAACGGCTTCCTTAAGGAAGAACTGTATATGATGCAGCCGAAAGGTTTTGTCGATCCTAAGAATGCTAACAAGGTATGCAAGCTCCAGCGCTCCATCTATGGGCTGGTGCAAGCATCTCGGAGTTGGAACATTCGCTTTGATGAGGTGATCAAAGTGTTGGGGAATGTAGTATTTTAATATTTTCCTACGATCACGAAGATCTATCTACCAGATGCATAGCAACGAGAGGGGAGAGTGTGTCTACGTACCCTCGTAGACTGAAAGCGGAAGAGTTAGGACAACACGGTTGATGTAGCCGTACGTCTTCACGGCCCGACCAATCAAGCACCGAAACTACGGCACCTCCGAGTTCTAGCACACGTTCAGCTCGATGACGTCCCTCAAACTCCGATCCAGCCGAGTGTCGAGGGAGAGTTCCGTCAGCATGACGGCGTGGTGACGATCTTGATGTTCTACCGTCGCAGGGCTTCGCCTAAGCACCGCTATAATATTATCGAGGAGAACTATGGTGGAGGGGGCACCGCACACGGCTAAGAGATCAAGAGATCAATTGTTGTGTCTAGAGGTGCCCCCTTGCCCCCGTATATAAAGGAGGGAGGGAGAGGCCGGCCCTAGAGGGGGCGCGCCAAGTATGGGGAGTCCTACTAGGACTCCCAAGTCCTAGTAGGATTCCCCTTTCCTTTCCGGAGTAGGAGAAAAGGAAAGAGGGGGAGAGGGAGAAGGAAAAGGGGGCTGCACCCCTTGTCCAATTCGGACCAGAAGGGGGGCGCGCGCCTCCTTCCGTTTGGCCTCTCTCTTCTATTCCCGTAACTCCCCGGTACTCCGAAAATACCCGAATCACTCGGAACCTTTCCGATGTCCGAATATAGTCGTCCAATATATCGATTTTTACGTCTCGACCATTTCGAGACTCCTCGTCATGTTCCCGATCTCATCCGGGACTCCGAACTCCTTCGGTACATCAAAACTCACAAACTCATAATAAAACTGTCATCGAAACCTTAAGCGTGCGGACCCTACGGGTTCGAGAACTATGTAGACATGACCGAGACACGTCTCAGGTCAATAACCAATAGCGGAACCTGGATGCTCATATTGGCTCCCACATATTCTACGAATATCTTTATCGGTCAAACCGCATAACAACATACGTTGTTCCCTTTGTCATCGGTATGTTACTTGCCCGAGATTCGATCATCGGTATCTCAATACCTAGTTGAATCTCGTTACCGGCAAGTCTCTTTACTCGTTCCGTAATACATCATCCTGCAACTAACTCATTAGCTGCAATGCTTGCAAGGCTTATAGTGATGTGCATTACCGAGTGGGCCCGGAGATACCTCTCCGACAATTGGAGTGACAAATCCTAATCTCGAAATACGCCAACCCAACAAGTACCTTCGGAGACACCTATAGAGTACCTTTATAATCACCCAGTTACGTTGTGACGTTTGGTAGCACACAAAGTGTTCCTCCGGTATTCGGGAGTTGCATAATCTCATAGGCATAGGAACATGTATAAGTCATGAAGAAAGCAATAGCAGTAAAACTTAAACGATCATAGTGCTAAGCTAACGGATGGGTCTTGTCCATCACATCATTCTCCTAATGATGTGATCCCATTGATCAAATGACAACTCATGTCTATGGCTAGGAAACATAACCATCTTTGATCAATGAGCTAGTCTAGTAGAGGCATACTAGGGACACTCTGTTTTGTCTATGTATTCACACATGTACTAAGTTTTCGGTTAATACAATTCTAGCATGAATAATAAACATTTATCATGATATAAGGAAATAAATAATAACTTTATTATTGCCTCTAGGGCATATTTCCTTCAGTCTCCCACTTTCACTAGAGTCAATAATCTAGATCACATCACCATGTTATTAACACCAATAGTTCACATCGCCATGTGACTAACACCCATAGTTCTCATCACCATGTGACCAATACCCAAAGGGTTTACTAGAGTCAACAATCTAGTTCACATCCTCATGTGATTAACACCCAAAGAGTACTAAGGTGTGATCATGTTTTGCTTCGTGAGAGAAGTTTAGTCAGCGGGTCTGTTACATTCAGATCCGTATGTATTTTGCAAATTTCTATGTCTACAATGCTCTGCATGGAGCTACTCTAGCTAATTGCTCCCACTTTTAATACGCATCCAGATTGATACTTAGAGTCATCTGGATTAGTGTAAACCTTGCATCGGCGTAACTCTTTACGACGAACTCTTAATCACCTCCATAATCGAGAAACATTTCCTTAGTCATCCAGTAACTAAGGATAATTTTGACCGCTGTCCAGTAATCTAATCCTGGATCACTTTTGTACCTTCTTTCCAAACTCATGGTAAGGTACACAACAAGTTTGGTACACAGCATGGCATACTTTATAGAACCTATGACTGAGGCATAGGGAATGACTTTCATTATTTCTCTATCTTTTGCCGGGGTCGGGCTTTGAGTCTTATTCAACTTCATACCTTACAACTCAGTCAAGAACTCCTTCTCTGACTGATCCATTTTGAACTACTTCAAAAACTTGTCAAGGTATGTATTTATTGAAAAACTTTATCAAGCATCTCGATCTATCTCTATAGATCTTGAGGCTCAATATGTAAGCAGCTTTACCGAGGATTTTCTTTGAAAAAAAAACTCCTTTCAAACACTCCTTTATGCTTTCCAGAAAATTTCTACATCATTTCTGATCAACAATATGTCATTCACATATACTTATCAGAAAGGCTATAGTGCTCCTACTCACTTTCTTGTAAATACAGGCTTCACCGCAAGTCTGTATAAAACTATATGCATTGATCAACTTACCAAAGCGTATATTCCAACTCTGAGATGCTTGCACCAGTCCATAGATGGATCGCTGGAGCTTGCACACTTTGTCAGCACCTTTAGGATCGACAAAACCTTCTGGTTGCATCATATACAACTCTTCTTTAAGATATCCATTCATGAATGCAGTTTTGACATCCATTAGCCAGATTTCATAATCATAAAATGCGGCCATTGCTAACATGATTCAGACAGACTTAAGCACCGCTACGGGTGAGAAAATCTCATCGTAATCAACTCCTTGAACTTGTCGAAACCCTTTCACAACAAGTCGAGCTTTGTAAACAGTAACATTACTGTCAGCGTCGGTCTTCCTCTTTTAGATCCATTTATTTTCGATGGCTTGCCGATCATCGGGCAAGTCAACCAAAGTCCACACTTTGTTCTCATACATGGATCCCATCTCAGATTTCATGGCCTCAAGCCATTTTGCGGAATCTGGGCTCATCATTGCTTCCTCATAGTTTGTAGGTTCATCATGGTCTAGTAATATGACTTTCAGAACCGGGTTGCCGTACCACTCTGGCGCGGAACGTACTCTGGTTGATCTACGAGTTCAGTAGTAACTTGATCCAAAGTTTCATGATCATCATCATTAGCTTCCTCACTAATTGGTGTAGGAATCACTAAAACTAGTTTCTGTGATGTACTACTTTCCAATTCAGGAGAAGGTACAATTACCTCATCAAGTTCCACTTTCCTCCCACTCACTTCTTTCGAGAGAAACTCCTTCTCTAGAAAGGATCCATTCTAAGCAACGAATATCTTGCCTTCGGATCTGTGATAGAAGGTGTACCCAACAGTCTCCTTTGGGTATCCTATGAAGACACATTTCTCCGACTTGGGTTCGAGCTTATCAGGTTGAAGTTTTTTCACATAAGCATCGTAGCCCCAAACTTCAAGAAACGACAACTTTGGTTTCTTGCCAAACCACAGTTCATAAGGTGTCGTCTCAACGGATTTAGATATTGCCCTATTGAATGTGAATGCAGCTGTCTCTGATGCATAACCCAAAACGATAGTGGTAAATCGGTAAGAGACATCATAGATCGTACCATATCTAATAAAGTACGGTTACAACGTTCGGACACACCATTACTCTGTGGTGTTCCGGTTGGCGTGAGTTGTGAAACTATTCCACATTGTTTCAAATGAAGACCAAACTCGTAACTCAAATATTCACCTCCACGATCAGATCGTAGGAACTTTATTTTCTTGTTACGATGATTCTCTACTTCACTCTGAAATTCTTTGAACTTTTCAAATGTTTCAGACTTGTGTTTCATTAAGTAGATATACCCATATCTGCTCAAATCATTAGTGAAGGTCAAAAAATAACGATACTCGCCGCGAGCCTTAACACTCATCGGTCCACATACATCGGTATGTATTATTTCCAATAAATCAGTTGCTTGCTCCGTTGTTCTGGAGAACGGAGTTTTAGTCATCTTACCCATGAGGCATGGTTCGCAAGCACCAAGTGATTCATAATCAAGTGATTCCAAAAGTCCATCACTATGGAGTTTCTTCATGCGTTTTACACCAATATGACCTAAACGGCAGTGCCACAAATAATTTGCACTATCATTATTAACCTTGCATCTTTTGGCTTCAATATTATGAATATGTGTATCACTACGATCGAGATCCAACAAACTATTTTTCATTGGGTGTATGACCATCGAAGGCTTTATTCATGTAAACAGAATAACAATTATTCTATGACTTTAAATGAATAACCGTATTGCAACAAACATGATCAAATCATATTCATGCTCAACGCAAATGCCAAATAACATTTATTTATGTTCTACACTAATTCCGAAAGTATAGGGAGTGTGCGATGATGATCATATCAATCTTGGAACCACTTCCAACAAACATCGTCACTTCACCTTTAACTAGTCTCTGTTCATTCCGCAACTCTCGTTTCGAGTTACTAACTTTAGCAACTGAACCGGTATCAAATACCCAGGGGTTGCTATGAACACTAGTAAAGTACACATCAATAATCTATATATCAAAATATACCGTTGTTTACTTTGCCATCCTTCTTATCCGCCAAGTATCTAGGGCAGTTCCACTTCTAGTGACTATTTCCTTTGCAGTAGAAGCACTTAGTTTCAGGCTTGAGTTTAGCTTTGGGTTTCTTCATGGAAGTGAAAACTTGCTTGTCATTCTTCTTGAAGTTCCCCTTCTATCCCTTTGCCCTTTACTTGAAACAAGTGGTCTTGTTAACCATCAACACTTGATGTTCTTTCTTGATTTCTACCTTCGCTGATTTCAGCATCGCGAAGAGCTCGGGAATTACTTTCGTCATCCCTTGCATATTATAGTTCATCATGAAATTCTACTAACTTGGTGATAGTGACTAGAGAACTTTGTCAATTACTATCTTATCTGGAAGATAAACTCCCACTTGATTCAAGCAATTGTAGTACCTAGACAATCTGAGCACATGCTCACCGGTTGAGCTATTCACCTCCATCTTGTAGGCAAAGTACTGTCAAAGGTCTCATACCTCTCAACACGGGCATGAGTATGAAAATACTAATTTCAACTCTTGGAACATCTCATATGCTCCGTGGCGTTCAAAACATTTTTCAAGTCCCGGTTATAAGCCGTAAAGCATGGCACACTAAACTATCAAGTAGTCATCATACCGAGCTTGTCAAACGTTCATAACGTCTGCATCTGCTCCTGCAATAGGTTCGTCACCTAGCGGTGCATCAAGGACATAATACTTCTGTGCAGCAATGAGGATAATCCTCAGATCACGGACCTAGTCCGCATCATTGCTACTAACATCTTTCAACTTATATTTCTCTAGGAACATATAAGATAAACGGGGAGCTACATCGCGAGCTATTGATCTACAACATAGATATGCTAATACTACCAGGACTAAGTTCATGATAAATTAAAGTTCAATTAATCATATTACTTGAAGAACTCCCACTTAGATAGACATCCCTCTGGTCATCTAAATGATCACGTGATCCAAATCAACTAAACCATGTCCGATCATCACGTGAGATGGAGTAGTTTTCAATGGTGAACATCTTATGTTGATCATATCTAATATATGATTCACGCTCGACCTTTCGGTCTCCAGGGTTCCGAGGCCATATCTGCATATGCTAGGCTCGTCAAGTTTAACCCGAGTATTCTGCATGTGCAAAACTGGCTTACACCCGTTGTATTTGAACGTAGAGCTTATCACACCCGATCATCACGTGGTGTCTCGGCACGACGAACTTTCGCAACCGTGCATACTCAGGGAGAACACTTATACCTTGAAATTTTGTAAGGGATCATCTTCTAATGCTACCGCCGTACTAAGCAAAATAAGAAGCATAATAAGATAAACATCACATGCAATCAAAATATGTGAAATGATATGGCCATCATCATCTTGTGCTTTTGATCTCCATCTCCAAAGCACCGTCATGATCACCTTTGTCACCGGCGCGACACCTTGATCTCCATGGTAGCATCGTTGTCGTCTCACCAACTATTGCTTCTACGACTATCGCTACCGCTTAGTGATAAAGTAAAGCAATTACATGGCGATTGCATTTCATACAATAAAGCGACAACCATATGGCTCCTGCCAGTTGTCGATAACTTTACAAAACATGATCATCTCATACAAAACCGTATAACTCATCATGTCTTGACCATATCACATCACAACATGCCCTGCAAAAACAAGTTAGACGTCCTCTACTTTGTTGTTGCAAGTTTTACGTGGCTGCTACGGGCTTAGCAAGAACCGTTCTTACCTACGCATACAAAACCACGATATTTCATCAAATATGTGATGTTTTAACCTTCACAAGGACCAGGCGTAGCCACACTTGATTCAACTAAAGTTGGAGAAACTGACACCCGCCAGCCACCTGTGTTCGAAGCACGTCGGTAGAACCAGTCTCGCGTAAGCGTACGCGTAATGTCGGTCCGGGCCGCTTCATCCAACAATACCGCCGAATCAAAGTATGACATGCTGGTAAGCAGTATGACTAGTATCGTCCACAACTCACTTGTGTTCTACTCGTGCATATCATCTACGCATAGACCTGGCTCATGATGCCACTGTTGGGGAGCGTAGTATTTTAAAATTTTCCTACGATCACGCAAGATCTATCTACCAGATGCATAGCAACGAGAGGGGAGAGTGTGTCTACATACCCTCGTAGATCGAAAGCGGAAGCGTTAGAACAACACGGTTGATGTAGTCGTACGTCTTCACGGCCCGACCGATCAAGCACCGAAACTACGACACCTCCGAGTTCTAGCACACGTTCAGCTCGATGACGTCCCTCGAACTCCGATCCAGCCGAGTGTCGAGGGAGAGTTCCGTCAGCATGACGGCGTGGTGATGATCTTGATGTTCTACCGTCGCAGGGCTTCGCCTAAGCACCGCTATAATATTATCGAGGAGAACTATGGTGGAGGGGGCACCGCACACGGCTAAGAGATCAAGAGATCAATTGTTGTGTCTAGAGGTGCCCCCTTGCCCCCGTATATAAAGGAGGGAGGGAGAGGCCGGCCCTAGAGGGGGCGCGCCAAGTGTGGGGAGTCCTACTAGGACTCCCAAGTCCTAGTAGGATTCCCCTTTCCTTTCCGGAGTAGGAGAGAAGGAAAAAGGGGGAGAGGGAGAAGGAAAAGGGGGCTGCACCCCTTGTCCAATTCGGACCAGAAGGGGGGGCGCACGCCTCCTTCCTTTTGGCCTCTCTCTTCTATTCCCGTAACTCCCCGGTACTCCGAAAATACCCGAATCACTCGGAACCTTTCCGATGTCCGAATATAGTCGTCCAATATATCGATTTTTACGTCTCGACCATTTCGAGACTCCTCGTCATGCTCCTGATCTCATCCGGGACTCCGAACTCCTTCGGTACATCAAAACTCATAAACTCATAATAAAACTGTCATCGAAACCTTAAGCGTGCGGACCCTACGGGTTCGAGAACTATGTAGACATGACCGAGTGATACGTCCAAAACGTATCTATAGTTTCTGCTTGCTCCATGCCACTTTTGGGTGATATTGCTATGATATTCATACACTTCCATACACTTTTGATCATATTTGGACTAACTTACTAATCCAGTGCACCCCAGTGCCAGTTTCTGTTTTCGGCTGTTTTTGTATTTCAGGTTTTCACGTTTCGAGAACTGCCCAGAAAAATCCAGAAAAATTATATAAAAAATCAGCGTTCCGGAAACAACCATGCGTCCGAAGGACAGCCGGGGGGCACCAGGGCTCCAGGCGCCCTGGCGGCGCCCCCCCCCCCTCCCCGCTGGGCTGCGCCGGGGGGGCGCCTGGGCCCCCCGAGCCCCGTCCGGTGCCCCCCTTTGGCATATATTTAGAGGGTCCTCCGAAACCCTCAGAAAAGAAACTCTTTTCGCGATCCCATCTCTGTTCCGCCGCCGCCGCCGCTTCCAAGATCGGGAGCACCAGGAGAACTCTTCCCGGCACCCTGCCGGAGGGGAGGATCACCACCGGGAGCTTCTCCACCACCATGGACGCCTCCCGGATGACTCGTGAGTAGTCTCCCTTGGACCATGAGTCCATGACCAGTAGCTATGTGATGTTCTCCTCCCGTTCTTGTGCTTCACTAATTAGTCCTCGTGAGCTGCCCTACATGATCGAGGCACCTATGTAATCCTTGTGTTGTTGCTATGTTGAGTTTGCTGGGATCCGATGGATTATGAGATTATGTTCAGATTGATCTTGAGTAATATATTTGATTCACCTCTTTTATATTTTTGTTCATAAGTAATTCTTGCATGTTCTCCGTTGTTATTTATTGCTTTAGCCAAGTAGTAGGTAGTGACTCCAAGAGGGAACGTTATGCTCGATTGTGGGTTCATGCCCCTCGATGACTAGCTTGAGTGACAGAAACATGAGTCTAGGGGATGTGCTGTTGCCACAAGGGGAAAAACAACGGTGCTTGTGCCCGCGGGTGCAAGGATTGTTTACTTTACGCAAAGTTCTTTTAATGCAGTTGTCTGTTGCATTGAGTTTACACTATGGGTGGGACTCGCAACTTAATACCAGCGAGATGTTCTGGATAGATATCTCAAGGTGGATGATTAGTAGTAGATGCAGATGGATTTCGGTCTACTTACTTTGGTGTACCGCCCATGCTTTGAACCTCAACCTTTCTTGCAATGTAGTCAGCATTGGTTTGCGTTCGTGGTCCTGTCAATTGCCCAGCTGTAATTTGTTACCTCACATAGCTGTTTTATCGTCTTTTGGGAGAGAGACATCACTAGTGAACATCATGTGACTCTGGTCCATATTACCATCATTGATCACATACACTATTTACCTTTTTATTTACTATTGCAAATTACTATCTATCACTACTATCATATTGCTTTTAACCCTTTGTGAACTACAAGGCCGGAGAGATTGACAACCTCTCTGTACTCGTTGGGAGCAAAGTTATTTGTATCTGTGTGCAGGTCCACGTTGATTGCTAATTGCGCCGTTAGCAGTTGACACCTACCTGTTGAACCTAGGAGTCTCTGGGGATTCGATCCTTGGCATCTTTGCTAGGGGAAAACACTTCTACTTACTGCATCTTACACCTTCCACTTGGGGTAATCCAACGAGGGGTTCGAGGCCCATCACAAGGGAACGGGTCACTGGAAGTGGAATTGTCCCAAATACTTAGCGGATAAGAAGGCCGGAAACGTCAAAGGTATATGTGATAAACATGTTATTGATGTGTACCTTACCAGCGCTCGTAGTAGCTCCTGGGTATTTGATACCAGTGCAGTTGCTCACATTTGTAACTCAAAGGAGGAGCTACGGAATAAGCGGAGACTGGCGAAGGACGAGGTGACGATGCGCGTCAGTAATGGTTCCAAGGTCGATGTGATCGTCGTCGGCACGCTACCTCTGCATCTACCTTCGGGATTAGTTTTAAACCTCAATAATTTTTATTTAGTACCAGCTTTGAGCATGAACATTGTATCTGGATCTCGCTTGATGCGAGATGGCTACTCATTTAAATCTGAGAATAATGGTTGTTCTATTTATATGAGAGAGATGTTTTATGGTCATGCCCCGCTGGTCAATGGTTTATTCTTATTGAATCTCGAACGTGATGTTACACATATTCATAGTGTGAATGCCAAAAGATGTAAGGTTGATAATGATAGTCCCACATATTTGTGGCACTGCCGCTTTGGTCATATTGGTGTCAAACGTATGAAGAAGCTCCATGTAGATGGACTTTTGGAGTCTCTTGATTATGAATCATTTGACACGTGCGAACCATGCCTCTTGGGCAAGATTACCAAGACTTCGTTCTCCGGAACAATGGAGCGAGCAACCAACTTGTTGGAAATCATACATACTGATGTGTGCGGTCCAATGAGTGTTGAAGCTCGCAGTGGCTATCGTTATGTTCTCACCCTCACTGATGACTTAAGTAGATATGGGTATGTCTACTTGATGAAACACAAGTCTGAGACCTTTGAAAAGTTCAAGGAATTTTAGAGTGAGGTTGAGAATCAACGTGACAGAAAAATAAAGTTCTTCCGATCAGATCATGTAGGGGAATATTTAAGTCATGAATTTGGCACACACCTAAGGAAATGTGGAATTGTTTCACAATTGACGCCGCCTGGAACACCTCAACGTAATGGTGTATCTGAACGTCGTAATCGTACTCCGTTGGACATGGTGCGATCTATGATGTCTCTTATGACTTACCACTATCATTCTGGGGTTATGCTTTAGAGACTGCCGCATTCAGTTTAAATAGGGCACTGTCTAAATCCATTGATACGATACCATATGAACTATGGTTTGGGAAGAAACATGAGTTGTCGTTTCTAAAAGTTTGGGGATGCGATGCTTATGTCAAGAAACTTCAACCTGAAAAGCTCGAACCCAAATCGGAAAAATGCGTCTTCATAGGATACCCTAAGGAAACTATTGGGTATACCTTCTACCTCAGATCTGAAGGCAAGGCCTTTGTTGCCAAGAATGGATCCTTTCTGGAGAAAGAGTTTCTCTCAAAAGAAGTAAGTGGGAGGAAAGTGGAACTTGATGAGGTGATTGTCACTCCTTCCGAGCCGGAAAGTAGCGCAGTGCAGGAAGATGTTTCTGTGGTGCCTGCACCGACTAGAGAGGAAATTAATGATAATGATCATGAAGCTTCAGATCAAGTTACTGCTAAACTTCGTAGGTCCACAAGGACACGTTCCGCACCAGAGTGGTATGGCAACCCTGTCCTGGAAATCATGTTGTTAGACAACGGTGAACCTTCGAACTATGAAGAAGCGATGGCGGGCCCAGATTCCAACAAATGGCTTGAAGCCATGAAATCCGAGATAGGATCCATGTATGATAACAAAGTGTGGACTTTGGTTAACTTGCCCGATGATCGGCAAGCCACAGAAAATAAATGGATCTTTAAGAAGAAGACTGGCGCGGATAGTAATGTGACCATCTATAAGGCTCGGCTTATCGCTAAAGGTTATCGACAAGTTCAAGGAATTGACTATGATGAGACTTTCTCTCCCGTAGCGATGATGAAGTTCGTCCGAATCATGTTAGCAATTGCTGCATTCTATGATTTTGAGATATGGCAAATGGACGTCAAAACTGTGTTCCTTAACGGCTTCCTTAAGGAAGAACTGTATATGATGCAGCCGGAAGGTTTTGTCGATCCTAAGAATGCTAACAAGGTATGCAAGCTCCAGCGCTCCATCTATGGGCTGGTGCAAGCATCTCGGAGTTGGAACATTCGCTTTGATGAGGTGATCAAAGTGTTGGGGAATGTAGTATTTTAATATTTTCCTACGATCACGAAGATCTATCTACCAGATGTATAGCAACGAGAGGGGAGAGTGTGTCTACGTACCCTCGTAGACTGAAAGCGAAAGAGTTAGGACAACACGGTTGATGTAGCCGTACGTCTTCACGGCCCGACCAATCAAGCACCGAAACTACGGCACCTCCGAGTTCTAGCACACGTTCAGCTCGATGACGTCCCTCGAACTCCGATCCAGCCGAGTGTCGAGGGAGAGTTCCGTCAGCATGACGGCGTGGTGACGATCTTGATGTTCTACCGTCGCAGGGCTTCGCCTAAGCACCGCTATAATATTATCGAGGAGAACTATGGTGGAGGGGGCACCGCACACGGCTAAGAGATCAAGAGATCAATTGTTGTGTCTAGAGGTGCCCCCTTGCCCCCGTATATAAAGGAGGGAGGGAGAGGCCGGCCCTAGAGGGGGCGCGCCAAGTATGGGGAGTCCTACTAGGACTCCCAAGTCCTAGTAGGATTCCCCTTTCCTTTCCGGAGTAGGAGAAAAGGAAAGAGGGGGAGAGGGAGAAGGAAAAGGGGGCTGCACCCCTTGTCCAATTCGGACCAGAAGGGGGGCGCGCGCCTCCTTCCGTTTGGCCTCTCTCTTCTATTCCCGTAACTCCCCGGTACTCCGAAAATACCCGAATCACTCGGAACCTTTCCGATGTCCGAATATAGTCGTCCAATATATCGATTTTTACGTCTCGACCATTTCGAGACTCCTCGTCATGTTCCCGATCTCATCCGGGACTCCGAACTCCTTCGGTACATCAAAACTCATAAACTCATAATAAAACTGTCATCGAAACCTTAAGCGTGCGGACCCTACGGGTTCGAGAACTATGTAGACATGACCGAGACACGTCTCAGGTCAATAACCAATAGCGGAACCTGGATGCTCATATTGGCTCCCACATATTCTACGAATATCTTTATCGGTCAAACCGCATAACAACATACGTTGTTCCCTTTGTCATCGGTATGTTACTTGCTCGAGATTCGATCATCGGTATCTCAATACCTAGTTGAATCTCGTTACCGGCAAGTCTCTTTACTCGTTCCGTAATACATCATCCTGCAACTAACTCATTAGCTGCAATGCTTGCAAGGCTTATAGTGATGTGCATTACCGAGTGGGCCCGGAGATACCTCTCCGACAATTGGAGTGACAAATCTTAATCTCAAAATACGCCAACCCAACAAGTACCTTCGGAGACACCTATAGAGTACCTTTATAATCACCCAGTTACGTTGTGACGTTTGGTAGCACACAAAGTGTTCCTCCGGTATTCGGGAGTTGCATAATCTCATAGGCATAGGAACATGTATAAGTCATGAAGAAAGCAATAGCAGTAAAACTTAAACGATCATAGTGCTAAGCTAACGGATGGGTCTTGTCCATCACATCATTCTCCTAATGATGTGATCCCATTGATCAAATGACAACTCATGTCTATGGCTAGGAAACATAACCATCTTTGATCAATGAGCTAGTCTAGTAGAGGCATACTAGGGACACTCTGTTTTGTCTATGTATTCACACATGTACTAAGTTTTCGGTTAATACAATTCTAGCATGAATAATAAACATTTATCATGATATAAGGAAATAAATAATAACTTTATTATTGCCTCTAGGGCATATTTCCTTCAGTCTCCCACTTTCACTAGAGTCAATAATCTAGATCACATCACCATGTTATTAACACCAATAGTTCACATCGCCATGCGACTAACACCCATAGTTCTCATCACCATGTGACCAATACCCAAAGGGTTTACTAGAGTCAACAATCTAGTTCACATCCTCATGTGATTAACACCCAAAGAGTACTAAGGTGTGATCATGTTTTGCTTCGTGAGAGAAGTTTAGTCAGCGGGTCTGTTACATTCAGATCCGTATGTATTTTGCAAATTTCTATGTCTACAATGCTCTGCATGGAGCTACTCTAGCTAATTGCTCCCACTTTTAATACGCATCCAGATTGATACTTAGAGTCATCTGGATTAGTGTAAACCTTGCATCGGCGTAACTCTTTACGACGAACTCTTAATCACCTCCATAATCGAGAAACATTTCCTTAGTCATCCAGTAACTAAGGATAATTTTGACCGCTGTCCAGTAATCTAATCCTGGATCACTTTTGTACCTTCTTTCCAAACTCATGGTAAGGTACACAACAAGTTTGGTACACAGCATGGCATACTTTATAGAACCTATGACTGAGGCATAGGGAATGACTTTCATTATTTCTCTATCTTTTGCCGGGGTCGGGCTTTGAGTCTTACTCAACTTCATACCTTACAACTCAGTCAAGAACTCCTTCTCTGACTGATCCATTTTGAACTACTTCAAAAACTTGTCAAGGTATGTATTTATTGAAAAACTTTATCAAGCATCTCGATCTATCTCTATAGATCTTGAGGCTCAATATGTAAGCAACTTTACCGAGGATTTTCTTTGAAAAAAAAACTCCTTTCAAACACTCCTTTATGCTTTCCAGAAAATTTCTACATCATTTCTGATCAACAATATGTCATTCACATATACTTATCAGAAAGGCTATAGTGCTCCTACTCACTTTCTTGTAAATACAGGCTTCACCGCAAGTCTGTATAAAACTATATGCATTGATCAACTTACCAAAGCGTATATTCTAACTCTGAGATGCTTGCACCAGTCCATAGATGGATCGCTGGAGCTTGCACACTTTGTCAGCACCTTTAGGATCGACAAAACCTTCTGGTTGCATCATATACAACTCTTCTTTAAGATATCCATTCATGAATGCAGTTTTGACATCCATTAGCCAGATTTCATAATCATAAAATGCGGCCATTGCTAACATGATTCAGACAGACTTAAGCACCGCTACGGGTGAGAAAATCTCATCGTAATCAACTCCTTGAACTTGTCGAAACCCTTTCACAACAAGTCGAGCTTTGTAAACAGTAACATTACTGTCAGCGTCGGTCTTCCTCTTTTAGATCCATTTATTTTCGATGGCTTGCCGATCATCGGGCAAGTCAACCAAAGTCCACACTTTGTTCTCATACATGGATCCCATCTCAGATTTCATGGCCTCAAGCCATTTTGCGGAATCTGGGCTCATCATTGCTTCCTCATAGTTTGTAGGTTCATCATGGTCTAGTAATATGACTTTCAGAACCGGGTTGCCGTACCACTCTGGCGCGGAACGTACTCTGGTTGATCTACGAGTTCAGTAGTAACTTGATCCAAAGTTTCATGATCATCATCATTAGCTTCCTCACTAATTGGTGTAGGAATCACTGAAACTAGTTTCTGTGATGTACTACTTTCCAATTCAGGAGAAGGTACAATTACCTCATCAAGTTCCACTTTCCTCCCACTCACTTCTTTCGAGAGAAACTCCTTCTCTAGAAAGGATCCATTCTAAGCAACGAATATCTTGCCTTCGGATCTGTGATAGAAGGTGTACCCAACAGTCTCCTTTGGGTATCCTATGAAGACACATTTCTCCGACTTGGGTTCGGGCTTATCAGGTTGAAGTTTTTTCACATAAGCATCGTAGCCCCAAACTTCAAGAAACGACAACTTTGGTTTCTTGCCAAACCACAGTTCATAAGGTGTCGTCTCAACGGATTTAGATATTGCCCTATTGAATGTGAATGCAGCTGTCTCTGATGCATAACCCAAAACGATAGTGGTAAATCGGTAAGAGACATCATAGATCGCACCATATCTAATAAAGTACGGTTACAACGTTCGGACACACCATTACTCTGTGGTGTTCCGGTTGGCGTGAGTTGTGAAACTATTCCACATTGTTTCAAATGAAGACCAAACTCGTAACTCAAATATTCACCTCCACGATCAGATCGTAGGAACTTTATTTTCTTGTTACGATGATTCTCTACTTCACTCTGAAATTCTTTGAACTTTTCAAATGTTTCAGACTTGTGTTTCATTAAGTAGATATACCCATATCTGCTCAAATCATTAGTGAAGGTCAAAAAATAACGATACTCGCCGCGAGCCTTAACACTCATCGGTCCACATACATCGGTATGTATTATTTCCAATAAATCAGTTGCTTGCTCCGTTGTTCTGGAGAACGGAGTTTTAGTCATCTTACCCATGAGGCATGGTTCGCAAGCACCAAGTGATTCATAATCAAGTGATTCCAAAAGTCCATCACTATGGAGTTTCTTCATGCCTTTTACACCAATATGACCTAAACGGCAGTGCCACAAATAATTTGCACTATCATTATTAACCTTGCATCTTTTGGCTTCAATATTATGAATATGTGTATCACTACGATCGAGATCCAACAAACTATTTTTCATTGGGTGTATGACCATCGAAGGCTTTATTCATGTAAACAGAATAACAATTATTCTATGACTTTAAATGAATAACCGTATTGCAACAAACATGATCAAATCATATTCATGCTCAACGCAAATGCCAAATAACATTTATTTATGTTCTACACTAATTCCGAAAGTATAGGGAGTGTGCGATGATGATCATATCAATCTTGGAACCACTTCCAACAAACATCGTCACTTCACCTTTAACTAGTCTCTGTTCATTCCGCAACTCTCGTTTCGAGTTACTAACTTTAGCAACTGAACCGGTATCAAATACCCAGGGGTTGCTATGAACACTAGTAAAGTACACATCAATAATCTATATATCAAAATATACCGTTGTTTACTTTGCCATCCTTCTTATCCGCCAAGTATCTAGGGCAGTTCCACTTCTAGTGACTATTTCCTTTGCAGTAGAAGCACTTAGTTTCAGGCTTGAGTTTAGCTTTGGGTTTCTTCATGGAAGTGAAAACTTGCTTGTCATTCTTCTTGAAGTTCCCCTTCTATCCCTTTGCCCTTTACTTGAAACAAGTGGTCTTGTTAACCATCAACACTTGATGTTCTTTCTTGATTTCTACCTTCGCTGATTTCAGCATCGCGAAGAGCTCGGGAATTACTTTCGTCATCCCTTGCATATTATAGTTCATCATGAAATTCTACTAACTTGGTGATAGTGACTAGAGAACTTTGTCAATTACTATCTTATCTGGAAGATAAACTCCCACTTGATTCAAGCAATTGTAGTACCTAGACAATCTGAGCACATGCTCGCCGGTTGAGCTATTCACCTCCATCTTGTAGGCAAAGTACTGTCAAAGGTCTCATACCTCTCAACACGGGCATGAGTATGAAAATACTAATTTCAACTCTTGGAACATCTCATATGCTCCGTGGCGTTCAAAACATTTTTCAAGTCCCGGTTATAAGCCGTAAAGCATGGCACACTAAACTATCAAGTAGTCATCATACCGAGCTTGTCAAACGTTCATAACGTCTGCATCTGCTCCTGCAATAGGTTCGTCACCTAGCGGTGCATCAAGGACATAATACTTCTGTGCAGCAATGAGGATAATCCTCAGATCACGGACCTAGTCCGCATCATTGCTACTAACATCTTTCAACTTATATTTCTCTAGGAACATATAAGATAAACGGGGAGCTACATCGCGAGCTATTGATCTACAACATAGATATGCTAATACTACCAGGACTAAGTTCATGATAAATTAAAGTTCAATTAATCATATTACTTGAAGAACTCCCACTTAGATAGACATCCCTCTGGTCATCTAAATGATCACGTGATCCAAATCAACTAAACCATGTCCGATCATCACGTGAGATGGAGTAGTTTTCAATGGTGAACATCTTATGTTGATCATATCTAATATATGATTCACGCTCGACCTTTCGGTCTCCAGGGTTCCGAGGCCATATCTGCATATGCTAGGCTCGTCAAGTTTAACCCGAGTATTCTGCATGTGCAAAACTGGCTTACACCCGTTGTATTTGAACGTAGAGCTTATCACACCCGATCATCACGTGGTGTCTCGGCACGACGAACTTTCGCAACCGTGCATACTCAGGGAGAACACTTATACCTTGAAATTTTGTAAGGGATCATCTTCTAATGCTACCGCCGTACTAAGCAAAATAAGAAGCATAATAAGATAAACATCACATGCAATCAAAATATGTGACATGATATGGCCATCATCATCTTGTGCTTTTGATCTCCATCTCCAAAGCACCGTCATGATCACCTTTGTCACCGGCGCGACACCTTGATCTCCATGGTAGCATCGTTGTCGTCTCACCAACTATTGCTTCTACGACTATCGCTACCGCTTAGTGATAAAGTAAAGCAATTACATGGCGATTGCATTTCATACAATAAAGCGACAACCATATGGCTCCTGCCAGTTGTCGATAACTTTACAAAACATGATCATCTCATACAAAACCGTATAACTCATCATGTCTTGACCATATCACATCACAACATGCCCTGCAAAAACAAGTTAGACGTCCTCTACTTTGTTGTTGCAAGTTTTACGTGGCTGCTACGGGCTTAGCAAGAACCGTTCTTACCTACGCATACAAAACCACGATATTTCATCAAATATGTGTTGTTTTAACCTTCACAAGGACCAGGCGTAGCCACACTTGATTCAACTAAAGTTGGAGAAACTGACACCCGCCAGCCACCTGTGTGCGAAGCACGTCGGTAGAACCAGTCTCGCGTAAGCGTACGCGTAATGTCGGTCCGGGCCGCTTCATCCAACAATACCGCCGAATCAAAGTATGACATGCTGGTAAGCAGTATGACTAGTATCGTCCACAACTCACTTGTGTTCTACTCGTGCATATCATCTACGCATAGACCTGGCTCATGATGCCACTGTTGGGGAGCGTAGTATTTTAAAATTTTCCTACGATCACGCAAGATCTATCTACCAGATGCATAGCAACGAGAGGGGAGAGTGTGTCTACATACCCTCGTAGATCGAAAGCGGAAGCGTTAGAACAACACGGTTGATGTAGTCGTACGTCTTCACGGCCCGACCGATCAAGCACCGAAACTACGACACCTCCGAGTTCTAGCACACGTTCAGCTCGATGACGTCCCTCGAACTCCGATCCAGCCGAGTGTCGAGGGAGAGTTCCGTCAGCATGACGGCGTGGTGATGATCTTGATGTTCTACCGTCGCAGGGCTTCGCCTAAGCACCGCTATAATATTATCGAGGAGAACTATGGTGGAGGGGGCACCGCACATGGCTAAGAGATCAAGAGATCAATTGTTGTGTCTAGAGGTGCCCCCTTGCCCCCGTATATAAAGGAGGGAGGGAGAGGCCGGCCCTAGAGGGGGCGCGCCAAGTGTGGGGAGTCCTACTAGGACTCCCAAGTCCTAGTAGGATTCCCCTTTCCTTTCCGGAGTAGGAGAGAAGGAAAAAGGGGGAGAGGGAGAAGGAAAAGGGGGCTGCACCCCTTGTCCAATTCGGACCAGAAGGGGGGGCGCACGCCTCCTTCCTTTTGGCCTCTCTCTTCTATTCCCGTAACTCCCCGGTACTCCGAAAATACCCGAATCACTCGGAACCTTTCCGATGTCCGAATATAGTCGTCCAATATATCGATTTTTACGTCTCGACCATTTCTAGACTCCTCGTCATGTTCCCGATCTCATCCGGGACTCCGAACTCCTTCGGTACATCAAAACTCATAAACTCATAATAAAACTGTCATCGAAACCTTAAGCGTGCGGACCCTACGGGTTCGAGAACTATGTAGACATGACCGAGTGATACGTCCAAAACGTATCTATAGTTTCTGCTTGCTCCATGCCACTTTTGGGTGATATTGCTATGATATTCATACACTTACATACACTTTTGATCATATTTGGACTAACTTACTAATCCAGTGCACCCCAGTGCCAGTTTCTGTTTTCGGCTGTTTTTGTATTTCAGGTTTTTACGTTTCGAGAACTGCCCAGAAAAATCCAGAAAAATTATATAAAAAATCAGCGTTCCGGAAACAACCATGCGTCCGAAGGACAGCCGGGGGGCACAAGGGCTCCAGGCGCCCTGGCGGCGCCCTCCCCCCCTCCCCGCTAGGCTGCGCCGGGGGGGCGCCTGGGCCCCCCGAGCCCCGTCTGGTGCCCCCCTTTGGCATATATTTAGAGGGTCCTCCGAAACCCTCAGAAAAGAAACTATTTTCGCGATCCCATCTCTGTTCCGCCGCCGCCACCGCTTTCAAGATCGGGAGCACCAGGAGAACTCTTCCCGGCACCCTGCCGGAGGGGAGGATCACCACCGGGAGCTTCTCCACCACCATGGACGCCTCCCGGATGACTCGTGAGTAGTCTCCCTTGGACCATGAGTCCATGACCAGTAGCTATGTGATGTTCTCCTCCCGTTCTTGTGCTTCACTAATTAGTCCTCGTGAGCTGCCCTACATGATCGAGGCACCTATGTAATCCTTATGTTGTTGCTATGTTGAGTTTGCTGGGATCCGATGGATTATGAGATTATGTTCAGATTGATCTTGAGTAATATATTTGATCTACCTCTTTTATATTTATGTTCATAAGTAATTCTTGCATGTTCTCCGTTGTTATTTATTGCTTTGGCCGAGTAATAGGTAGTGACTCCAAGAGGGAACGTTATGCTTGATTGTGGGTTCATGCCCCTCGATGACTAGCTTGAGTGACAGAAACATGAGTCTAGGGGATGTGCTGTTGCCACAAGGGGTAAAACAACGGTGCTTGTGCCCGCGGGTGCAAGGATTGTTTACTTTACGCAAAGTTCTTTTAATGCAGTTGTCTGTTACTTTGAGTTTACACTATGGGTGGGGCTCGCAACTTATTACCAGCGAGATGTTCTGGATAGATATCTCAAGGTGGATGGTTAGTAGTAGGCATTGATGGATTTCGGTCTACTTACTTTGGCGTACCGCCCATGCTTTGAACCTCAACCTTTCTTGCAATGTAGTCAGCATTGGTTTGTGTTCGTGGTCCTGTTAATTGCCCAGCTGTAATTCATTTACCTCACATAGCTGTTTTATCGTCTTTTGGGAGATAGACATCGCTAGTGAACATCATGAGACTCCGGTCCATATTACCATCATTGATCACATCCACTATTTACTTTTCGCTATTATTTACTATTGCAAAACATTATCTATCACTACTATCATTGCTTTTAATCCTTTGTGAACTACAAGGCCGGAGGGATTGACAACCTCTCTGTACTCGTTGGGAGCAAAGTTATTTGTATCTGTGTGCAGGTCCACGTTGATTGCTATCTACGCCGTAGCAGTTGACACCTACTTGTTGAACCTAGGAGTCTCTGGGGATTCGATCCTTGGCATCTTTGCTAAGGGAAAACACTTCTACTTACTACATCTTACACCTTCCACTTGGGGTAACCAACGAGGGGTTCGAGGCCCATCAAGGAGTATTTTCTGGCGCCGTTGCCGGGGACTCCACTCTTCAGGATAGGGGAGTTGCATGCTATCTTTTACCTTTGCTTTTTAGTCTTGTTAGTTTACCTTTCAATTTTTGCTTTAGTACCTTTTTATCGAAAATCACAAAAATAGTTATCTTATTCTTTAGTTGTCATTATGTCGGGTCCTTTTGTCTTTGACGAGGCAGAAGTTCTCACCTTTAAACAAAGAGGTGGGGAAAGTTTGAAAGATGCTTGGTATAGAATTAATGATTCACAAAAAAGAGCCACCAAGAAGCAACCTACTACTATCTTACTTAGAAATTTTTATGTTGGAATTACTTCTTGGAATAGGTTTATTTTAGATACTTCTATCAATGGGAATTTCCTAGAGGCCCAGTTTGGGAGTCTCTTAGTATTATTGAAAATTTTTGTTTGGAATCTCCCTGTTGATAGCATTCGAGAGGACATCACCCTAGCTCACATTATGAAAAAACTTGAAAAGATAGAGCTAGAGATGCCAAGCATTAATAAGATAAATGAGTTGGATCGTAAGATCCAAGGGAATTTGAATAGGCTTGATAGCTCCATGCATAAAATTTTTAGAATTTTGGAGACCATCAAATTCCATGACTTGGACTCTTCTAGGGTAGATAAGATTGAGGAAATATTTGATGCTCTAGGAACTACTTTCTCCTCGATCAAAACCAAAAAGGTAGAAACTCCGGCGAGGAGGGAGCCTAAGCGTCCCAAAGGCTCCCCGCTCTAAAAGTAATCCACCTATTGCCAAAGGGGTTGAAATTGTAAAGACTTTGGAAGAAACACCTGTCTTTGATGAATTTATAAATGAATCTTCCCTTGACTTTCATCCTTTTGGTCTTCTACCTAGAAGTATCTCTATGAGGCCTTTATTTGAGAGTCCTCTTAAGACTAGTTGTATTATTGAAGAGCTTTTTGATGATCTTGATGATGGTTCAATTGATACAACTTGATCTATGCATTATGCCTAGCTTAAAGGCATAAAAGAAAGCGCTTTTGGGAGGCAGCCCACATGAATAAATTTTTTGCTTTTGTTGTGTCTTGATGTTGTTTACTGCTGTAGCATCATCATTGTATCTTTGCTTTTCATATTTGTGCCAAGTATAGCCTCTGATTGCTAGAAAGTTCAAAAGTTGTGAGGTGCTGTCCAGGAAACAGATTCTGTCCTTGGATAGAAAAATTCGTATAAAATCACCAGATCATCTTTTTGGTCTGAATTTTTTCGACAGCGTTCTCTATATAATTTTCTTTCGTGCATCTGTTCTGAGTTTTTTCATTTGAGTTGCAGAAGTATCCCGAACAGATCAATTACTACCTGCTGTTCTGTTTTTCACAGATTCTGTCCTGTTTTGCCTTTCCTTCACTTTGCAAATCAAGAACTTGCTTTTTCTTTGCAAAAACCTTTTGGCAATCTTGAGAAACAGTAGAACTTCAAGAATATCTTTATTTCCAGCAAGGTATAATTATTTTATTAAGGGTACTAACCTCGCTAATCAGATTATGATGAGTTATGTATGAAGGGAATTTTCAAGTGTGCGAGGGAAGATGATAAAAAAGATTCAGGAGTGTCAAGCGCTCAAGCTTGGGGATGCCCCCGTGCACCCCAAGAAATATTCAAGGAGACTCAAGCGTCTAAGCTTGGGGATTCCCCCGTGCATCCCCTTCTCCATCAACATTATCAGTTCGTCTTTCGTTCCACTATATTTTTATCACTTCATGTGTTGTGTGCTATGCTTGGAGCGTCTTGCTTTTAGTTTTCTTTTTAGTTTTTCATAACGAGTCGGAACTCAGCATTCCTTTATGTGGGAGAGAAACACGCTCCACTTCTACCTAGAACATAACATAGAATTTTCATGTCTATCTATGATGTGTGTGTTCTTTGTCTTTTAATAGCTACTATCATGCTCTGCTCTTAGTATTCATGCTTATCTTTTCAAAGAGCTTTTGTTTAGTTGGTTGCTTGAACTCTCTTTAATTATCATGCTCACCTTATTAAGATAGTTTGCTTCCGTTGCATTGGTTAATGTGTCTATGATAAAAATGCTACTTGCATAATGGTGCTTAGTAGTTCAGGTTTTCTTATGGTTAATCTCAAATAGCTGGAGGGTTCCCAATGTGTTATTGGAGTACCAACATGGTTTGTTTACCTATGATGTGGTATGGTTTAGTAATATCTTCCTTCGAGAATTTATTTTGATTGACTTGGCGTATGCTCACGCATATTTAAGACTGTAAAGAAAGTCTGTCAAGCATTGATGATCTTTTATTTCTGAGTAGCGATATAACTACCATGCCCGATTCAATATTGCTTTGTCGCTCTGCATGATTATGACCGTCATTGCTCTCTTAGTTGGTCGCTCCCAGTCTTTTGCTAACCTCCGCCTGTACTAAGCAAACTAACCAAGCAATGTATAGCTCATGGGAAAGTAGCCTAAAAACTATTGTGGTAAAGAATATGTTGCTTATGTATCTTATTTCTTATAAGTTGCTTGCTGAGCGGTAACCATGTTTCTGGGGACGCCATCAAATGTCACACTTTTGTTGAATATCATGTGAGTTGCTATGCATGTTCGTCTTTTCTGAAGTAAGGGTGATTTGCCGTGGGTTGAATGAATATGCATATTGTTAGAGAAGAACATTGGGCCGCCAACCAAAGCCATGCATCATGGTGGAAGTTTTAGCTTGGACCTTAATCCTCAATCTCTTATGAGAATATGCTTATGCATTGAAGAGGAGTCCGTCATCTATTTTCTATGTTGTCCCGGTATGGATGTCCTCAAGTTGAGATCTATCAAAAACGAGAAATCAAATGCGATTTATCTCCTTGGACCTTTGTACAGGTGGCATAGAGGTACCCCTTTGTGACACTTGGTTGAAACATATGTAATGCAATGATAACCCATGGAAATCCGAGCTAATTAGGACAAGGTGCGAGCACTATTGGTATACGATGCATGAGGCTTGCAACTTATAGGATGTCTTATGCATGACACATATGAAGTACTACTACCGTTGACAAAATTGCTTCCATGTTTTCAAAATAAAAAGCTCTAGCACTTAACCATTCTTCTACTTTATGTTAAAGCACCAACTACTGAGAGCATGATTGTCATTCTGAGTGTAATGTGCATTGTCCCAAAGTAGCATTGTCTTTTGCATGATTGTGATATCGTTTATTCTGAAATCATTGTATCTAGTCATCACTTAAACCTTGAAGGTGCCCCTGCATTTATGTTTTGCATCACTAAAGGGGGCAAGCTAGATATCACTTTATCATATTTGCACATCATGTTCATTGCAAATCTATTTGATGTTTCAGTTTCATATTGTAAAACTTTCAGTCATTTGTGATTTTCTCATGAGGCAACTTAATTACTATAGATTCATTGTCTCAGTAAGCTTTTGTCATATGACTATGAAAAAGTCCTATATGGTTAATAGCATGTCACCACAGAAATTATTCTTGTTATCATCTACCTACTCGAGGACGAGCAGGAATTAAGCTTGGGGATGTTGATACGTCCAAAATGTATCTATAATTTATGCTTGCTCCATGCCACTTTTTGGTGATATTGCTACGATATTCATACACTTCCATACACTTTTGATCATATTTGGACTAACTTACTAATCCAGTGCACCCCAGTGCCAGTTTCTGTTTTCGGTTGTTTTTGTATTTCAGGTTTTCACGTTTCGAGAACTGCCCAGAAAAATCCAGAAAAATTATATAAAAAATCAGCGTTCCGGAAACAACCCTGCGTCCGAAGGACAGCCGGGGGGGGCACCAGGGCTCCAGGTGCCCTGGCGGCGCCCCCCCCCCCCCCGGGCCGCGCCGGGGGGGGGGGGGCGCCTGGGCCCCCCGAGCCCCGTCTGGTGCCCCCCTTTGGCATATATTTAGAGGGTCCTCCGAAACCCTCAGAAAAGAAACTCTTTTCGCGATCCCATCTCTGTTCCGCCGCCGCTGCCGCTTCCAAGATCGGGAGCACCAGGAGAACTCTTCCCGGCACCCTGCCGGAGGGGAGGATCACCACCGGGAGCTTCTCCACCACCATGGACGCCTCCCGGATGACTCGTGAGTAGTCTCCCTTGGACCATGAGTCCATGACCAGTAGCTATGTGATGTTCTCCTCCCGTTCTTGTGCTTCACTAATTAGTCCTCGTGAGCTGCCCTACATGATCGAGGCACCTATGTAATCCTTATGCTGTTGCTATGTTGAGTTTGCTGGGATCCGATGGATTATGAGATTATGTTCAGATTGATCTTGAGTAATATATTTGATCTACCTCTTTTATATTTATGTTCATAAGTAATTCTTGCATGTTCTCCATTGTTATTTATTGCTTTGGCCGAGTAATAGGTAGTGACTCCAAGAGGGAACGTTATGCTTGATTGTGGGTTCATGCCCCTCGATGACTAGCTTGAGTGACAGAAACATGAGTCTAGGGGATGTGCTGTTGCCACAAGGGGGAAAACAACGGTGCTTGTGCCCGCGGGTGCAAGGATTGTTTACTTTACGCAAAGTTCTTTTAATGTAGTTGTCTGTTGCTTTGAGTTTACACTATGGGTGGGGCTCGCAACTTATTACCAGCGAGATGTTCTGGATAGATATCTCAAGGTGGATGATTAGTAGTAGGCATTGATGGATTTCAGTCTACTTACTTTGGCATACCGCCCATGCTTTGAACCTCAACCTTTCTTGCAATGTAGTCAGCATTGGTTTGCGTTCGTGGTCCTGTCAATTGCCCAGCTGTAATTCATTTACCTCACATAGCTGTTTTATCGTCTTTTGGGAGAGAGACATCGCTAGTGAACATCATGAGACTCCGGTCCATATTACCATCATTGATCACATCCACTATTTACTTTTCGGTATTATTTACTATTGCAAAACATTATCTATCACTACTATCATTGCTTTTAATCCTTTGTGAACTACAAGGCCGAAGGGATTGACAACCTCTCTGTACTCGTTGGGAGCAAAGTTATTTGTATCTGTGTGCAGGTCCACATTGATTGCTATCTGTGCCGTAGCAGTTGACACCTACTTGTTGAACCTAGGAGTCTCTGGGGATTCGATCCTTGGCATCTTTGCTAAGGGAAAACACTTCTAATTACTGCATCTTACACCTTCCACTTGGGGTAACCAACGAGGGGTTCAAGGCCCATCACCGAGACACGTCTCCGGTCAATAACCAATAGCGGAACCTGGATGCTCATATTGGCTCCCACATATTCTACGAATATATTTATCGGTCAAACCGCATAGCAACATACGTTGTTCCCTTTGTCATCGGTATGTTACTTGCCCGAGATTTGATCGTCGGTATCTCAATACCTAGTTGAATCTCGTTACCGGCAAGTCTCTTTACTCGTTCCGTAATACATCATCCCGCAAACAACTCATTAGCTGCAATGCTTGCAAGGCTTATAGTGATGTGCATTACCGAGTGGGCCCAAAGAAACCTCTCCGACAATTGGAGTGACAAATCCTAATCTCGAAATACGCCAACCCAACAAGTACCTTCGGAGACACCTGTAGAGTACCTTTATAATCACCCAGTTACGTTGTGACGTTTGGTAGCACACAAAGTGTTCCTCCGGTATTCGGGAGTTGCATAATCTCATAGTCATAGGAACATGTATAAGTCATGAAGAAAGCAATAGCAGTAAAACTTAAATGATCATAGTGCTAAGCTAACGGATGGGTCTTGTCCATCACATCATTCTCCTAATGATGTGATCCCGTTGATCAAATGAAAACTCATGTCTATGGCTAGGAAACATAACCATCTTTGATCAATGAGCTAGTCTAGTAGAGGCATACTAGGGACACTCTGTTTTGTCTATGTATTCACACATGTACTAAGTTTCCGGTTAATACAATTCTAGCATGAATAATAAACATTTATCATGATATAAGGAAATAAATAATAACTTTATTATTGCCTCTAGGGCATATTTCCTTCACAAAGTGTTTGGGTTTATACAGACTTGGGGAGAAGCTTATATTTACAAGAAAGTGAGTGGGAGTTGTGTAGCATTTCTCATATTATATGTGGATGGCATATTGCTGATGGGAAATGATGTAGAACTCTTGGAAAGCATAACGGCCTACTTGAATAAATGTTTTTTCAATGAAGGACCTTGGAGAAGCTGCTTACATATTAGGCATCAAGATCTATAGAGATAGATCGATACGCCTCGTTGGTCTTTCACAAAGCACATACCTTGACAAGATATTGAAGAAGTTCAATATGGATCAGTCCAAGAAAGGGTTCTTGCCTGTATTGCAAGGTATGAGATTGAGCATGGCTCAATGCGCAAAGATGAGTGTCATCCTCTATGCCTCAGCCATAGGTTCTATTATGTATGTCATGTTGTGTACCAGACCTGATCTGAACCTTGCCATAAGTTTGGTGGGGAGGTACCAAAGTGATCCCGGTATGGAACACTGGACAGCGGTCAAGAACATCCTGGAGTACTTGAAAAAGAGTAAGGATATGTTTCTCATTTATGCAGGTGACGAAGAGCTCGTCGTAAAGGGTTATGTCGATGCTAGCTTCGACACAGATCTGGATGACTCCAAGTCACTAACCGGATACGTGTATATTTTGAATGGTGGGGCAGTTGCAAGCAAAGCGTCGTGGCGACATCTACATGTGAATCGGAGTACATAGCTGCTTCCGAAGCAGCGCGGGGAGGAGTCTGGATGAAGGAGTTCATCACTGACCTAGGAGTTATTCCAAGCACGTCGGGCCCGATGACTCTCTTCTGTGACAACACTGTAGCTATTGCCATTGCTAAGGAGCCCAGGTTTCACAAGAAGACCAAGCACATCAATCGTCGTTTCAACTCCATCCAAAATTACATTCAAGATGGAGACATAGATATTTGTAAAGTGCATACGGATCTGAATGTCGCGGATCCGTTTACTAAACCTCTTCCACGAGAAAAACATGATCAACACCAGAACTCTATGGGTGTTCGATTCATCGCAATGTAACTAGATTATTTACTCTAGTGCAAGTGGGAGACTGTTGGAAATATGCCCTAGAGGTAATAATAAAATGGTTATTATTATATTTCCTATTTCATGATAATTTTCTATTGTTCATGCTTTAATTGTATTATCCGGAAACAGTAATGATGTGTGAACACAGAGACCACAACATGTCCCTAGTAAGCCTCTAGTTGACTAGCTCGTTGATCAATAGATGGTTACGATTTCCTAACCATGGACATTGGATGTCATTGATCACGGGATCACATCATTAGGAGAATGATGTGATGGACAAGACCCAATTCTAAGCCAAGCACAAGATCGTGTAGTTCGTATGCTAAAGCTTTTCCAATGTCAACTATCTGGTCCTTAGACCATGAGGTTGTGCAACTCCCGGATACCGTAGGAATACATTGGGTGTGCCAAATGTCACAACGTAACTGGGTGGCTATAAAGGTACACTACGGGTATCTCTGAACGCATCTGTTGGGTTGGCACGAACCGAGACTCGGATTTGTCACTCCGTATGACGGAGAGGTATCTCTGGGCCCACTCGGTAATACATCATCGTAATGAGATCAATGTGACTAAGGGGTTGGTCACGGGATGATGTGTTACGGAACGAGTAAAGAGACTTGCCATAACGAGATTGAACAAGGTATCGGTATACTGACGGTCGAATCTCGGGCAAGTACTATACCGCTAGACAAAGGGAATCATATACGGGATTGATTGAATCTTTGACATCGTGGTTCATCCGATGAGATCATCGTGGAACATGTGGGAGCCAACATGGGAATCCAGATCCCGCTGTTGGTTATTGGCCGGAGAGATGTCTCGGTCATGTCTGCGTGATTCCCGAACCCTTAGGGTCTACACACTTAAGGTTCGATGATGCTAGGGTTATAGGGAATAGATGTACGTGGTTACCGAATATTGTTCGGAGTCCCGAATGAGATCCCGGAGGTCATGAGAAGTTCTGGAATGGTCCGGAGGTAAAGATTTATATATGGGAAGTCCCGTTTTGGTCACCGGAATTGTTCTGGGCATTATCGGTAACGTACCGGGACCACCGGAAGGGTTTCGGGGGTCCACCGAGAGGGGCCACCATCCCCAGAGGCTTTCGCGGGCCAAGTGTAGGAAGGGACCATCCCCTAGGTGGGCTGGTGCGCCTCCCACCAAGGCCTAGGGCGCAGGGGAGAGGAGAGGGGGCAAACCCTAGATGTAGATGGGCCTTAAGGCCCACCCTAGGGGCACCCCCCTCTCTTCCCCCTCTGCCCCCCCCAGATGGGATCTGGGGCTGCCGCCACCCCTAGGGGGGGAACCCTAGATGGGGGCACAGCCCCTCCCCTCCCCTATATATAGTGGGGTTTTTGGGGCTGCTAGATGCACGAGTCTCCCTCTCTCTTGGCGCAGCCCTACCCCTCTGCATCCTCGTCTCTCGCAGTGGTTGGCGAAGCCCTGCTGGAGTGCCACGCTCCTCCACCACCACCACATCGTCGTGCTGCTGTTGGACGGAGTCTTCCCCAACCTCTCCCTCTCCCCTTGCTGGATCAAGGCGCGGGAGACGTCACCGGGCTGCACGTGTGTTGAACGCGGAGGCGCCGTTGTTCGGCGTTTAGATCGGATTCGACCGCGATCTGACTCGCTTCATGTATGACTCCACCAACCACGTTATTGCAACGCTTCCGCATCGCGATCTTCAAAGGTACGAAGATGCACTCCCCTCTCATTGCTAGTAATCTCCATAGATAGATATTGGTGATGCGTAGGAAATTTTTTGATTTTCTGCAACGATCCCCAACACTCGGGCCTAGAGTTTGTGCTCGATGGCTTGGCCGGGCCGGGCCCGGGCCCTTCAGTTTTTCGCTTTTGTGAAGGGGCCCGGCCCAAGGCCCGGCGGGCTTTTACGTGTTCGGGCCGGGCTTGGGCCCTAAAACTTGGTCCGATGGCCGAGCCGGGCCCAGGCCTAGATTTTTTGCCTCGGGCTTGGCTAGGCCCGACCCAAAACCCGTCCCGGCCCGAGGTTTGGCCAGGTATACTCACCGCTGACCTGATAACACAAGTCTTTTTCTCACACACAAAAATAGAAAATGAGGGACTACTATTCAGCCGTTCATCGCTTCAAATCTCCCTGATCCTTAGTCTTCTCCGACTATATTTTGACACATGAGTCCGTAACATCTCTCCTGTAGAAATATGTCCGTAAGAGCATCTCTAGCAGACCCCGCATAATTCAGGCGAGTATACAGGCTCGGCCCAATTTGTTGGCCAGAACAGAGCCTGTATACTCGCCCGGCCTGTAAATACTTTTACCGCGGCCCGCAAACGTTACCCCTGAAGTCGTATAACTACGGGCTTGCGAGGCAGATGCGGGTTC
>LR738710.1:664635535-664686095 GCA_902687465.1 Secale cereale | reverse complement strand
CCCCCCCCCCCCCCCCCCCGCAGTCGCCCGCTGCCGCATTTCCCCATGATTCCTCACCGCCCCGCTCGATTTCTCGCTGTCGGCGAGCCTGCGAAAGCCATTGACGAGTATGGTAGCTCCGGGGATGAGGCGGAGTGCCGCCGCCACGCCAGATCCGACGCCGCGCGCAAGCGGGGGGCGCGTCGATGGCTCAACCGCAGTAGCTGGCCGCCGCCGGCGTTCGACCGCTGCGAGCTGGACGAGTTCGATCGCGAGCTCGCCCGCCGCCGCCATGCCTCCTTCGGCTCCTTGTCCGCGGGGAGCTCATCCGCGGGCGCATCGAGCTCGCGGCTCATTCCATTGAAGAGGGAGCCAGAGGAGGAGCTCTCGCCTCAGGCAGTAAAGCCCGATGCGCCGCCGCACCGAGGCGTCATCGGGCCCGAGGACTACCTCCCCCCGCGGCAGGAGGAGCTCCTCGAACGCGTCGTCCTCGAGCGGTCGGCGAGGGAGCAGGAGGAACTGGAAGAGTGCATCCGCCGCGAGCTCGAGTACGAGCAGCACTTCCTCCAGACGAGCGTCGTCGCGTCGCAGGCGCACGCGTCCAAGGAGGCTGGCCTGCGACTGATGAAGGTGGAGCAGGCGAAGTTCTACATCGACCTCGACTCCTCCGACTCCGATTGAGCGCCGCCGCTGGTCAGCTACCGCACGAGCTCCGGTGAGATCAATTTTGTGTAGTGGTACGGTAGCATAGGCCCTCCAGCGAACTTTTATATGTAATATATGCATGTTGTGTACGAACTTATATGGAGAAGAGCTATCTATGCGAGCGAGCTCCGGAGTGCTTTTGCTTAAATTTCTCGCGCGAAACAAGTTTTTTAAATTTTACAGGTTTGGATACAGTTTCTATTCTGCCGCGACGATTTTGAGCCTGCATAAACGCCCCGTGCGAACTGTAAACTACGTTTACAGTTTCGCGGGATAGGATGTGTGCTAGAGTTGCTCTAAGTGAGCAACGCAGGTGTTGGTATCGGTCAAGGTACCGTAATCTAGCGACATCTCAAAGTTTTGGGTTAGCTGCACTAATACACTTGTGTTTAACTGTATATGCATATCATGTGTGTATAGCTTTGACATCACTAGTTTGCACTCATGGTGCTGTCATTAGTCTGGGGTCGGGAGCTTCATTATACATTTTATTTGGCGCAACAACTTTGTGTGGGCTTATCTCATTTGGTCAAAATGATACCCCCTTATCCTTGAGAGAGAAAAAATGATACTCGAGGGAGTACGTTTTTGCAAGACAATGCTATGTATGGACTACAATGTTTTACATGCAGTTAGTCGTTTGCTTATACTACCTTTATTTCTAATTACATGACAAACTATGAAGCATGCACCAAACTTCTCTATATTTCACAGGTAATTTAAAGTACTCCCTTCGTCCCACAATATAACCATTATTTTTCCCGGTCAAAAAATGCCGTTATTTTTTATATGAATATTAAATTGAAAAATTATACGATATGGAACTATTTCTCACAACAAATATAATAGTATTTTTATATAAAATACAAATAAATTTTGAAATTATACTCCCTCTATCCTAGAATGTAAGACGTTTTTGCAAGTTTCATATAGTATAATTTTTCATTTTAATATTCATATAAAAATAATTGTCTTTTTTGAAAGGGAAAATAATGGTCTTTTTAATCAACTCATTGTTTGATTCATATAATTGTTTGATTCACGGTATTGGAACTTTTAGGATTTCCTTTCTTGTGATTGATTTGCACTTTGTTTTGGAGGAATATTTTTATCAACTCGTTTCCTATGCTATCAAACACTCCTCAATACTGATTTTTGTGGTTTTCTAATTTTATAGTAGGAATCAAGAGGACATGACACCCTAATCTTGTGTTTTTCTATTCCCTAGATTTGAGAATCCTATGAATCAAATAGGCCCTATCAGTTAGGTAGCATTAGCAGATAATGGTATTTTCTAAGTTAGAAATCAGACGACTTTGGAGTCATTGAGATGTGGCCCACGTCCTCTGTCCCGCTACATGTGGGGCCCGTCCACGTCCCGAGGCCCTGTCAGCGAAGTCGGGTGGGTCCGGGGATGGTAGCTGCAGACGTTCCCCTGTCTCGCCTTCTCTCTCCCAGCCTGGGTCCTGTCGATGACAGCCGACGAGGTTCCTCGGCTAGATTCTCTAGGAGATGGTGGCATTGGCGCATGACTGGCGTGGGTCGTTGGCAGTGGGGCAGCCTTAATTCATGACGGGTTGGCTAGTGGCTGGAGTGCACGAGGTGGCGACGCTCTGAACTGAAGCAGTGACGTTTTCGGGGGACACTTCTGTTGGGGAACATAGTATTTCAAAAAATTCCTACGATTATGGAGGAAATATTTCTCGATTATGGAGGTGATAAAGAGTTCGTCGTAAAGGGTTACGCCGATGCAAGCTTTGACACTAAATCCAGATGACTCTAAGTATCAATCTGGATGCGTATTGAAAGTGGGAGCAATTAGCTAGAGTAGCTCCATGCAGAGCATTGTAGACATAGAAATTTGCGAAATACATACGGATCTGAATGTGACAGACACGTTGACTAAACTTCTCTCACAAGCAAAACATGATCACACCTTATTACTCTTGGGTATTAATCACATAGCAGTGTGAACTAGATTATTGACTCTAGTAAACCCTTTGGGTGTTGGTCACATGGTGATGTGAACTATGGGTGTTATTCACATAACGATGTGAACTATCGGTATTAAATCACATGGCGATGTGAGCTAGATTATTGACTCTAGTGCAAGTGGGAGACTGAAGGAAATATGCCCTAGAGGCAATAATAAAGTTGTTATTTATATTTCCTTATATCATGATAAATGTTTATTATTCATGCTAGAATTGTATTAACCGGAAACTTAGTACATGTGTGAATACATAGACAAAACAGAGTGTCCCTAGTATGCCTCTACTAGACTAGCTCATTGATCAAAGATGGTTATGTTTCCTAGCCATAGACATGAGTTGTCATTTGATCAACAAGGTCACATCATTAGGAGAATGATGTGATGGACAAGACCCATCCGTCAGCATAGTACTATGATCGTTTAGTTTTACTGCTATTGCTTTCTTCATGACTTATACATGTTCCTATGACTATGAGATTATGCAACTCCCTAATACCGTAGGAACACCTTGTGTGCTATCAAACGTCACAACGTAACTGGGTGATCATAAAGATGCTCTACAGGTGTCTCCGAAAGTATTCGTGGTGTTGGCATAGATCAAAATTAGGATTTGTCACTCCGAGTGTCGGAGAGGTATCTCTGGGCCCTCTCGGTAACACACATCACAATAAGCCTTGCAAGCAAAAGACTAATGAGTTAGTCACGAGATGATGTGTTACGGAACGAGTAAAGAGACTTGCCGGTAACGAGATTGAACTAGGTATAGAGATACCGACGATCGAATCTCGGGCAAGTAACATACCGATGACAAAAGGAACAACGTATGTTGTTATGCGGTTTTGACCGATAAAAGATCTTCGTAGAATATGTAGGAGCCAATATGAACATCCAGGTTCCGCTATTGGTTATTGACCGGAGATGAGTCTCGATCATGTCTACATAGTTCTCGAACCCGTAGGGTCCGCACGCTTAACGTTTGATGACGATCGGTATTATGAGTTTATGAGTTTTGATGTACCGAAGGTAGTTCGGAGTCCCGGATGAGATCACGGACATGACGAGGAGTCTCGGAATGTCCGAGACATAAAGATTGATATATTGGACGACTATATTCGGACACCAGAAGTGTTCCGGGAAAGTTTCGGATTTATCGGGATTGCCGGAGGGGGTTACCGGAACCCCCTACGAGAGGGGATGGTCCATAGTGGGCCTAAAGGGAAAGAGAGAGGCAGCCCATAGGGCTGGCCGGCGCCCCCACCTAGGGTTCCTAGTTGGACTAGGATTGGGGGGGCGCCACCTCTCCTATTCCTTTCCCTCTTCTTTCTTTTGGTGAATCCTACTAGGAATAGGATTGCAATCCTATTCCTAGTAGGACTCCTTCCCTAGCCGCACCAGGAGAAGTTGGCCGGCCTCCCTCCCTTGCTCCTTTATATACGGGAGCAGGGGGGCACCCAAAAACACACAAGTTGAATTGTTTTAGCCATGTGCGGTGCCCCCTTCCACAGAATCACACCTCGGTCATACCGTCGCGGAGCTTAGGCGAAGCCCTGCGCCGATGAACACATCATATCCGTCACCACGCCGTCGTGCTGACGAAACTCTCCCGTGAAGCTCAACTGGATCAAGAGCTCGTGGGACGTCATCAAGCTGAACGTGTGCTGAACATGGAGGTGTCGTACGTTCGGTGCTTGATCGGTTGGATCGCGAAGAAGTTTGACAACATCAACCGCGTCACTTGACGCTTCCGCTCCCGGTCTACGAGGGTACGTAGACACACTCTTCCCTCTCGTTGCTATACATCTGGTAGATAGATCTTGCGTGATCGTAGGAAAATTTTAAAATACTACGTTCCCCAACAGTGGCATCATGAGCCAGGTCTATGCGTAGATGATATGCACGAGTAGAACACAATGAGTTGTGGGCGATACTAGTCATACTGCTTACCAGCATGTCATACTTTGCTTCGGCGGTATTGTGAGATGAAGCGGCCCGGACCGACATTACGCGTACGCTTACGCGAGACTGGTTTCACCGCTACGAGTACTCGTTGCTTAAAGGTGACTGGCGGGTGTCTGTCTCTCTCACTTTAGCTGAATCAAGTGTGGCTACGCCCGGTCCTTGTGAAGGTTAAAACAGCACATACTTGACGAAACATCGTTGTGGTTTTGTATGCGTAGGTAAGAACGGTTCTTGCTAAAGCCCGTAGCAGCCACGTAAAACATGCAACAACAAAGTAGAGGATGTCTAACTTGTTTTTGCAGGGCAAGTTGTGATGTGATATGGTCAAGACATGATGAGTTATACGGTTTTGTATGAGATGATCATGTTTTGTAAAGTTATCGGCAACTGGCAGGAGCCACATGGTTGTCGCTTTATTGTATGAAATGCAATCGCCATGTAATTGCTTTACTTTATCACTAAGCGGTAGCAATAGTCGTAGAAGCAATAGTTGGCGAGACGACAATGATGCTACGATGGAGATCAAGGTGTCGCGCCGGTGACGAAGGTGATCATGACGGTGCTTTGGAGATGGAGATCAAAAGCACAAGATGATGATGGCCATATCATGTCACATATTTTGATTGCATGTGATGTTTATCTTATTATGCTTCTTATTTTGCTTAGAACGACGGTAGCATTATAAGATGATCCCTTACTAAATTTCAAGGTATAAGTGTTCTCCCTGAGTATGCACCGTTGCGAAAGTTCGTTGTGCCGAGACACCACGTGATGATCGGGTGTGATAAGCTCTACGTTCAAATACAACGGGTGTAAGCCAGTTTTGCACACGCAGAATACTCGGGTTAAACTTGACGAGCCTAGCATATGCAGATATGGCCTCGGAACACTGGAGACCGAAAGGTCGAGCGTGAATAATATAGTAGATATGATCAACATAAGATGTTCACCATTGAAACTACTCCATCTCACGTGATGATCGGATATGGTTTAGTTGATTTGGATCACGTGATCATTTAGATGACCGGAGGGATGTCTATCTAAGTGGGAGTTCTTAAGTAATATGATTAATTGAACTTTAATTTATCATGAACTTAGTCCTGGTAGTATTAGCATATCTATGTTGTAGATCAATAGCTCGCAATGTTGCTCCACGTTTATTTTTTATATGTTCCTAGAGAAAACCAAGTTGAAAGATGTTAGTAGCAATGATGCGGAATTGTTCTGTGATCTGAGGATTATCCTCATTGCTGCACAGAGAATTATGTCCTTGATGCACCGCTAGGTGACAGACCTATTGCAGGAGCAGATGTAGACGTTATGAACGTTTTGACAAAAGCTCGATATGATGACTACTTGATAGTTTAGTGCACCATACTTTACGGCTTATAACCGGGACTTCAAAAACGTTTTGAACGCCACGGAGCATATAAGATGTTCCAAGAGTTGAAATTAGTATTTCATACTCATGCCCGTGTCGAGAGGTATAAGACCTCTGACAGTACTTTGCCTACAAGATGGAGGAGAATAGCTCAACCAGTGAGCATGTGCTCAGATTGTCTGGGTACTGCAATTGCTTGAATCAAGTGGGAGTTAATCTTCCAGATAAGATAGTAATTGACAAAGTTCTCTAGTCACTATCACCAAGTTAGTAGAACTTCGTGATGAACTATAATATGCAAGGGATGACGAAGGTAATTCCCGAGCTCTTCGCGATGCTGAAATCGGCGAAGGTAGAAATCAAGAAAGAGCATCAAGTGTTGATGGTTAATAAGACCACTTGTTTCAAGTAAAGGGCAAAGGGATAGAAGGGGAACGTCAAGAAGAATGACAAGCAAGTTGTCACTCCTATGAAGAAACCCAAAGCTAAACTCAAGCCTGAAACTAAGTGCTTCTACTGCAAAGGAAATGGTCACTGGAAGTGGAACTGCCATAGATATTTGGCGGATAAGAAGGATGGCAAAGTGAACAAAGGTATATTTGATATACAGATTATTGATGTGTATTTTACTAGTGTTCATAGCAACCCCTCGGTATTTGATACTGGTTCAGTTGCTAAAGAGTAGTAACTCGAAATGGGAGTTGCATAATGAACAGAAACTAGTTAAAGGATGAAGTGACGATGTGTATTGGAAGTAGTTCCAAGATTGATATGATCATCATCGCACACTCCCTATACTTTCGGGATTAGTGTTGAACCTAAATAAGTGTTATTTGGTGTTTGTGTTGAGCATGAATATGATTTGATCATGTTTATTGCAATACGGTTATTCATGTAAGTTAGAGAATAATTGTTGTTCTGTTTACATGAATAAAACCTTCTATGGTCATACACCCAATGAAAATGGTTTGTTGGATCTCGATCGTGTGATACACATATTCATAATATTGAAGCCAAAAGATGCAAGGTTAATAATGATAGTGCAACTTATTTGTGGCACTGCCGTTTAGGTCATATTGGTGTAAAGCGCATGAAGAAACTCCATAGTGATGGACTTTTGGAATCACTTGATTATGAATCACTTGGTGCTTGCGAACCATGCCTCATGGGCAAGATGACTAAAACTCCGTTCTCCGGAACTGTGGAGCGAGCAACAGATTTGTTGGAGATCATACATACATATGTATGTGGACCAATGAGTGTTGAAGCTCGCGGCGGGTATCGTTATTTTCTTACCTTCACTGATGATTTGAGCAGATATGGGTATATCTACTTAATGAAGCACAAGTCTGAAACATTTGAAAAGTTCAAAGAATTTCAGAGTGAAGAGGAGAATCATCGTAACAAGAAAATAAGAGTTTCTACGATATGATCGTAGAGGTAAAATATTTGAGTTAACAAGTTTGGCCTTCAGTAAAAACAATATGAAATAGTTTCACTACTCACGCCACCTGGAACACCACAGTGTAATGGTGTGTCCGAACGTCATAACCGTACTTTATTATATATGGTGCGATCAATGATGTCTCTTACCGATCTACCACTATCGCTTTTGGGGTTATGCATTAGAGACAGCTACATTCACGTTAAATAGGGCACCATCTAAATCCGTGGAGATGACACCGTATGAACTGTGGTTTGACGAGAAACCTAAGCTGTCATTTCCTTAAGTTTGGGACTGCGATGCTTATGTGAAAAGGTTTCAACATGATAAGCTCGAACCCAAATCGGAGAAGTAAATCTTCATAGGATACCCAAAAGAAACTGTTGGGTACACCTCCTATCACAGATCTGAAGGCAAGGTCTTTGTTGCTAAGAGTGGATCCTTTCTAGAGAAGGAGTTTCTCTCGAAAGAAGTGAGTGGGAGGAAAGTAGAACTTGATGAGGTAATTGTACCTTCTCCCGAATTGGAAAGTGGAACATCACAGAAACTAGTTCCAGTGATTCCTGCACCAATTAGTGAGGAAGCTAATGATGATGATCATGAAACTTCAGATCAAGTTTCTACTGAACTTCATAGATCAACCAAAGTTCGTTCCGTATCAAAGTGGTACGGCAACCCGGTTCTGGAAGTCATGTTACTGGACCATGATGAACCTACGAACTATGAGGAAGCGATGATGAGCCCAGATTCCGCAAAATGGCTTGATGCCATGAAATCTGAGATGGGATCCATGTATTAGAACAAAGTATGGACTTTGGTTGACTTGCCTGATGATCGGCAAGCCATCGAAAATAAATGGATCTTCAAGAGGAAGACCGACGCAGACGGTAATGTTACTGTTTACAAAGCTCAACTTGTTGCGAAAGGTTTTCGACAAGTTCAAGGAGTTGACTACGATGAGACTTTCTCACCCGTAGCGATGCTTAAGTCTGTCCGAATCATGTTAGCAATTGCCGCATTTTATGAAATCTGGCAAATGGATAACAAAAACTGCATTCTTTAATGGATTTATTAAAGAAGACTTGTATATGATGCAACCAGAAGGTTTTGTCAATCCTAAAGGTGTTAACAAAATGTGCAAGCTCCAGCGATCCATCTATGGACTGGTGCAAGCATCTCAGAGTTGGAATATACGCTTTGATAAGTTGATCAAAGCATATAGATTTATGCAGACTTGCGGTGAAGCCTGTATTTACAAGAAGTGAGTGGGAGCACTACAACCTTTCTGATAAGTATATGTATATGACATATTGTCGATCAGAAATAATGTAGAATTTTCTGGAAAGCATGAAGGAGTGTTTGAAAGGAGTTTTTCAAAGAAAGACCTTGGTGAAGCTGCTTACATATTGGGCATCAAGATCTATAGAGATAGATCAAGACGCTTGATAAGACTTTCGATGGGTACATACCTTGATAAGATTTTGAAGTAGTTCAAAATGGATCAGTCAAAGAAGGAGTTCTTGCCTGACTTGTAAGGTGTGAAGTTGAGTAAGACTCAAAGCCAGACCACGACAGAAAAATATAGAGAGAATGAAAGTCATTCCCTATGCCTCAGCCATAGGTTCTATAAAGTATGCCATGCTGTGTACAAAACACGTTGTGTACCTTGCCAAGAGTTTGACAGGGAGGTACAATAGTGATCCAGGAGTAGATCACTGTACAGCGGTCAACATTATCCTTAGTAATTGGATGACTAAGGAAATATTTCTCGATTATGGAGGTGATAAAGAGTTCGTCGTAAAGGGTTACGCCGATGCAAGCTTTGACACTAAATCCAGATGACTCTAAGTATCAATCTGGATGCGTATTGAAAGTGGGAGCAATTAGCTAGAGTAGCTCCATGCAGAGCATTGTAGACATAGAAATTTGCGAAATACATACGGATCTGAATGTGACAGACCCGTTGACTAAACTTCTCTCACAAGCAAAACATGATCACACCTTATTACTCTTGGGTATTAATCACATAGCAATGTGAACTAGATTATTGACTCTAGTAAACCCTTTGGGTGTTGGTCACATGGTGATGTGAACTATGGGTGTTATTCACATAACGATGTGAACTATCGGTATTAAATCACATGGCGATGTGAGCTAGATTATTGACTCTAGTGCAAGTGGGAGACTGAAGGAAATATGCCCTAGAGGCAATAATAAAGTTGTTATTTATATTTCCTTATATCATGATAAATGTTTATTATTCATGCTAGAATTGTATTAACCGGAAACTTAGTACATGTGTGAATACATAGACAAAACAGAGTGTCCCTAGTATGCCTCTACTAGACTAGCTCATTGATCAAAGATGGTTATGTTTCCTAGCCATAGACATGAGTTGTCATTTGATCAACGAGGTCACATCATTAGGAGAATGATGTGATGGACAAGACCCATCCGTTAGCATAGCACTATGATCGTTTAGTTTTACTGCTATTGCTTTCTTCATGACTTATACATGTTCCTATGACTATGAGATTATGCAACTCCCTAATACCGTAGGAACACCTTGTGTGCTATCAAACGTCACAACGTAACTGGGTGATCATAAAGATGCTCTACAGGTGTCTCCGAAAGTATTCGTGGTGTTGGCATAGATCAAAATTAGGATTTGTCACTCTGAGTGTCGAAGAGGTATCTCTGGGCCCTCTCGGTAACACACATCACAATAAGCCTTGCAAGCAAAAGACTAATGAGTTAGTCACGAGATGATGTGTTACGGAACGAGTAAAGAGACTTGCCGGTAACGAGATTGAACTAGGTATAGAGATACCGACGATCGAATCTCGGGCAAGTAACATACCGATGACAAAAGGAACAACGTATGTTGTTATGCGGTTTTGACCGATAAAAGATCTTCGTAGAATATGTAGGAGCCAATATGAACATCCAGGTTCCGCTATTGGTTATTGACCGGAGATGAGTCTCGATCATGTCTACATAGTTCTCGAACCCGTAGGGTCCGCACGCTTAACGTTTGATGACGATCGGTATTATGAGTTTATGAGTTTTGATGTACCGAAGGTAGTTCGGAGTCCCGGATGAGATCACGGACATGACGAGGAGTCTCGGAATGTCCGAGACATAAAGATTGATATATTGGACGACTATATTCGGACACCGGAAGTGTTCCGGGAAAGTTTCGGATTTATCGGGATTGCCGGAGGGGGTTACCGGAACCCCCTACGAGAGGGGATGGTCCATAGTGGGCCTAAAGGGAAAGAGAGAGGCAGCCCATAGGGCTGGCCGGCGCCCCCACCTAGGGTTCCTAGTTGGACTAGGATTGGGGGGGGGGGCGCCACCTCTCCTATTCCTTTCCCTCTTCTTTCTTTTGGTGAATCCTACTAGGAATAGGATTGCAATCCTATTCCTAGTAGGACTCCTTCCCTAGCCGCACCAGGAGAAGTTGGCCGGCCTCCCTCCCTTGCTCCTTTATATACGGGGGCAGGGGGGCACCCAAAAACACACAAGTTGAATTGTTTTAGCCGTGTGCGGTGCCCCCTTCCACAGAATCACACCTCGATCATACCGTCGCGGAGCTTAGGCGAAGCCCTGCGCCGGTGAACACATCATATCCGTCACCACGCCGTCGTGCTGACGAAACTCTCCCGTGAAGCTCAACTGGATCAAGAGCTCGTGGGACGTCATCAAGCTGAACGTGTGCTGAACACGGAGGTGCCGTACGTTCGGTGCTTGATCGGTTGGATCGCGAAGAAGTTCGACAACATCAACCGCGTCACTTGACGCTTCCGCTCCCGGTCTACGAGGGTACGTAGACACACTCTTCCCTCTCGTTGCTATACATCTGGTAGATAGATCTTGCGTGATCGTAGGAAAATTTTAAAATACTACGTTCCCCAACATTCAGGCCAATAGAGAGTTTCGTCAGCACGACGGCATTGTAACGGTGTTGATGAAGTTACCAACGTAGGGCTTCGCCTAAGCACCGCGACAATATCATCGAGGTGTGTAACAGTGGAGGGGGGCACCGCACACGGCTAAGAAATCAACTTGTGTGTCTATGGGATGCCCCCTCCCCCGTATATAAAGGAGGGGAGGAGGAGAGGGCCGACCCTCATAGGGCGCGCCCAAGGGGGGAGTCCTACTCCCACTAGGAGTAGGTTTCCCCCTTCCTATGAGGAGTAGGAGAAGAAGGAAGAGGGAGAGAGGGAGAAGGAAAGGGAGGCCCCCCCACCCCAATTCGGATTGGGCTTGGGGGCGCCCTCCACTTGGCCGCCTCCTCCTCTCTTCCACTAAGGCCCAATAAGGCCCATTGACTCCCCGGGGGGTTCCGGTAACCTCCGAGTACTCCGAAAAATGCCCGAACTCGTCCGGAACCATTCCGGTGTCCAAACATAGCCTTCTAGTATATCGATCTTTTTGTCTCGACCATTTCGAGACTCCTCGTCATGTTCGTGATCACATCCGGGACTCTGAACTACCTTCGGTACATCAAAACACATAAACTCATAATACCGATCGTCATCGAACGTTAAGCGCAGGGACCCTACGGGTTCGAGAACTATGTAGACATAACCGCGACTCATCTCTGGTCAATGACCAATAGCGAAACCTGGATGTTCATATTGTCTCCCACATATTCTACGAAGATCTTTATCGGTCAAACCGCATAACAATATACGTTGTTCCCTTTGTCATCGGTATGTTACTTGCCCGAGATTCGATCGTCGGTATCTCAATACCTAGTTCGGTCTTGTTGACGGCAAGTCTCTTTACTCGTTTCGTAATACATTATCTCGTGACTAACTCATTAGTCGTTTGCTTGCAAGACTTATTATGATGTGTATTACCGAGAGGGCCCAGAGATACCTCTCCGACACTCGGAGTGACAAATCCTATTCTCGATCTATGCCAACACCACAAACACCTTCGGAGACACCTGTAGAGCATCTTTATAATCACCCAGTTACGTTGTGACGTTTGATAGCACACAAGGTGTTCCTACGGTATTCGGGAGTTGCATAACCTCATAGTCATAGGAACATGTATAAGTCATAAAGAAAGCAATAACAATAAAACTAAATGATCAAAGTGCTAAGCTAACGGATGGGTCTTGTCCATCACATCATTCTCATAATTATGTGATCCCGTTGATCAAATGGCAACACATGTCTAGGTCAGGAAACATAACCATCTTTGATTAACGAGCTAGTCTAGTAGAGGCATACTAGGGACACTCTGTTTTGTCTATGTATTCACACATGTATCAAGTTTCCAGTTAATATAATTCTATCATGAATAAAAGAGATTTATCATGATATATAAGAAATATAAATAACAACTTTATTATTGCCTCTAGGGCATATTTCCTTCAGTCTCCCACTTGCACTAGACTCATTAATCTAGATTACATAGTAATGATTCTAACACCCATGGAGTCTTGGTGTTGATCGTGTTTTGCTCGTGGAAGAGGTTTAGTCAATGGGTCTGCAACATTCAGATCCGTATGTATCTTGCAAATTTCTATGTCTCCCTCCTTGACTTGATCGCGGATGAAATTGAAGCGTCTCTTGATGTGCTTGGTTCTCTTGTGAAACCGGGATTCCTTCGCCAAGGCTATTGCTCCAGTGTTGTCACAAAAGATTTTCATTGGACCCGATGCACTAGGTATTACACCTAGATCGGATATGAACTCCTTCATCCAGACTCCTTCATTTGCTGCTTCCGAAGCAGCTATGTACTTTGCTTCACACGTAGATCCTGCCACGACGCTCTGCTTGGAACTGTACCAACTGACAGCTCCATTGTTCAACAAAAATACATATCCAGTTTGTGACTTAGAGTCATCCGGATCAGTGTCAAAGCTTGAATCGACGTAACCGTTTATGACGAGCTCTTTGTCACCTCCACAAACGAGAAACATATCCTTTGTCCTTTTCAGGTACTTCAGGATGTTCTTGACTGCTGTCCAGTGATCCACTCCTGGATTACTTTGGTACCTCCATGCTAAACTTATAGCAAGTCACACATCAGGTCTGGTACACAGCATTGCATACATGATAGATCCTATGGCTGAAGCATAGGGAATGACTTTCATTTTCTCTTCTGCAGTGGTCGGGCATTGAGTCTTACTCAACTTCACACCTTGTAACACAGGCATGAACCCTTTCTTTGACTGATCCATTTTGAACTTCTTCAAAAGTTTATCAAGGTATGTGCTTTGTGAAAGTCCAATTAAGTGTCTTGATCTATCTCTATATATCTTCATGCCCAATATATAAGCAGCTTCACCGAGGTCTTTCATTGAAAAATTCTTATTCAAGTATCCTTTTATGCCATCTAGAAAGTCTGCATCATTTCCAATCAACAATATGTCATCCACATATAATATCAGAAATGCTACAGAGCTCTCACTCAGTTTCTTGTAAATACAGGCTTCTCCAAAAGTCTGTATAAAACCATATGCTTTGATCACCTCATCAAAGCGTATATTCCAACTCCGAGATGCTTGCACCAGTCCATAGATGGATCGCTAGAGCTTGCACACTTTGTTAGCACCTTTAGGATCGACAAAACCTTCTGGTTGCATCATATACAACTCTTCTTTGAGATATCCATTAAGGAATGCAGTTTTGACATCCATTTGCCAGATTTCATAATCATAAAATGCGGCAATTGCTAACATGATTCGGACAGACTTAAGCATTGCTACGGGTGAGAGAGTCTCATCGTAGTCAACTCCTTGAACTTGTCGAAAACCTTTCGCAACAAGTCGAGGTTTGTAGACGGTAACATTACCATCGTCGTCGGTCTTCCTCTTAAAGATCCATTTAGTTTCAATGGCTTGCCGATCATCGGGCAAGTCAACCAAAGTCCACACTTTATTCTCATACATGGATCCCATCTCTGATTGCATGGCCTCAAGCCATTTTGCGGAATCTGGGCTCATCATCGCTTCCTCATAGTTCGTAGATTCATCATGGTCTAGTAACATGACTTCCAGAACCGGGTTATCGTACCACTCTGGCGCGGAACGTACTCTGGTTGACCTACGAGGTTAAGTAGTAACTTGATCTGAAGTTTCATTATCATCATCATTAGCTTCCTCACTGATCGATGGAGGGATCACTGGAACTAGTTTTTGTGATGTACTACTTTCCAACTCGGGAGAAGGTACAATTACCTCATCAAGTTCTACTTTTCTCCCACTCACTTCTTTCGAGAGAAACTCCTTCTCTAGAAAGGATCCATTCTTAGCAACGAATATCTTGCCTTCGGATCTGTGATAGAAGGTGTACCCAACAGTTTCCTTTGGGTATCCTATGAAGACACATTTCTACGACTTGGTTAAAAATCTTATCAGGTTGAAGCTTTTTCACATAAGCATCGCAGCCCCAAACTTTAAGAAACGACAACTTGGGTTTCTTTCCAAACCACAGTTCATAAGGCGTCGTCTCAACGGATTTAGATGGTGCCCTATTTAACATGAATGCAGTTGTCTCTAAAGCATAACCCCAAAACTATAGTGGTAAATTGGTAAGAGACATCATAGATCGCACCATATATCTAATAAAGTACGGTTACGACGTTCGGACACACCATTACGTTGTGGTGTTCTAGGTGGCGTGAGTTGTGAAACTATTCCACATTGTTAGAAATGGAGGCCAAACTCGTAAATCAAATATTCGCCTCCGCGATCAGATCGTATAAACTTTATTTTCTTGTTACGATGATTCTCTACTTCACTCTAAAATTCTTTGAACTTTCCAAATGATTCAGACTTGTGTTTCATCAAGTAGATATACCCATATCTTCTTAAATCATCTGTGAAGGTCAGAAAATAACGATACCCGCCACGAGACTCAACACTGCATACATCAGTATGTATGATTTCCAATAAGTCAGTTGCTCGCTCCATTGTTCCGGAGAACGGAGTTTTTGTCATCTTGTCCATGAGGCATGGTTCGCAAGCACCAAGTGATTCATAATCAAGTGATTCCAAAAGTCCATCAGCATGGAGTTTCTTCATGCGCTTTACACCAATATGACCTAAACGGCAGTGCCATAAATAAGTTGCACTATCATTATCAACTTTGCAGCTTTTGGCTTTAATATTATGGATATGTGTATCACTACGAACGAGATCCAACAAAAATAGACCATTCATAAAGGGTGCATGACCATAAAAGATATTACTCATATAAATAGAACAATCATTATTCTCTGATTTAAATGAATAACCTTCTCGCAATAAACAAGATCCAGATATAATGTTCATGCTCAACGCTGGCATCAAATAACAATTATTTAGGTCAAAAACTAATCTGAAGGTAGATGTATTGGTAGCATGCCGATGACGATCACATCGACTTTGGAATCATTTCACACGCGCATCATCACCTCGTCCTTAGCTAATCTTTGTTTAATCCGTAGCCCCTGTTTCGAGTTACAAATATTAGCAACCGAACCAGTATCTAATACCCAGGTGCTACTACGAGCATTAGTAAGGTACACATCAATAACATGTATATCAAATATACCTTTGTTCACTTTGCCATCCTTCTTATCCACCAAATACTTGGGGCAGTTCTGCATCCAGTGTCTAGTCCCTTTGCAGTAGAAGCACTCAGTTTCTAGCTTGGCTCCAGACTTGGGTTTCTTCACGGGAGTAGCAACTGTCTTGCTATTCTTCTTGAAGTTCCCTTTCTTTCCCTTGCCTCTTTTCTTGAAACTAGTGGTCTTGTTAACCATCAACACTTGATGCTCCTTTTTTATTTTTACCTCCGCAGATTTGAGCATAGCGTAAGCTCGGGAATAGTCTTCTACATCCCTTGAATATTATAGTTCATCACGAAGCCTTTATATCTTGGTGGCAGTGATTGAAGAACTCTATCAATAACACCATCTTCATCAACTTTGCAACCAAGTTGAGTCATGTGATTGTAGTACCCAGACATTCTGAGTAAGTGTTCACAGATAGAACTGTTCTCCTCCATCTTGCAGCTATAGAACTTATTGGAGACTTCATATCTCTCAATTCGGGCATTTGCTTGAAATATTAACTTCAACTCTTGGAACATCTCATATGCTCCATGACGTTCAAAACGTCTTCGAAGTCCCAACTCTAAGCCGTAAAGCATGGCACACTGAACTATTGAGTAGTCATCAGAACGAGCTTGCCAGACGTTCATAACGTCTGGAGTTGCTCCTGCAACAGGCCTATCACCTAGCAGTGCTTCTAGGACATAATTCTTCTGTGTAGCAATGAGGATAATCCTCAGATTACGGACCCAGTCCGTGTAGTTGCTACCATCATCTTTCAACTTAACTTTCTCTAGGAACGCATTAAAATTCAAGGAAACGGTAGCACAGGCCATTGATCTACAACAACATAGATATGCAAAAACTATCAGGACTAAGTTCATGATAAATTAAAGTTCAATTTATCATATTACTAACGAACTCCCACTTAGATAGACATCCCTCTAGTCATCTAAATGATCATGTGATCCAATCAACTAAACCATGTCCGATCATCACGTGAGATGGAGTAGTTTTCAACAGTGAACATCTTATGTTGATCATATCTACTATATGATTCACGCTCAACCTTTCGGTCTCCAGTGTTCCGAAGCCATGTCTGTACATGCTAGGCTCGTCAAGTTTAACCCGAGTATTCTGCATGTGCAAAACTGTCTTACACCCGTTGTATTTGAACGTAGAGCTTATCACACCCGATCATCACGTGGTGTCTCGGCACGACGAACTTTCGCAACGGTGCATACTCAAGGAGAGCACTTGTACCGTGAAATTTTGTAAGGGATCATCTTATAATGCTACCGTCGTACTAAGCAAAATAAGAAGCATAATAAGATAAACATCACATGCAATCAAAATATGTGACATGATATGGCCATCATCATCTTGTGCTTTTGATCTCCATCTCCAAAGCATCGTCATGATCTCCATCGTCACCGGCTTGACACCATGATCTTCATTGTAGCGTCGTGGTCATCTTGCCAACTATTGCTACTACTACTATCGCTAACTTATAGTGATAAAGTAAAGCAATTACATGGCTTTCGCAATTCATACAATAAGGAGACAACCATAAGGCTCCTCTCGGTTGCCGATAACTAACAAAACATGATCATCTCATACAATAACGTATAACTCATCACGTCTTGACCATATCACATCACAACATGCCCTGTAAAAACAAGTTAGACGTCCTCTACTTTGTTGTTGCAAATTTTACGTGCCTCCTACAGGCTTAGTAAGAACCGTTCTTAACTACGCATCAAAACCACAACAATTTTTCGTCAAGTGTGATGTTTTAACCTTCACAAGGACCGGGTGTAGTCACACTCGATTCAACTAAAGTGAGAGAGACAGACACCCGCCGGTCACCTTTAAGCAACAAGTGCTCGTAACGGTGAAACCAGTCTCGCGTAAGCGTACACGTAATGTCGGTCCAGGCCGCCTGATACGTCCAAAACGTATCTATAATTTGTGCTTGCTCCATGCCTCTTTTGTGTGATATTGTTATGATATTTATACACTTCCATACACTTTTGATCATATTTGGACTAACCTATTAACTCAGTGCACCCCAGTGCCAGTTTCTGTTTTCTGCTGTTTTTGTATTTCAGGTTTTCCCATTACGTAAACTGCCAGAAAAATTCCGGGAAAAATATATAAAAAATCAGCGTTCCGGAAGCTTCCTTGCGGCCAAAGTAGGGCCGGAGGGGGGCCACCAGGGCTCCAGGCGCCCTGGGGGCGCGGCCCCCCTCCTGGCCGCGCCGGGGGGGCGCCTGGGCCCCCCAGGTCTCCGCTGATACCCCCCTTTGGCATATATTTACACCGCGTCCCGAAACCCTCGAGGACGGAACCCTTTTTCGCAATCTCATCTCTGTTCCGCCGCCGCCGCGCTTCCAAGATCGGGAGCACCAGGAGAACTCTTCCCGGCACCCTGCCGGAGGGGAGGATCACCACCGGGAGCCTCTCCACCACCATGGACGCCTCCCGGATGAGTTGTGAGTAGTCTCCCTTGGACCATGGGTCCATGACCAGTAGCTATGTGATGTTCTCCTCCCCTTTTTGTTCTTCACTAATTAGACCTCGTGAGCTGCCCTACATGATCGAGGCACATATGTAATCCTTATGCTGTTGCTATGATGAGTTTGCTGGGATCCGATGGATTATGAGATTATGTTCAGATTGTGTGTGAGTAATATATTTGATTTACCTCTTTTATATTTATGTTCTTGAGTAATTCTTGCATGTTCTCCGTTGCTATTTATTGCTTTGGCCGAGTAGTAGGTAGTAACTCCAAGAGGGAACGTTATGCTTGATTGTGGGTTCATGCCCCTCGATGACTAGCTTGAGTGACAGAAACATGAGTCTAGGGGATGTGTTGTTGCCTCAAGGGGGAAACAACGGTGCTTGTACTCGCGGGTGCAAGGATTGTTTACTTTACGCAAAGTTCTTTTAATGCAGTTGTCTGTTGCTTTGAGTTTACACTATGGGTGGGACTCGCAACTTAATACCAGCGAGATGTTCTGGATAGATATCTCAAGGTGGATGATTAGTAGTAGATGCAGATGGATTTCGGTCTACTTACCTTGGCGTACCGCCCATGCTTTTGAGCCTCAACCTTTCTTGCAGCATAGTTAGCATTGGTTTGCGCACATAATCTTGTCAATTGCCCAGCTGTAATTCGTTTACCTCACATAGCTGTTTTATCGTCTTTTGGGAGAGAGACATCACTAGTGAACATCATGGGACCCCGGTCCATATTACCATCACTGATCACATCCGCTATTTACTTTCTGTTTTTACTTACTAGTTGCAGTAATACCTATCACTATTATCTCTTGTGTTTGATCCTTTGTAAACGACAAGGCCGGAGGGATTGACAACCTCTCTGTACTCGTTGGGAGCAAAGTTATTTGTATCTGTGTGCAGGTCCGGTTGATCGCTAGTTGCGCCGCTAGCGGTTGACACCTTCTTGTTGAACCTTGGAGTCTCAGGGGAATTCGATCCTTGGTATCTTTGCCAAGGGAAAACTACCGCTACACTGCATCTCAAATCTTCCACATGGGGTAACCAACGAGGGGCGAGAAGCCATCAAGCAAAGTTTTCTAGCGCCGTTGCCGGGGACTCCACTCTTCAAGATAGGGGAGTTGCACGCTATCTTTTACCTTTGCTTTTCAGTCTTGTTAGTTTACCTTTCAGTTTTTGCTTTAGTTCCCTTTATCAAAAATTACAAAAATAGTTATCTTGCTTGCTTGCTGCTATGGGTTCCACCGAGAACACCAAGTTGTGTGACTTCACTAGTCATAACAACGATGACTTTATTTGCACGCCTATTACTACACCTGCCACTTCAGCACCTTCTTATGAAATTAAACCTGCTTTACTGAACCTAGTTATGAAAGATCAATTCTCCGGTGCTGGAGATGATGCTGCTTTACACTTAAACAATTTTGTTAACTCTGTGATACGCAAAAGTACCAAGAAATAGATGGTAATATTGTTAAGCTTAAGCTTTTTCCTTTCTCCTTGAGAGGAGGAGCTAAAATTTGGTTTCAATCCTTGCCTAGAAATAGCATAGATTCTTGGGACAAGTGCAAAGATGCTGATACATCCAAAACGTATCAATAATTTCTGCTTGCTCCATGCCACTTTTGGGTGATATTGCTATGATATTCATACACTTCCATACACTTTTGATCATATTTGGACTAACTTACTAATCCAGTGCACCCCAGTGCCAGTTTCTGTTTTCGGCTGTTTTTGTATTTCAGGTTTTCACGTTTCGAGAACTGCCCAGAAAAATCCAGAAAAATTATATAAAAAATCAGCATTCCGGAAACAACCCTGCGTCCGAAGGACAGCCGAGGGGGGGCACCAGGGCTCCAGGCGCCCTGGCGGCGCCCACCCCCCCTAGGCCGCGAGTGGGGGGCGACTGGGCCCCCCGAGCCCCGTCTGGTGCCCCCCTTTGGCATATATTTAGAGGGTCCTCTGAAACCCTCAGAACAGAAACCCTTTTCGCGATCCCATCTCTGTTCCGCCGCCGCCGCCGCCGCTTCCAAGATCGGGAGCACCAGGAGAACTTTTCCCGGCACCCTGCCGGAGGGGAGGATCACCACCGGGAGCTTCTCCACCACCATGGACGCCTTCCGGATGACTCGTGAGTAGTCTCCCTTGGACCATGAGTCCATGGCCAGTAGCTATGTGATGTTCTCCTCCCGTTCTTGTGCTTCACTAATTAATCCTCGTGAGCTGCCCTACATGATCGAGGCACCTATGTAATCCTTATGCTGTTGCTATGTTGAGTTTGCTGGGATCCGATGGATTATGAGATTATGTTCAGATTGATCTTGAGTAATATATTTGATCTACCGCTTTTATATTTATGTTCATAAGTAATTCTTGCATGTTCTCCGTTGTTATTTATTGCTTTGGCCGAGTAATAGGTAGTGACTCCAAGAGGGAACGTTATGCTTGATTGTGGGTTCATGCCCCTCGATGACTAGCTTGAGTGACAGAAACATGAGTCTAGGGGATGTGTTGTTGCCACAAGGGGGAAAACAACGGTGCTTGTGCCCGCGGGTGCAAGGATTGTTTACTTTACGCAAAGTTCTTTTAATGCAGTTGTCTGTTGCTTTGAGTTTACACTATGGGTGGGGCTCGCAACTTAATACCAGCGAGATGTTCTGGATAGATATCTCAAGGTGGATGATTAGTAGTAGGCATTGATGGATTTAGGTCTACTTACTTTGGCGTACCGCCCATGCTTTGAACCTCAACCTTTCTTGCAATGTAGTCAGCATTGGTTTGCGTTCGTGGTCCTGTCAATTGCCCAGCTGTAATTCGTTTACCTCACATAGCTGTTTTATCGTCTTTTTGGAGAGAGACATCACTAGTGAACATCATGAGACTCCGGTCCATATTACCATCATTGATCACACCCGCTATTTACTTTCTGTTATTATTTACTATTGCAAAACACTATATATCACTACTATCATTGCTTTTAATCCTTTGTGAACTACAAGGCCGGAGGGAATGACAACCTCTCTGTACTCGTTGGGAGCAAAGTTATTTGTATCTGTGTGCAGGTCCACGTTGATTGCTATCTACGCCGTAGCAGTTGACACCTACTTCTTGAACCTAGGAGTCTCTGGGGATTCGATCCTTGGCATCTTTGCTAAGGGAAAACACTTCTACTTACTGCATCTTACACCTTCCACTTGGGGTAACCAACGAGGGGTTCGAGGCCCATCAAGGAGTATTTTCTGGTGCCGTTGCCGGGGACTCCACTCTTCAGGATAGGGGAGTTGCATGCTATCTTTTACCTTTGCTTTTTAGTCTTGTTAGTTTACCTTTCAATTTTTGCTTTAGTACCCTTTTATCGAAAATCACAAAAATAGTTATCTTGCTTGCTTTCTATTATGGGTTCCATCGAGAACACCAAGTTGTGTGACTTCACTAGTCACAACAACGATGACTTTATCAGCACACCTATCACTACACCTGCCACTTCAGCACCTTCATATGAAATTAAACCTGCTTTACTGAACTTAGTCATGAGAGAACAATTCTCCGGTGCTGGAGATGATGCTGCTTTACACTTAAACAACTTTGTTGAACTTTGTGATATGCAAAAGTACCACGAAATAGATGGTAATATTGTTAAGCTTAAGCTTTTTCCTTTCTCCTTGAGAGGAGGAGCTAATATTTGGTTTCAGTCTTTGCCTAGAAATAGCATAGATTCTTGGGACAAGTGCAAAGATGCTTTTATCGGAAAATACTATCCACCTGCTAAAATTATCCAACTTAGAAGTAACATAATGAATTTTAAACAATTGGATAATGAACAGGTTGCCCAAGCTTGGGAACGTATGAAATCTCTTATCAAGAACTGCCCTACTCACGGTTTGACTACTTGGATGGTTATCCAAACTTTTTATGCAGGCTTGAACTTTACCTCGCGGAACTTGTTAGATTCGGCCGCGGGAGGAACTTTTATGTCAACTACACTTGGTGCTGCCACGAAGCTTCTCGATGAGATGATGACCATCTATTCCCAATGGCACACTGAACGTGCTCCAACAGGTAGGAAGGTAAACTCTGTTGAGGAGATTTCCTCCCTTAATGAAAAAGTTGACTTGATCATGTCTCTACTTTTGAAGCAATCTACTGTTGATCCTCGTGATGTTCCTTTAAATTCTTTGATTGCTCAAGAACAAGTAGATGTGAATTTTATCCCTAGAAACAATTTTAACAACAATGCTTATAGGAGTAATTTTGGTAGCAATCCTAGACCGTTCCCCTCTAATTCTTATGGGAACAATAATGCTTATCCTAGTACCAAGAACTCCAATACTGAACTAGAGATTATGCTTAAAGATTTCATCACTACCCAAAAAGCCTTTAATAAGAGTGTAGAAGAAAAACTACATAAACTAGATGATCTTTCTTTTAAGGTAGACCATTTAGCCAATGAGGTTAAACTGCTAAAAATTCAAACTTCTCCTCTTGAGGAGAGGGAGGTCATTCCTATTAATGCTACTCAAGTACAAATTAATGAAAATATTAGGATGATGGCTAAACTTAAAGAAAGATGGGCTAGAGAAAGGGAGGAAGAGGAAAGAATTAAGAGCCTTCCTACCCACCACACTGTTGCTACTATCCAAGTTGTTGAGGATGTTCACACTCTTAGCACCCAATGTACTCCTGGTCCCAATGGACCTATTAATGGTGATGCTATGACTATAGAAACTACCAAACAAGTGAACCTTAAGGACACCACTACCACTTTACTTGATGCTCGTGACCTTGATTTTGATAATTGCACTCTTACCGAAGTTATTGATTTCCTTCACAAGATGTCTAGAGATCCCCGCACTAGCACGCTTAACCTTGCCTTCACAGAGCATATCACTAATGCTCTCATCAAAGCTAGGGAGGAGAAACTTAGAGTAGAAGCCTCCATACCTAGAAAGCTAGAAGATGGTTGGGATCCTATGATAAAAATTAATTAAATGACTTCTCTTGTTATGCATTATGTGATGTTGGTGCTAGTACCTCTGTTATGCCCAAATGAATATATGATATGCTTAAATTGAAACCTTATGATTCTTGTTCTTTCGGTGTTTGTCTCGTTGATTCTTCCATAAAGAAACCTTTGGGGAGGATCGACGATGTTCTTATTGTTGTCAATGATAATTATGTGCCCGTTGATTTCACTATTATGGATATTGAATGTGATCCTTCATGTCCAATTATTTTGGGACGTCCCTTTTTGCGCACCATTGGTGCTATCATTGACATGAAAGAGGGTAATATAAAATTTCAGTTTCCTATCAAGAAAGGGATGGAACACTTCCCTCGTAAAAAGATCAAGTTACCTTTTGAGTCCGTTCTACGGGCTAGCTATTCTTTTACTCTTGATAAAACTTGATCTATGCATTATGCCTAGCTTAAAGGCATAAAAGAAAGCGCTTTTGGGAGGCAGCCCACATGAATAAATTTTTTGCTTTTGTTGTGTCTTGATGTTGTTTACTGCTGTAGCATCATCATTGTATCTTTGCTTTTCATATTTGTGCCAAGTATAGCCTCTGATTGCTAGAAAGTTCAAAAGTTGTGAGGTGCTGTCCAGGAAACAGATTATGTCCTTGGATAGAAAAATTCGTATAAAATCACCATTTCATCTTTTTGGTCTGAATTTTTTTGAAAGCGTTCTCTATATAATTTTCTTTCGTGCGTCTGTTCTGAGTTTTTTGATTTGAGTTGCAGAAGTATCCCGAACAGATCAATTACTACCTGATGTTCTGTTTTTCACAGATTCTGTCCTGTTTTGCCTTTCCTTCACTTTGCAAATCAAGAACTTGCTTTTTCTTTGCAAAAACCTTTTGGCAATCTTGAGAAACAGTAGAAATTCAAGAATATCTTTATTTCCAGCAAGGTATAATTATTTTATTAAGGTTACTAACCTCGCTAATCAGATTATGATGAGTTATGTATGAAGGGAGTTTTCAAGTGTGCGAGGGAAGATGATAAAAAGATTCAGGAGTGTCAAGCGCTCAAGCTTGGGGATGCCCCCGTGCACCCCCAAGAAATATTCAAGGAGACTCAAGCGTCTAAGCTTGGGGATGCCCCCGTGCATCCCCTTCTCCAGCAACATTATCAGTTCGTCTTTCGTTCCGCTATATTTTTATCACTTCATGTGTTATGTGCTATGCTTGAAGTGTCTTGCTTTTAGTTTTCTTTTTAGTTTTTCATGAAGATTCGGAACTCAGCATTCCTTTATGTGGGAGAGAAATACGCTCCACTTCTACCTAGAACATAACATAGAATTTTCATGTCTATCTATGCTGTGTGTGTTCTTTGTCTTTTGATAGCTACTATCATGCTCTGCTCTTAGTATTCATGCTTATCTTTTCAAAGAGATTTTGTTTAGTTGGTTGCTTGAACTCTCTTTAATTATCATGCTCACCTTATTAAGAGTGTTTGCTTCCGTTGCATTGGTTAATGTGTCTATGATGAAAATGCTACGTGCATAATGGTGCTTAGTAGTTCAGGTTTTCTTATGGTTAATCTCAAATAGCTGGAGGGTTCCCAATGTGTTATTGGAGTACCAACATGGTTTGTTCGCCTATGATGTGGTATGGTTTAGTAATATCTTCCTTCGAGAATTTATTTTGATTGACTTGGTGTATGCTCACGCATATTTAAGACTGTAAAGAAAGTCTGTCAAGCCTTGATGATCTTTTATTTCTGAGTAGTGATATAACTACCATGCCCGATTCAATATTGCTTTGTCGCTCTGCATGATTATGACCGTCATTGCTCTCTTAGTTGGTCGCTCCCAGTCTTTTGCTAACCTCCACCTGTACTAAGCAAACTAACCATGCAATACATAGCTCATGGGAAAGTAGCCTAAAAACTATTGTGGTAAAGAATATGTTGCTTATGTATCTTATTTCTTATAAGTTGCTTGCTGAGCGGTAACCATGTTTCTGGGGACGCCATCAACTGTCACACTTTTGTTGAATATCATGTGAGTTGCTATGCATGTTCGTCTTGTCTGAAGAAAGGTTGATTTGCCGTGGGTTGAATGAATATGCATATTGTTAGAGAAGAACATTGGGCCGCCAACCAAAGCCATGCATCATGGTGGAAGTTTTAGCTTGGACGTTGATCCTCAATCTCTTATGAGAATATGCTTATGCATTAAAGAGGAGTCCATCATCTATTTTCTATGTTGTCCCGGTATGGATGTCCTCAAGTTGAGATCTCTCAAAAACGAGAAATCAAATGCGATCTATCTCCTTGGACCTTTGTACAGGTGGCATAGAGGTACCCCTTTGTGACACTTGGTTGAAACATATGTAATGCAATGATAACCCATGGAAATCCGAGCTAATTAGGACAAGGTGCGAGCACTATTGGTATACGATGCATGAGGCTTGCAACTTATAGGATGTCTTATGCATGACACATATGAAGTACTACTACCGTTGACAAAATTGCTTCCATGTTTTCAAAGTAAAAGACTCTAGCACTTAACCATTCTTTTACTTTTATGTTAAAGCACCAACTACTGAGAGCATGATTGTCATTCTGAGTGTAATGTGCATTGTCCCAAAGTAGCATTGTCTTTTGCATGATTGTGATATCGTTTATTCTGAAATCATTGTATCTAGTCATCACTTAAACCTTGAAGGTGCCCCTGCACTTATGTTTTGCATCACTAAAGGGGGCAAGCTAGATATCACTTTATCATATTTGCACATCATGATCATTGCAAATCTTTTTGATGTTTCAGTTTCATATTGTAAAACTTTCAGTCGTTTGTGATTTTCCCATGAGGCAACTTAATTACTATAGAATCATTGTCTCAGTAAGCTTTTGTCATATGACTATGAAAAAGTCCTATATGGTTAATAGCATGTCACCACAGAAATTATTCTTGTTATCATTTACCTACTCGAGGACGAGCAGGAATTAAGCTTGGGGATGTTGATACGTCCAAAACGTATCTATAATTTCTGCTTGCTCCATGCCACTTTTGGGTGATATTGCTATGATATTCATACACTTCCATACACTTTTGATCATATTTGGACTAACTTACTAATCCAGTTGTCGGGGAAACTGACCACCCCCCAAACACCTATGGGATCGGAGCCCCTTCTACGGTACGGTGAGGGAGCGGAGGGAGCACAAAGAGCGGATCGAGGAGCACACGCGGGTAGTTTACCCAGGTTCGGGCCGCACGGATGCGTAAAACCCTACTCCTGCTTTGGTCGTATTGAGTTCTTGGGCTCGGGAGCTTGAAGATCTACAGTACTAGCTACACCGAGCATAGGAGTGTTCAAGTTCTCGGATCGAACCCCCTCTACGTTGTGCATGGGCCTCCTTTTATAGCTCAAAAGGGGTCACCGACAGGTATCAACGTAGATGAGGGTAAAAGTGTAAAATTGGTGGTAGATGGAACAGTGCATGAACAGTGTATGCACAGTGATCTATACCTAACCCAGACGGTGGGGGACAAGGGCATTGAATGCCCGTCGCCGTCACCCCAAAAGCATCCGCCCGGGCGCCTCCGTTCGCCACGACGATGGCCTCGTCACCGCGGCTCGCCATCGTGTACCCCAGGCTGCACAGCCATCTGCCACGTGCCCCTGGAAGAGCCCCAGGGCGACGCGTGGCCAGATGAGCTGGAGCGCAGGCACACAGTGTAAGCCCTCCCCGGCAAGCACCTTGCCGGGGTTGTTATCTTGCCGGGCCCGGAGAGCGAGGGGCGCACGATGCGCCATGATATATCTTCTGAGGTGCTGTTTCCTGGTCTTCCTGGCAAGCTCCTCTTGCCAGGGTCTTGTGAAAATAGAGTGGCCTTGTGCTTGGAACGGCCTTCTCGGCAAGCTCCTCTTGCCGGGGCCTTGATCTTCTGAATTGTATACTTTGTTCTTGAATGGCTTCAAAGGGGTCCAGAGTGGGTTTTGGCGCGCGCGTGGTGAGCCAGACCACGGGACGCTGCTACTGCCCGTGCACAAGTCGGGATACTAAGGTACCCCTACTTTAGTACACCGACAGGAGCCCCCAGGCCTGGGCCACACACGGTGCCGAGCGCTGTTGGGCCAGGCCCAAAACAGTGCACGGGCACACGCGGCCCACGGCGCGCCGTTTTCCACTCCGCATCTGCCGCATCTCTCCCTAACGGCACGCGTCGATTGCGGCGTCGTGGGAGAGATCGTGGCCTGCTTCTTTAATTAGAAAACGCGGAACGTCCCCCACTTCCCCCTTAAAAGCAGAGGAAGCAGGGGCAGTTTCCCCCCATTGCTTTCATTGCGTCTTGAACCTCCAGAAACCCCCGTCGCTCTCTGCCTCCCCAAAGGTCGACAGAGAGCCGAGCTCCACCCTTCCTCCGCCGTCTCCAGCATCCGCAGCGCCGTCGACCTCCCTCGCCGTCCCCGCCATGGCCCCGAAGAGCGACAAGGCCAAGAGCGACAAGGCGAAGAAGGAGAAGTCCGACAAGGCGGCGAAGTTGGCAGCCATGCGGAGAAGGATGGTGGTCTTCCCGTCGAGGCTCCGCGCGAGGGAGCTGCGGGATAAGTAGTACTTGTTCTGGGCGAGGGAGACGAAGGCTCACCCGCGCACCATAGTCCTCCCCGCCGAAGCCATCGACCTGTACCGGGAGGTTACCACTTCTTCGCCTTGTTCTTCCATTGCGGTCTCTGTCCTCCGTATTCAGAGTTTTTCTGCGATGTGATGAACACATATGGACTCCACCTCCTCGATTTCACCCCGAATGCCGTCCTCACTTTGGCCGTTTTCGCACATCTGTGCGAAAACTATATCGGGGTCCACCCAAACGTGGCTCTCTTCCGCCATTTCTTCACACCTAGAGTAGAGTCCGGATCTCCACTCTCCGGCGGTATCTCCTGGATCTTCAGGCTCGGCAAGAAGGAGGCGTACTTGATCGGAGAGCTCCGCGGCAAGTGGGAAGAGTGGAGGGCTGATTGGTGCTGGGTCATGGAAGATGAACCCGAGCAGTTTACCTCGCCGCGCCGGACTGCAATAGTGCGCGGCAAGGATTGGAGTGACTTGGCCCCGGAGGACGACAAGCTGCAGATTGCCCTCACTAGGATCCTTCGCCTCTGGGCCGCCAACCTTACTGTAGGTGAAGTTGGGGCTGATTTCCTCCGCCGCCGCATTGCTCCTTTGCAGGAAAGGAAGAGACCTGCTTGGGAGTTCGGCAACGCGGCAGACCGCATGAGGCTGCGCCCCGGGTTGAATTATAACTTCACTGTCTTGGAACTCAAGGGGATGGTCCGGGAATTGTTCAAACATGACCCCAAGCACCCGGAGTGGTTCAGACCGTCGGACGGAGTAGTTCCCTTGTGCAACAATACTGCTCTTAGTGCCATCCGCGCGGCAATGCCTGAGTGTGACTCCCACGGGGTTGTTCCTACTTGGCTGATGCCTTCGGCAGAGACCGTGCAGTCCTTCTTTGATAATCTGGTTGAACGGCCGCGCAACCCCGAAGAGAGGAAAGGGCTCACCTGGGAGACCACCGAGCGAGATGTGGCATATATAGCCACCAGAATGGAGGAGGCCGCCGCAGCGGCGGCTGCGGGTGAGTTTGGATACACCGTGGAGGAAGCGGAAGCGGCGGACGCGGTGAGCCAAGCCGAGGAGGAGGAGATCCTCAAGCTGTTGAAGATTGCGCCCGAGGAGTTCGCCGGGGAGCCTGCCGGGAAGCCTGCCAGAACGAGCGAGGCTACCGGGCAAGGCACTGAGTCCAGTGAGCCCGCCGAGGAGGATGCCGAATCGGGCGATTCCGACGAAGACTCGGGCGGGTCACTGAACCTCGACGACGACGCCTCCTCATCCTCAGAGAATTCTCCGCCACCACCAAGTCCTCCGCCACAGCCGAAGAAGCGCCTCCGCAAGGCCACTGAGACGGCGAGGCCACCGGCGCCCCGACAGCAGCCGAAGCGCCGGGCGACGCGTGCCACCACGACGAGCAAGGTCGTCAAGGAGGCGCCCCGTGTCCGAGCGACGAGCAGAGGAGGATCTTCCCGGAGTGGCTCTGGTGCTCCTTCTGCCCCTCGGTCTTCAGCGGCGACCGGCGCGGGGTCTTCACAACCCGCGGCTCCGGAGCCCGCCAAGCGCCCGAGGGAGCCTTCTCCTCCAACTCCTCGTACTGGAGCACGTGAGGCGGAGTTTGACTTCTCCGCCCTCAGCTCCGACGAAGAGGAGGAAGAGTAAGCACTTGCAATTCCTATTTCCTTTGATTTCTGTTGCTTTTGTTCTGATCTTGTTTGGCTTCCAGGACCTTGACCCAGAGGATGGCGAAGAGGGCCAAGATCCCTGTGGTTGACCTTGAGGACGACGAGCCCGTCGCAGCGGCAGGTGACGCGCCAGCGACAAGCTTGCCGGACCAGCCTGTTGCTCTGGAGAGCAGCCCCCAGCGCAGCCCCCAGCGTAAGTCCTTTGTTCACTTTTCCTGTTTAACGGGCGCGCTTGAGGTTGTTATCTTTACTAATGTTTTGTTGTCTTGTGCAGAAGTGGAGCCGCAGCCGCAGGAGCACCAAGAGGTCGCCCCCGACGAGCCGCTTGTTCCACCTTCCCCGCCAAGGAGGAGCTCCCCGGCGAGGGACAGCGCTCCGCCAAGGATGGGTACTCCGCCAAGGGCGAGCACCCCGCCAAGGGCGAGCACCCCGACAAGGGTGGGCACCCCGCCGAGGGAAGGCGCAAGCGGCCCTCCGCCAGCAGGGGCCACTACTACGCCGCCAAGGGAGAACTCCCCGGCGAGGGACCCCGTTACTGAAGAGGCCCGCGCAGATAAACCCTTGTAATTTCTTCTTCTTGGATTCTTCTTTTTGGATATTTGCTTGACGATTCTTTCTTTTCTTTTTCTGTTGTCAGATCCGCCCGCCCCGGAGCCGATGGAGACGGAGACCATCGCCGAGGAGGACGTGCGCGGCAATGCTGGCGACGCCACCACCGAAGGAATGGCTGGTACTGACGAGCCAGCCACCGAGGAGACCGCCCCGACCGCTGATGCCGCAGCTGGGGAAGGGACCGGCGACCGCACCGCTGGCCCTGAGGCCGCGGGAGCGCCGGACGCTGCATCGGCCGCCGACCCCTCCGCCCCCGCGGCTGGGTCGGGCGTCTATTTGGAGGCCGCCAACGGGGTCTTTATCCAAGTCCCGTGGGCGTCCTCATCAAGGGCACCCGCGGAGGGGGAGACCTTCGACGGAGAAGTTCTCGCCTCCGCCGGGCTGAGGGCCGTCGACGCGCCCGGCAGCAGCGACGAGCCCGAAGAGGAGCAACTCCTACGTCCCCACCCCCCAAACACCTATGGGACCGGAGCCCCTTCTACGGTACGGTGAGGGAGCGGAGGGAGCACAAAGAGCGGATCGAGGAGCACACGCGGGCAGTTTACCTAGGTTTGGGCCGCACGGATGTGTAAAACCCTACTCCTGCTTTGGTCGTATTGAGTTCTTGGGCTCGGGAGCTTGAAGATCTACAGTACTAGCTACACCGAGCGTAGGAGTGTTCAAGTTCTCGGATCGAACCCCCTCTACGTTGTGCATGGGCCTCCTTTTATAGCTCAAAAGGGGTCACCGACAGGTATCAACGTAGATGAGGGTAAAAGTGTAAAATTGGTGGTAGATGGAACAGTGCATGAACAGTGTATGCACAGTGATCTATACCTAACCCAGACGGTGGGGGACAAGGGCATTGAATGCCCGTTGCCGTCACCCCAAAAGCGTCCGCACGGGCGCCTCCGTTCGCCACGACGATGGCCTCGTCACCGCGGCTCGCCACCGTGTACCCCAGGCTGCACAGCCATCTGCCACGTGCCCCTGGAAGAGCCCCAGGGCGACGCGTGGCCAGATGAGCTGGAGCGCAGGCACACAGTGTAAGCCCTCCCCGGCAAGCACCTTGTCGGGGTTGTTATCTTGCCGGGCCCGGAAGCTTGTCGCTCTCCGGGTCCTGCCGGGGCGCACGATGCGCCATGATATATCTTCTGAGGTGCTGTTTCCTGGTCTTCCTGGCAAGCTCCTCTTGCCAGGGTCTTGTGAAAATAGACTGGCCTTGTGCTTGGAGCGGCCTTCCCGGCAAGCTCCTCTTGCCGGGGCCTTGATCTTCTGAATTGTATACTTTTTCTTGAATGGCTTCAAAGGGGTCCAGAGTGGGTTTTGGCGGGCGTGTGGTGAGCCAGACCACGGGAAGCTGCTACTGCCCGTGCACAAGTCGGGATACTAAGGTACCCCTACTTTAGTACACCGACACCAGTGCACCCTAGTGCCAGTTTCTGTTTTCGGCTGTTTTTGTATTTCAGGTTTTCACGTTTTGAGAACTGCCCAGAAAAATCAAGAAAAATTATATAAAAAATCAGCGTTCTAGAAACAACCCCGCGTCTGAAGGACAGCCGGGGGGGGCCACCAGGGCTCCAGGCGCCCTGGCGGCGCCCCCCCCCCCCCCCTGGGCCGCGCCGGGGGGGCACCTGGGCCTCCCGAGCCCCGTCCGGTGCCCCCCTTTGGCATATATTTAGAGGGTCCTCCGAAACCCTCAGAACAGAAACCATTTTCGCGATCCCATCTCTGTTCCGCCGCCGCCGCCGCTTCCAAGATCGGGAGCACCAGGAGAACTCTTCCTGGCACCCTGCCGGAGGGGAGGATCACCACCGGGAGCTTCTCCACCACCATGGACGCCTCCCGGATGACTCGTGAGTAGTCTCCCTTGGACCATGAGTCCATGACCAGTAGCTATGTGATGTTCTCCTTCCGTTCTTGTGCTTCACTAATTAGTCCTCGTGAGCTGCCCTACATGATCGAGGCACCTATGTAATCCTTATGCTGTTGCTATGTTGAGTTTGCTGGGATCCGATGGATTATGAGATTATGTTCAGATTGATCTTGAGTAATATATTTGATCTACCTCTTTTATATTTATGTTCATAAGTAATTCTTGCATGTTCTCCGTTGTTATTTATTGCTTTGGCCGAGTAATAGGTAGTGACTCCAAGAGGGAACGTTATGCTTGATTGTGGGTTCATGCCCCTCGATGACTAGCTTGAGTGACAGAAACATGAGTCTAGGGGATGTGCTGTTGCCACAAGGGGGAAAACAACGGTGCTTGTGCCCGCGGGTGCAAGGATTGTTTACTTTACGCAAAGTTCTTTTAATGCAGTTGTCTGTTGCTTTGAGTTTACACTATGGGTGGGGCTCGCAACTTAATACCAGCGAGATGTTCTGGATAGATATCTCAAGGTGGATGATTAGTAGTAGGCATTGATGGATTTCGGTCTACTTACTTTGGCATACCGCCCATGCTTTGAACCTCAACCTTTCTTGCAATGTAGTCAGCATTGGATTACGTTCGTGGTCCTGTCAATTGCCCAGCTGTAATTCGTTTACCTCACATAGCTGTTTTATCGTCTTTTGGGAGAGAGACATCACTAGTGAACATCATGAGACTCCGGTCCATATTACCATCATTGATCACACCCGCTATTTACTTTCTGTTATTATTTACTATTGCAAAACACTATCTATCACTACTATCATTGCTTTTAATCCTTTGTGAACTACAAGGCCGGAGGGATTGACAACCTCTCTGTACTCGTTGGGAGCAAAGTTATTTGTATCTGTGTGCAGGTCCATGTTGATTGCTATCTGCGCCGTAGCAGTTGACACCTACTTGTTGAACCTAGGAGTCTTTGGGGATTCGATCCTTGGCATCTTTGCTAAGGGAAAACACTTCTACTTACTGCATCTTACACCTTCCACTTGGGGTAACCAACGAGGGGTTCAAGGCCCATCATATGCCTTTATTGGAAAGTACTATCCACCTGCTAAAATTATCCAACTAAGGAGTAACATAATGAATTTTAAACAATTGGATAATGAACACGTTGCCCAAGCTTGGGAACGCATGAAGTCTCTTGTCAAGAACTGCCCTACTCATGGTTTGACTACTTGGATGGTTATCCAAACTTTTTATGCAGGCTTGAACTTTACCTCGCGGAACTTGTTAGATTCGGCCGCGGGAGGAACCTTTATGTCAACTACACTTGGTGCTGCCACGAAGCTTCTCGATGAGATGATGACCAATTATTCCCAATGGCACACCGAACGCGCTCCAACAGGTAGGAAGGTACACTCTGTCGAGGAGATTTCCTCCCTAAATGAAAAAGTTGACTTGATCATGTCTCTACTTTCCAAGCAATCTTCTGTTGATCCTCGTGATGTTCCTTTAAATTCTTTGATTGCTCAAGAACAAGTAGATGTGAACTTTATCTCTAGAAACAATTTCAATAACAATGCTTATAGGAGTAATTTTGGTAGCAATCCTAGACCGTTCCCCTCTAATTCTTATGGGAACAACAATGCTTATCCTAGCACCAAGAACTCTACTTCTGAACTAGAGATTATGCTTAAAGACTTCATCACTACCCAAAAAGCCTTCAATAAGAGTGTAGAAGAAAAACTAAACAAACTAGATAATCTCTCTTCGAAGGTAGACAATTTAGCCCATGAGGTAGAATTGCTTAAAATTAGAACTTCTCCTCTTGAGGAGAGGAAGGTCACTCCTATGAATGCTATTCAAGTGCAAATCAATGAAAACATTAGGATGTTGGCTAAATTTAAAGAGAGATGGGCTAGAGAAAAGGAGGAAGAAGATAGAATTAAGAACCTTCCTACCCACCACACTGTTGCTACTATCCAAGTTGTTGAGGATATCCAAACTCTTAGCACCCAATGCACTCCTGGTCCCATTGGACCTATTAATGGTGATGCTATGACCATAGAAACTACCAAACAAGTTAGCCTAAAGGACACCACTACCACTTTACTTGATAGTAGTAACCTTGATTTTGATAATTGCACCCTTTCTGAAGTTATTAGTTTTCTTCACAAGATGTCTAGAGATCCCCACACTAGCACACTTAATCTTGCCTTCACGGAGCATATCACTAATGCTCTTATCAAAGCTAGGGAGGAGAAGCTTAGGATAGAAGCCTCCATACCTAGAAAGCTAGAAGATGGTTGGGATCCTATGATTAAAATTAAGTTGAATAACTTCTCTTGCTATGCATTATGTGATGTTGGAGCTAGTACCTCTGTTATGCCCAAAAGAATATATGATATGCTTAAATTGAAACCTTTTGATTCTTGTTCTTTTGGTGTTCGTCTTATTGATTCTTCCATAAAGAAACCCTTGGGGAGGATCGACGATGTTCTTATCATTGTCAATGACAACTACGTTCCCGTTGATTTTACTATTATGGATATTGAATGTGAACCTTCTTGTCCAATTATTTTGGGACGTCCTTTTCTTCGCACCGTTGGTGCCATCATTGACATGAAAGAGGGGAATATAAGATTCCAATTTCCTGTCAAGAAAGGGATGGAACACTTCCCTAGAAAGAAGATTAAGTTACCTTTTGAATCCGTTATACGGGCTAGCTATTCTTTTACTCTTGATAAGACTTGATCTCTTTGCATTATGCCTAGCTTAAAGGCATAAAAGAAAGCGCTTTTGGGAGGCAGCCCACAATGAATAAAATTTTATTTTAATTTTGTTGTGTCTTGATGTTGTTACTACAGTAGCATCATCATTGTATCTTTACTTTTCAGCTTTGTGCCAAGTGTAGCCTCTCATTGCAAGAAAGTTCAAAAGTTGTGACGTGCTGTCGAGGAAACAGATTCTATCCTTGGACAGAAAAATTCATATAAAATCACCAGATCATCTTTTTGGTCTGAATTTTTTCGACAGCGTGCTCTATACAATTGTCTTTCGGGCGTCTGTTCTGAGTTTTTTGATTTGAGTTGCAAAAGTGCCCCGAAAAAATCATTTACTACCTGCTGGTCTGTTTTTCACAGATTCTGTCCTGTTTTGCCTTTCCTTCATTTTGCAAACCTTGAGCTTGCTTTTTCTTTGAAAAAACCTTTTGGCAATCTTGAGAAACAGTAGACCTTCAAGAATATCCTTATTTCCAGCAAGGAAAAATTATTTTATTAAGGGTACTAACCTCGCTAATCAGATTATGATGAGTTATGTATGAAGGGAGTTTTCAAGTGTGCGAGGGAAGATGATAAAATGATTCAGGAGTGTCAAATGCTCAAGCTTGGGGATGCCCCATGCACCCCCAAGAAATATTCAAGAAGACTCAAGCGTCTAAGCTTGGGGATGCCCCCGTGCATCCCCTTCTCCATCAACATTATCAGTTCGTCTTTCGTTCCACTATATTTTTATCACTTCATGTGTTATGTGCTATGCTTGGAGCGTCTTGCTTTTAGTTTCCTTTTTAGTTTTCTTTAGCTTTGCTTGCTTTTCATAACGAGTTGGAACTCAGCTTTCTTTGTGTGGGAGAGAAACACGCTCCACTTCAACCTAGAACATAACATAGAATTTTCATGTCTATCCTTGCTATGTGTGTTCTTTGTCTTTCAATAGCTACTGTCATGCTTAGCTCTTAGTTTTCATGCTTTTCTTTTTAAAGAGCTTTTGTTTAGTTGGTCGTTGGAACTCTCTTTAGTTATCATGCTTATCTTATTAAGAGAGTTGGCTTATGTTGCATTGGTTGATATGTCTATGATAAAAATGCTATGTGCATAATGGTGCTTAGTAGTTCATGTTTTCTTATGGTTAGTCTCAAATAGCTGGGGGGTTCTCAATGTGTTATTGGAGTACCAACATGATTTGTTTGCCTATGATGTGGTATGGTTTAGTGATATCTTCCTTCAAGAATTTATTTTGATTGACTTGGCATATGCTCACGCATATTTAAGACTGTAAAGAAAGTCTATCAAGCCTTGATGATCTTTAATTTCTGAGTAGCGATATAACTTCCATGCCCGATTCAATGTTGCTTTGTCGCTCTGCATGATTATGACCGTCATTGCTCTTTTAGTTGGTCGCTCCCAGTCTTTTGCTAACCTTCGCCTGTACTAAGCGGACTAACTGCTTGTGCATCCAAAATCCTTTAAACCAGTTATGCCATATGAGTCCACCATACCTTCCTATACATGGTATTTACCTGCCATTCCTAACGAAGACTTTCATGTACCATCTCGAAATTAATCAAAAAAAAGCATTTCTCTTTTGTGCCTCTGTTTTAGTTCATGAGGAAGTAGTAGTTAATTCATGATCTTTTTAAGTTGGACAAGCTTCACCCCGGGATTGCATGTCTAATGTGCAAACCCATAATACGAGTAGGAACTGGCATAGAGTGCGCCCGGCTCATTAAAAAATAATACAACAAACAAACCCTCCTTCACGCTTTGTTCATGAGAAATCAGAAAACTTTGGCAGTGATAAACAAAGGAGATTAAGAGGATGTGATCGTCCTCATTCGGGAGCCGTTCCTCAAAACTTGTCCAGCTCAAGAAGTAATTGAGTTATCTACTAGCATTCATTAACGAAACATGCATATCCAAAAAAATAATTATTACCTCTGTTTTTAAAACCAAGAGCTCTGGTACATGTTTAGTTTTTGTTTCCGACTACGGGTTTTCAACCTTGCCAACAAAAGCCACGGTTCGAGAGTCTCCACCTTCTTTAAAGCACCAACTATTGAGAGCATGATTGTCATTCTGAGTGTAATGTGCATTGTCCCAAAGTAGCATTGTCTTTTGCATGATTATGATATCGTTTATTCTGAAATCATTGTATCTAGTCGTCACTTAAACCTTGGAGGTGCCCCTGCATTTATGTTTTGCTTCACTAAAGGGGGCAAGCGAGGTACCACTTTATCATATTTGCACACCATGCTCGTTACAAATCTATTGAGTGCTTCAGTATCATATTGTAAAACTTTCAGTTCTTTGTGATTTTCTCATGAGGCAACTTAATTACTACAGATTCATTGTCTCAGTAAGCCCTTGTCATGTGACTGTCAAAACTTCTTATATGGTTAATAGCATGTCACCACAGAAATTATGCTTGTTATCATTTACCTACTCGAGGACGAGCAGGAATTAAGCTTGGGGATGTTGATACGTCCAAAACGTATCTATAATTTCTGCTTGCTCCATGCCTCTTTTGTGTGATATTGCTATGATATTTGTACACTTCCATACACTTTTGATCATATTTGGACTAACCTATTAACTCAGTGCACCCCAGTGCCAGTTTCTGTTTTCTGCTGTTTTTGTATTTCAGGTTTTCCCATTACGTAAACTGCGAGAAAAATTCCAGGAAAAATATATAAAAAATCAGCGTTCCGGAAGCTTCCTTGCGGCCAAAGTAGGGCCGGAGGGGGCCACCAGGGCTCCAGGCGCCCTGGGGGCGCGGCCCCCCTCCTGGCCGCGCCGGGGGGGCGCCTGGGCCCCCCAGGTCTCCGTTGATGCCCCCCTTTGGCATATATTTACACCGCGTCCCGAAACCCTCGAGGACGGAACCCTTTTTCGCGATCTCATCTCTGTTCCGCCGCCGCCGCGCTTCCAAGATCGGGAGCACCAGGAGAACTCTTCCCGGCACCCTGCCGGAGGGGAGGATCACCACCGGGAGCCTCTCCACCACCATGGACGCCTCCCGGATGAGTTGTGAGTAGTTTCGCTTGGACCATGGGTCCATGACCAGTAGCTATGTGATGTTCTCCTCCCCTTTTTGTTCTTCACTAATTAGACCTCGTGAACTGCCCTACATGATCGAGGCACATATGTAATCCTTATGCTGTTGCTATGATGAGTTTGCTGGGATCCGATGGATTATGAGATTATGTTCAGATTGTGTGTGAGTAATATATTTGATTTACCTCTTTTATATTTATGTTCTTGAGTAATTCTTGCATGTTCTCCGTTGCTATTTATTGCTTTGGCCGAGTAGTAGGTAGTAACTCCAAGAGGGAACGTTATGCTTGATTGTGGGTTCATGCCCCTCGATGACTAGCTTGAGTGACAGAAACATGAGTCTAGGGGATGTGCTGTTGCCACAAGAGGGAAAACAATGGTGCTTGTACTCGCGGGTGCAAGGATTGTTTACTTTACGCAAAGTTCTTTTAATGCAGTTGTCTGTTGCTTTGAGTTTACACTATGGGTGGGACTCGCAACTTAATACCAGCGAGATGTTCTGGATAGATATCTCAAGGTGGATGATTAGTAGTAGATGCAGATGGATTTCGGTCTACTTACCTTGGCGTACCGCCCATGCTTTTGAGCCTCAACCTTTCTTGCAGCATAGTTAGCATTGGTTTGCGCACATAATCCTGTCAATTGCCCAGCTGTAATTCGTTTACCTCACATAGTTGTTTTATCATCTTTTGGGAGAGAGACATCACTAGTGAACATCATGGGACCCCGGTCCATATTACCATCACTGATCACATCCGCTATTTACTTTCTGTTTTTACTTACTAGTTGCTGTAATACCTATCACTATTATCTCTTGTGTTTGATCCTTTGTAAACAACAAGGCCGGAGGGATTGAAAACCTCTCTGTACTCGTTGGGAGCAAAGTTATTTGTATCTGTGTGTAGGTCCGGTTGATCGCTAGTTGCGCCGCTAGCGGTTGACACCTTCTTGTTGAACCTTGGAGTCTCAGGGGAATTCGATCCTTGGTATCTTTGCCAAGGGAAAACTACCGCTACACTGCATCTCAAACCTTCCACTTGGGGTAACCAACGAGGGGCGAGAAGCCATCACCGCTTCATCTCACTATATCGGTGAATCAAAGTATGACATGCTGGTAAGGAGTATGACTATTATCGCCCACAACTCATTGTGTTCTACTCGTGCATATCATTTACGCATAGACCTGCCTCTGATACCACTGTTGGGGAACATAGTATTTCAAAAAAATCCTACGATCACGCAAGATCTATCTAGGAGAAGCATAGCAACGAGCGGGGAGAGTGTGTACATGTACCCTCGTAGACCGAAAGCGGAAGTGTTTAATAACGCAGTTGATGTTGTCGAACGTCTTCATGATCCAACCGATCCAAGTACTGAACGTACGGCACCTCTGCGATATGCACACGTTCAGCTCGGTGACGTCCATCGAACTCTTGATCCAGTTGAGGCCGAGGGAGAGTTTCGTCAGCACGACGGCGTGGTGACGGTGTTGATGAAGTTACCGACGCAGGGTTTCGCCTAAGCACCGCGACAATATGACCGAGGTGTGTAACAGTGAAGGGGGGCACCGCACACGGCTAAGAAATCAACGTGTCTGTCTATGGGGTGCCCCCCCCCTATATAAAGAAGGGGAGGAGGAGAGGGCCGGCCCTCATAGGGCGCGCCCAAGGGGGGAGTCCTACTCCCACTAGGAGTAGGTTTCCCCCCTTCCTGATAGGAGTAGGAGAAGAAGGAAGAGGGAGAGAGGGAGAAGGAAAGGGGGCCGGACCCCCACCCCAATTCGGATTGGGCTTGGGGGGCGCCCTCCACTTGACCGCCTCCTCCTATCTTCCACTAAGGCCCAGTAAGGCCCATTGACTCCCCGGGGGGTTCCGGTAACCTTCCGGTACTCCAAAAAATGGCCGAACTCATCCGGAACCATTCCGGTGTCCAAACATAGCCTTCCAATATATTGATCTTTATGTCTCGACCATTTCGAGACTCCTCGTCATGTCCGTCATCACATCCGAGACTCCAAACTACCTTCGGTACATCAAAACACATAAACTCGTAATACCGATCGCCATCGAACGTTAAGCGTGCGGACCCTACGGGTTCGAGAACTATGTAGACATGACCGAGACTCATCTCTGGTCAATAACCAATAGCGGAACCTGGATGTTCATATTGGCTCCCACATATTCTACGAAGATCTTTATCGGTCAAACCGCATAACAATATACGTTGTTCCCTTTGTCATCGGTATGTTACTTGCCCGAGATTCGATCATCGATATCTCAATACCTAGTTCAATCTCGTTACCGGCAAGTCTCTTTACTCGTTCCGTAATACATCATCTCGTGACTAACTCATTAGTCGTTTGCTTGCAAGGCTTATTACGATGTGTATTACCGAGAGGGCCCAGAGATACCTCTCCGACACTCGGAGTGACAAATCATATTCTTGATCTATGCCAACACCACAAACACCTTCAGAGACACCCGTAGAATATCTTTATAATCACCCAGTTACGTCGTGACGTTTGATAGCACAGAAAGCAATAGCAATAAAACTAAACGATCAAAGTGCTAAGCTAATGGATGGGTCTTGTCCATCACATCATTCTCATAATGATGTGATCTCGTTGATCAAATGGCAACACATGTCTATGGTCAGGAAACATAACCATCTTTGATTAACGAGCTAGTCTAGTAGAGGCATACTAGGGACACTCTGTTTTGTCTATGTATTCACACATGTATCAAGTTTCCGGTTAATACAATTCTAGCATGAATAAAAGACATTTATCACGATATGTAAGGAAATATAAATAACTACTTTATTATTGCATCTAGGACATATTTCCTTCAACTAGACGGGGTAGCGGGGCCATGGAGTTGCGAGCTTCGGTGGATGGTCCGACATCCTCTGCCCAAATCTGATGGTCCCGAGACTGTTGGCCCAATGGTGGAGGTTCGCGATGTCGATCTTGCTGCTAGCGGTAGTTGCGCTTGGTGCGAACAATGATGATCCGGCTATCATCCTCTTGGCCGATGGGCATGGGTAGAGCACTCTTCGTCAAGGTAGTAGTCGGCCGTGGTGTGCTCCGTCCTCGGCGTTGGTGTTTGGCGACCACTCTGGCATGTGGTGACGGACTCGTTGCGGATTGCGATGGCCACCGAAAAGTATTACGAGGGTTCATCTCTTCGGATTTGGTGGCTGGCCCCGGGAGGAAGATGCAAACCATGGACGACGGCTTGACGCGGAGGGATGGTTGTGCGGCGGCGGCGATCCACATCGCATGTACGTGCTGGGATCGCGGAAAAATGGTGGCAACTACACATAAGAGACGTTGATGGTGGTTCTACGCAAGCACCCGATCTCAAGTTCCATGGTGAAAGCCTAGGTCTCCCGTGTTGAATATACCTGGCAACGGCAATGTTTATATCTCGTTATCTTGTTAAAGGCATTGCTCAGATATGATCAGATTGGTTCTTCGGGGTGAATATCTGAATTCTGACCTCGAGTGGTTGGATCGGTTACAGTTGCGCTCTCTTCTTGCGCTCTCTTCTTGAAGGTGTTGTTGTTGTAGAACCTCGTCATCCGTGTGGTGCCGATCGCGGATCTGGTTGTTTGGTTTTTATTTTTTTTCTCGCCTATGCATAGCTCTAGTCTTATTTCTATTTTATTTTTTGTCGGGTGAGCTCTGGTCTTATTTGACCTTGCTATTTATTGGGGTGTTTTCTATGTGCATGCGTTAGTGTTTGTTTTTTTTTTCGAAACGGAGGCAAAAGATTTGCCTCATCGATTAATTAAGAAGAAGAGAGTTGCCCAGTTAATTAATGGAAAACCGGGCGAAAACCAATACAATCAAATCACATGCGGACTACTCCCAAAGCCTAAAACCCCAAGATTGCACCATCAACCCAACAGACATTTCCAACATGCAACAGACCCAAGCCCGCACGCATCTACATCGCAAAGGAATCCCCAAAAAGAACACCTCGGATGTAGACAAATGACCGTCCAAAAACCACGATGATAAGCTAAACCATGAGGACGACCCAAAAGACCAAGGAGCAACCATTAAGCAGCCGCAGACGCCTTCCCTAAGGCATCACTCTTCTTGTTTTTGATTTTGAGAGACTTCTCCACCTTCTTGATCTTGTCTTCATTAAACTTTCCAGTCAGGATGCATGCAACCGCCTTACCAGACCCAGGGCTAGCCGCCTCCAAGCTAGAGAGCAAGTTGCAAAGCTCTTTTGCAAAGAGATCATCGGAACAAGGTGCCAACATATCTGTCCCAACAACATCTCCACCTGGGCGCATCACCTGCCCAAAGGTCACATGCGAGTGAGTGACCGCATCATCCAAACCTGCACACACCACAAAGTTGGTCTGGCTAGACTCCAAGGGCGGTGGTGAGGGTGTCATGGGGACCGCCAAAGCCCCTAGCAAGCCGATCTCCTTCGGAATCACCACCGAGAGAGGTGGAGTGGACTCCTCACATAACACGGTTAACTCCGGCATAATTTGTAGAACTGGTGCCACAGCCTCTACAATCACTTCACCCCCAACGTCAGTCGACACCATAGAGCAGGGCCTAGCACGAGGAGAGAAACCTCCATAGAGGTCGACTTCCTCTCCATCTGCAGAACCAACCTGAAGCTCGGGGAGCACAGACCCAATCGGCACAACCTGAAGTTTACCAAGAGCAACCTCTGCCCGTGCCAAGACACTCTCCACACGCACAAGACATTCGCGAAGCTCAACGCAAAGTAGCTCAGCCTGCTGCTCAAGGACGGGCTGTAATGGCACATTAGCTTGGATGACGGATGCAAGCTGTGGAGCAGCACATGGTTGGTGCGTAGCCTGGTCGACGTGTTGCTTCGCACGGCAAAAACGAGCAATGTGGCCGAAACGGAGGCAATTTCTGCAACGGATTGGATCCCTGCAGGAGTGTGCTCGATGACCCCGACACAGACACCGGAAACATCTATCTCTCAACCATGCCGGAGGAGGCAGCCGTGCATTGAAGATAGGGCGATGAAAAGCCGGAGGAGGCGTCGAACGCCGCCCCTTCGAGACGAGCTGCCAGCCCCCCAGCTCATCCCCACGCGGAGCAGCCGCACAACACTCGAGTACGGCATGTGCCTCATCCTGACGAAAGCATCCACGCCAATCCCCCCAACCATGACGCACGGGCGGGACGAAATGGTCGCCTCCAGCAACGACCTGCGACGCAGGAGCAATGGGCGGCACGTCCAAGGATGTCGTCGCCTTTCGCCCCCCAATGGCCGGGTCCGACTTGCGGGAATCAAGGGCAGTCGCGGCCATCGCAGCAACGGTGGGCGGAAGTGCCGAAGAGTCCACGATCGCAAGCTCGGGGAAGAGCGAGCGTGGTGGCGACGGACACGAGATCTGTGGCGCGGTTTGTTGGAGCAGGGCCGAAGCCGTCGCGGTGACGAGGTTGCCAACCGCAGTCGCGTGGACGCGCAGAAGAGACTGTCGTGTGGACTCCAATTCCTGGATGGATGCTTCACTTGATGGAAGGCTGCTGGAGAAGCCGAACGGGATCGAATCTTGGGGGAGCTGCGGTCGCGTTAGTGTTTGTTGTGTACATACTAACATGCAGAGGTTGGATGTGTGCTTATTGTGTTTTGTATCCTATTGATTCTTCACTTTCAGCAAATAAAACCACTCTTTATTGAAAAAATGTTTGTGTGCCTCATACCATACCTTCAAGTGTTGTACTCCGTCTAACTGACATCACTTAAAAGCTGGATTCCGAAAGCCCGAAATGCTGAGATTCTCTCTCTTTTTAAGAAAAATCTTGAAATGCTTTAGAAACGTCAACGAGGAAAGAATTGCAGAAAACCTGGAAAGTGCTACACGAGCAGCACTAGCTGTCCCCTGGATATGATCCTGTACAAATCAGGAATCGGATCTGTGGTCATCGGCAGCGACATGTTGTGAACAATCTACGGCATAAAACAAGAGGTGCAAGTACTTCGCCGTAGCTCCCAGCTTTCGAAGGAAAAGAAGAAAATGTATTGATTATCGTAATCACAAGGAACCATCCAGCCACTTTATATAAGTCCAATTATTACACGGGCGAAAAGCAGCAACCATCAGAGAACAACACTTGCCATTTCACAGAAGGCATGTGAGAGGTGTAACCGTGTGAGTTGAAAGAGCACAAGTCAGTCAACTGTAGGAATAGGTCAAGATGACGTTGATGCCTCGGAGGCTCAGAGGATATAAACTGAATTCGCATCCAGTTTAGAAGCTACTGCAGAGACTTGAGAGAAAAATACGTCTTTATCTTGGAAGGTGTTTGGACGAAAGGTGTTTCTGGTTAACTAATACGGAGTGCATATGAAAATTACCTACCGGATACCCCTTATCTGAACACCTCTCAGATGTAAGAGTGAACAAGCAAACGGCGAGAAGCTTTCAATACCTGATGTGGCTAGCAGTATTTCGTACAAGACACTTTCCTCCCACGAATTGCTATGTACTCCAAGAATATAGGAACATCAAGAAACACAACAGTAGATGTATCTGTTACAGCTAGTACGTACAAGATTAGAACGACAGCATATAATATATACAAAATTTGTGTAAAAGTGAGCTATTCTGTGATATCAGTATAACCGCCAAAAAATAAGCATATAACAGAGTAAGTGGCATGATGTGAAAGTGCGCCAATTGGGATGACAGTAAGCTAACTCGCCCACCAACGGGGTAATCAAACGGTTATGTACCAAAAAGAATAGTGAAGGAATGCTCTGCTAAAATCAGTTCTCCTTTAGAAAAATCACAGGTGCAACTTAGTTCTCCACATGCACCCGACAACCTTTTTAGGAGATGGGTTGCTTGGGCCCTTGTCTCGTTGCCCGGAAGTGAAATACAGCCAGCCGTCCCAGTATCCTACCAACGTGGTCTTGATCCGGAAAGGTAACCGCCCGATCACACTCCATTCCTGTATGCAGATGGAATTTCAGACGCATCACGATAACAACCCATACAATTCATGATTTACAAATGCATTTTTAAAAAAAAGATTCTCCTTCCATTGTTACCCCCGTTTACCACTTTACTTAGCTTGATAAATTTCACAGTTCTGCTAGCATCATATTATTCTAGAACAGAAATTTGGATGTGTGAATAACAGTATTTCAGTTCTCTGTGTATTAAGAGCAGAACTTTAAAAAAACAAGAAACAGAGAAAACACCACATTGCAAACAGCAGAATGTTGATAGCTAATACCTAGCACAACATTTTCCCAACTTCCCCTGCTTTCACGAACTGTTTTCTTAAACAAAACAAAAAGGGTATATGGAACGATATGTACCAGTGTCTCCAAATTGAACCGAAATACTTCACCAACCAAGGTCATTCTTTTATTAATTGGGTGCTTTTCTGTAGTTCCCCCAGCAATAATTATAGAATTGTTGACATTCGTCCAGGCAAACTCTATATGTGAATCTGGCTTCGGCATGGGTGGAAGTTCCTTCCACTTCATTTCATCATCAAGCATGTATACATCGCTGTACACTATCTGCACAGGCACAGATCAAGAAAAGGAAGGAATGTGGAACTTTAAGAAAACAACTGTAATTAGAAGATGAAACATTTCACGCAGGTTTCTATTTTTTTTCTTAAATATCAAGTATCTATGTTGATAAACACGCGAGCTAAAAAATCATCAGTAATGCATCCTATTATGGTACCATACGATATGATAGGTTTTTCACTAAGTGCCGATCTACAATTGACTGTAGGGCATTAACTATTTACAAATCACTCATAGAAACACAGACCTGTCTTCTTTATCGAAACTGCAGTGTACACTAGGTATTCAATGTCTATTTAATAGACTCAAGTCATCCAAAAGAAATGGCTGAGATGCGCAACTAATGCAATAAACTGATCTGAGTTGACCTCTAAAATGAATAACTTTCTCCATCATGTGTAACAATTCAGCATGTATACTGATTAATCAAAGTATCAACATACCTCACTTCTTCTAACACATTTAAATATAGGTGATCCAGGTTTGGCCATAAAATCTCCTTCTTGACCACCAATAACAAGGAGCTTATCATTAGCAACAACACACGCCCTGATGGAAAATAGTAGGTCATGATCTAAGAAACATGTTATGTGTTACATAAACCACCCTCAATGTTGTATATTGTGCAACCAAATTTCTTGCCCAGAACTTATTCTCGAAATAATTGATTAACAGAATACCTTAACAAAAAATGTACTGCCAAGAGCACAAAAAGAGTTTAAAGACACCAGAAAGTGAAACGCCAAGAAATCAAGTCGATATAGAAATCTAACAACTTCCATTTCCAAAGAACAACAACAGATGTCACATGAAGGGGAAGTAACAGACCTATGTGGACCACCACGCGGGATTGGTATCTCGCTCCTCCATTCTTGCTCCAATGCTTTCCCATCCTTAACTGCGAGGCTCCAATGTTCAAGTCCAGGTTCATGTCTGTCCTCCTTACTACCACCCATCACATGAAGCCTCCCTCTCCAAAGTTGTGTGGCTGGAGCATACCTGAACAAGATATTTACATGGGGAAAAAAGTGAAAGAGCAACTTGTCAAATCTTCAAACTCCAAAATAGTATTTTTAGCAATGGAAGAATAGGACCATGCAAGTACAAATACAAACAAATGCATAATGTGACGTCTAATCTTAACTGTGAAATGAAACACGACTCGTACCTAGGAACTGGAAGTGGAGGCAAATCATGCCATTCTTTTCTTTCAGTGTCCAACACAAAATTTCGAGCTGTAGGCCCCCTACACTGAGGGCCGTATTGTCCAGTTACTACATAAATATATCTTCCATCTGTAACCATCCCCAGATGTGAATGTGCCATTTCCTTTGGCATATCAAACTTTCCTCCCCATGTATTATCCGAGAAATTGTAAATATCCACATGAGAATGCACCTATAAATGGAAAACATCAGAAGGTCTCAAGAGTTAACTTGTCGACAAACAGAAATAACTAATGATAGACCTCTGCTGTTCTGCAATAAAGAAAACAACATTACAAGGAACAACTGGAGAATTTTGCAGTGTGGCCTCATTAAATTAATTGAACTCAATAATATTTATCGTAGCTATTTAAAATGAGGTCATGCAACAACATTACATAGTACGAATACTTTAACTTAATTTTGGTAAGTAAGGGCACGCTTGAACTTTGGCATAATGCTCATTCATTTTATTCAGTTTAATTTGTTGAGTCTACAGAGTAGAGAGTACAGACTGACAGGTGCAATCATTCAGATACCAAAACTACAGCTACAGAGTGCAGTCCCCCCACCCCCTCCACAACTACAACAGTTCATGTAAATTCAACTTTTAAGTAAAATATCCATCTTAAGCATTAGCATGTGTATATGTTATTCTTAAGCAAGTATCAGATCTTAGACATTACAAAAATAGGTAAATCTGGCAAACTAATAAAAGAACGGGCAAGTTTCCTCACATAGTTAATGGTGCCATATCCAGCAAACACAAATAAGAGATTCTTAATCTGTATAGCAGCACCGTCCAAACGTGGTACCGGTGCTTCAGCCATCTGTTCCCACTTCAATTCTGGCGCTGGCAAGTCCGCAAAAGTGGCACTTATGTCCATGGAACCTGTAGATGTATTGCCCTTTGTTTCCTGTACAAGAGAAGTATATAATATAACTAGTTCTGAATGAAATCATTGTAGCAGAAAGATGATAATAAGCAAGCACATCAAGTTGAAATCCAAGTTATAGACCATAGCAATCAAGTCACAACATAGGTCATGACAATTAACAAATCAATTTCTTAGGAGTTAGAAATTAATTTGTAACAAATTGCAAAATAAACAACGGCCTACCAGTGGATGTACATTGCCATTTCACCAGCAGTTCTATAAGATATTCAGTAAGAAAATTTATGACCACTACAGCCAAGCAACATGACCAGCCAGAAATCAGTGTTCTGCAATCAGAGACTCGAACATCTACATTGCCACAGGAAGCAAGCATAACCAACTTTCAAAGTTGACACCTAACAATCAAGCAAACGATGGCTGCTCGAGTGAACTGCATTAGGTCGAGGGTAAGTTGCGAGTCAAGCACTTGAAGGCAGTAAGCCTAGAGGCAGGGCAGCAAATGAATTTCTACTCTGCCAATCAGAGAGTGCAGAGGTCACTATAATCGCACACCTCAATAGCCAAAAATCTCCCACCAGATCTCAGTAATCGCACACCCCGGCACTGCCGGAGCACAGAATAGTTGAAGGCAGTAGAGGGCGGACAGCAGCCCAATAATCATAAACATCAGGTTTGGGGGCGTCACCTTCGCCGAGGGCGGCGGCGACGCCGTGGGGCGAGTGGAAATATCGAGCCTCGAGGGCCAGAGGGAGGAGGGGGCGGAGCGGGAGGATGCCCAGAGGTAGTCGGCGACTAGGAAGAGTCCGAGGATGGCGACGACGGCAAGCGCCACCAGGTGCTTGGGCGGCAGCGCCTTCGCCCCCGGCCTCGCCATCGGTGGATCGCTAGAACCTACAGGCGGCGGCGGCGGCGGCGGCGAGAGGAGCGTGTCGGTGACATCAGTGGTGAGCCGAGGAGTAGTAGCGATTCCGAGTTTAGATTCACGGCACGCGCAGAGAACAAAACGACATTTTCGTTAGAGCTCAAGGGATAATTAGGGATTGCCATTTTGCATTTTGCCAACAGTTCCCCTAAAAAAACTTCCCATAGATATGGTTTTACGAGGTGTCCATAAGATTGACAGGTGAGCTGTTTTTACAGTTTCATAAAAATATCCCCTTAAAAAATGGTAGTTGGTGTGACCGCACGGTGATAGGCGGCGGTGGACCGACGGTGGTGGTCAGTGACGGGCCGGCCGGCGGGCAGCACGACGGCGATGGTCGGTGGCGGCGACAAGACAAGACAGCGTGACCGATTCCAAATGGAAGGGAACATCAGCACGAACGATAGAGCAAAGGAGCTATCCACCCGAAACAAAAAAAGGTACGCCGACTGATGATGAATTGCATGTTTACCGAGACCAGAGAACAAGGCAGGTTGTGCATCTAAGAAGGGAGAGATAGTAGACGTGTTCGGCCGTCACTGACGGGAACGTGCAAAGAGTGGTTCGGAGCAGGAGTTGCAAGGCGAAGCGAGAGGGAGGCTGTAAGGGCATGTCCCTTCCTATGTGGTTTTGATGATTGATGACAATGCGTTTGCGGATTAATCGTGTGTGCGAAGTATTTCAGAGATTAATCATTTGGCACGAGACGATTATTTCCCCTCGAAGCTTTAAACAGAATATGTATCGTCTCCCACGATTTTTGTTTGGTGGACTTGACTCGTGGGAGACACCATACTATAAAGAGGGGGTCCGCATTGAAAAGGCTAGGGTGAAATCATCACGTACACTTTTTTTCGACACCTTCAGCTCCTTTCCTTGTCTTGAAGCTTTCCGCTTCTTCCGGAGTGGAGGTTAGTTGATGGGAGCGGTAGTACCGCTTATGGCCACCAAGCAGTAGTACCGCTGCGCAGCGTGGTAGTACCGCCTGGGGGCATATGCGTCCGTACGGCTCCAGTTTGACTCAGCTACCATTTCGATTCGAGAGGGCATTTTCTCATGTCGAACTTTACGGTAAGCGGTAGAACCGCTGCCACCACGCAGCTACTACCGCTCCCCTCTCCTGAGCCTCGACGTTTCTACAACGCGGTAGTACCGCTCCACCCAGCGGTAGTACCGCGTTGTGCGGGCAGAAATGGGGATAACGGCAAGAACTCTCCCCCAAGCTCCATTGTTGCTCCAAAAGCTTATTTTCGCCCGATCTCTCTCCCTAGCCAATCAAACTTGTTGATTCTCTAGGGATTGGTTGAGAAGGCCCAGATCTACACTTTCACCAAGAGAATTTTGATTCCCCCCACTAATCCCTTGCGGATCTTTTTACTCTTGGGTGTTTGAGCACCCTAGACGGTTGATGTCACCTCGAAGCCATATTTCATTGTGGTGAAGCTTCGTGGTTTCGTTGGGAGCCTTCAATTAAGTTGCGGAGATAGCCCCAACCTTGTTTGTAAAGGTTCGGTCGCTGCCTTCAAGGGCACCAATAATGGAATCATGGCATCTCGCATTATGTGAGGGCGTGAGGAGAATATGGTGGCCCTAGTGGCTTCTTGGGGAGCATCGTGCCTCCACATCGCCTCAACGGAGAAGTACTTCCCCTCAAAGGGAAGGAACTTCGGTAACACATCCTTGACTCCGCCAGTTCCACTATTGGTTATCTCTTACCTTCACTTGTATAAGCTTTTTGTGTTAGTTCCTTGTACTAGCTTGTGTGCTTATTATTGTTGCATCATATAGGTTGCTAACTTAGTTGCACATCTATACAACTTTTTTGTTGCTAAGTTTAATTTGTTCAAGAAAAGCTAAAAATTGTTAGTTGCCTATTCACTCCCCCCCC
>LR738710.1:664621596-664635479 GCA_902687465.1 Secale cereale | reverse complement strand
CCCCCCTCTAATCAACCATATCGATCCTTTCAATTCGTATCAGAGCCTCGTCTCTTTATTAAGGACTTTATCGTCCAAAGAGTATGGGTGACAACGTATTCGAGATGGAGGGGCACCCCGGTGGGAATCCGTCCTTGTCTACGTCCGATGGGGGACCCTCGGTCTCTCGTGAGGAGTTCAATGCGGCTTTGGACAATTGAAAACCTCAATGACGACTGAGGTCAAAGGTATGTTCAAAGAATTTCTTGATGGTCTTAAATTATCCACCGCACCGTTGGAAGTGGCTCGTCCCACTAACAAGGTGACGGATGCTCTTCCCGATAAGGGAGAAGCTAGTAGTGATCAAGTTCCCGTGTCTAAGAACGGGAGTGGCATCTTTGCCCATGTTGAACCGCCCATTACTTATGGAGGATCTGTTCCCTCCCCGCATCTAAATCATGTTGGTCCTCCCCCTAAGTATGTGAAAAATGCTGACTTTGCTACTTGGACTTTTCGTTTTAAGCGTCATTTAAATCATTGTTCTACTAATCTTTGGAGAATCATTGAGCAAGGGTTCTACCCGCATGATCCATACAACTTAACTCCAAAAGAAGCCGTGGTTCATCAATTCAACGAGTCCGTTCTTTGCATTCTTCAAGAAGCCATCCCTCGCGAAGATATTGCACATCTTCGACCTTTCTCCATGGCCAAGGGAAGCATGGGAGCATGTTGTCTCCTTGTACAAGGGAAGGGCAAGCATTCAACGCTCAAACTATGAAGTTGTGCAAGATGAAGTCGATGAGTTTGCCATGATCGAAGATGAAGAACCCCATGAACTTTATCGGAGATTAACCACTCTTGCGGTTTCACTCCGAGAGCATGGAAGCAAGGATACAGATGACAATTGGATCAAGTGCAAGTTTCTCAAGGCCATGATGCCTTATCACAAGGCCATGTCCTCCGTCATCCGTCAAAGGCCGGACTTCCACACCTTGTCCTCAAATGAAGTGTTGGATGAGTTTGTTGCTATGAGGATTTCAGACAAGACCGCTGACAATGCGGTGTTGCAGGCTCAACGATCAAAGAAGCCCAATCTTGCTTTGAAGGCCAAGGCTTATGTGGAAGAAGAGGATGAAAAAGATGAAGAGGAGTGTTGCCCTGAAGACACTAAATATGCATATCATGAGCACATGGCTCTTGCTTCACGACAATTTTGGGGCAACAATAAGAACTCAAGACCCAACTTCAACAAGAACAATTCAAGTGGGTTCAAGGGCAAGCAACGAGTGAGGACGTGGTACAATTGTGGCAATGTGAGTCATTTTGTTATGGATTGCCCATATGAGAAAAGGGAAGACAATGGAGGCAAACTTATCCAAAAAGACAAGGCCAAGTCTTTTCCCAATAAGAACAACTTCACCAAGAAGACTCCTCTGAAAGGATTGGTGGCACAAGAAGAGTATGATGAGGACGACGACGATGATGAAGATGATGAGATGGTTACCATGGCCACCGTTGCCATTGCGACAACTCCACGGTCATCCCTCTTCGATTCACCCAACGAGAACATCACCGCCAAGTGCCTCGTGGCTAAAGCCACCAACAAGGTAACCCCCAACGTCACATCTACCATCACTGCTAATCCTTCATTGACAGATTGCATTGATGAAAGTGAGGGGGCGGAGGAGGAGGAAAATGAATTTGAGTCTCTTATGAGTAAACTCAAAGGTAAATCTAAGAAGTACTGTGTTGCTCTCTTGGAATAACTTGGTGAAGCCAATGACATGATCGATGCTCATGAAGAGACCATATCTAAGATGGAAGGACATAGTCGGGACTATGCCGATGAGATATCAGATCTCTCTAATGCTCTTGAGGAAGAGTGTGGTCATCGTTTTGCTCTTGAGGAGTCATACAACGATGATCATGCTAAATTAAAGAAAGATCTCGATCATGCTCTTGTTGTTTCTCAAGTGATCAATTCCGAGAAGGCCAAAGTTGGGGTTGACCATACTAGACTCAAAGAGGAGCTAGAGGACCCTCCTAGCGCTCTACCCTCCTAGCGCCGGCGGCCACACAATGCCTACCTGTGTCCACTCCGGCCCTGGTAGCCACCTCCCTCTTCAAGATGGTGCCCTTTGCTTTCAACTTTGATCATGGGGAGAAGTTTAAAGCGGATATGAGGGCCAAGTTTGGCCACCTGGTGATTTTCTCTCCGGGCTTTCGCCAAAAGGAATTCACCTTGGTGGTCTCTTTTAGTCGAGCATCTTTCAAGCTTGATGTGCACATGGTTAGTGTTTCTCTTCTTGCCATGTTTGGGGGCTATTCTCAAGGTTTTCGAGTTTGTTTCTTAAGAGACCGGTCATACAAGTTCTCAGTTGCTTTGAAGTCCGTAGGTTTTGAGATCTATAATGGTGGTAAAATTGTTGAGAAGGATTTTGAGTTGGTTTTTAGCCTTTGGAACTTTGGTGGCCCAAATTGCCGCCGGGAAGAAATGCTCTATTATGCTGAGCTTGACAAGGAATGGACTTTGGTGGGCAAGTTGGGCAAGGCAATTGTTTCTCACTCCGGTGATCGCCAGAGCTATTCCTCGGTGGTCAGAGACGGTAGATCAGTTTTCGAGCGGTTATCGGGGCCTATTCATGAGGGAAATAATCAAGGCCTTAACCACAATTCATTGTAGCTTAATTATGTCCCAGTCAGGCCTCAGATGGAGCACCAAGACGTGCAACGTACAATTGTGCATAATCACATTGTTTGCCATGCATGCGGGGCCAACGGCCACTTTGCACGCTTTTGCACTACCCCAAATTTGCCTGGGATTTGGCCTTTTATTCATTTTAGTACCTTCACGAGCCCACCAGAAGAGGCATGGGCCGAAGGAGTGGTGGAGTCTTGGTTTCGTTGCCAGGGGCCAGCAACACAGTTTAGGCAGGTAGCATCATTTAAGGAACTGGTCAAGGATTTTTTCCCAACTTTCCAGCCGAGACCGTCGCCTGCCTCCTCGCATTCCACTTCACTTGCCTACTCTGTTTCCACCTCTGCTTCTGCATCGGCAAGCTCGCCGCCACTGTCATTGTTGACGGAGAGGGCTCTAGTCGACTACTTGCCAGAGTCAACCGCGATGGCCAACATACCCATAGACTCACTTCCGTTCATTCCGCATGGTTTTCAGATTCAGGCTATTGAAGGTCGAACTGGGGTTTCTCAAGCTATAGTACCTCGTCGCCCGAGAAGACATGAAGATTGGGCGATTGCCAACATTCATCCTCACCCGAACGAGGTATTTTTTCCCAATGTCCGTGAGGTTTTGGAGGAGTTTTTCCAGGGCGTTGAGCAAGTTGGATTTAGAGAAATCCAGCCCTGCCCTTTCGAAGAGGCATATGTCCAGTTCATGCATGTCAGAGACAGAGATAGACTCATACAGCAGGGCCCGCATGCTTTTGGAGATGTTTTCATTTCATTCACAAAGCACAATGAGGGCCGAAATTGGCGCAGGGTTCATTTCAACAGGACTTGCTAGTTACTATTTGTGGGTGTTCCTTTTGATTTCTGCAACTCGGAAGATATTGCTGCTGCTATTTCCAAGTGGGGCTAAATCATAAGCTGGGAGAGAGAGGATGCTCTGAAGGGCAAGATTTTGGTTAAAGCAAGAGTTACAGAGCTTATTGACATTCCAAAAAGCATAAGGTGGTCTGAAGGGGAGCAGTTTGAGGAACAGTCCTGGACTTGCTCTGTTGAAGTGCTCCTAGAGGAAATGTTGGGTGGTGGGCCTGCTGATGAGGATCCTATTCCACCTGATGGTGTGGGCCCACACCCTGTGCCCCAACATGCCAATGACTTCCTAGGGTTCCAACCACTGCATATTCACAATATTCATGCTCCAAATGAAGACTAGGATGATTGGGAGGAGCAATAAGAACAAGATCACCACTGGGCTTTTCCACAACTGATACGTCTCCAACGTATCTGCTTTTCCAAACACTTTTGCCCTTGTTTTGGACTCTAACTTGCATGATTTGAATGGAACTAACCCGGACTGACGCTGTTTTTAGCAGAATTGCCATGGTGTTATTTTTGTTCAGAAATAAAAGTTCTCAAAATGACCTGAAAATCAACGGAGAATTATTTTGGAAAATATAAAAAATATCTGCAGAAAGATCCAAGCCAGGGGGCCCACACCCTGTCCACGGGGGTGGGGGGCGCGCCCCCTGCTTCGTGGGCCCCCTGTTGCTCCACCGACGTACCTCCGGACTCCATATATTCACTTTCAGGGAGAGAAAACCTTTTTTGATTCTCGTGAAGTGTCCTTCCTTCCTACAGCTGATAGGGAACAATCGTTGTTTTTACGATCCCTATGTAGAAAGCCCTTTTTTTCTAGTATTTACTAGAAAATTTGATCCTCTCTTTTTTTTTTCTTTCTATAGTGGAGATAGTCGCACGTAATGACAGATCACGGCCATATTATTAAAAGCTTGCGGTAAGAAGGGGTTTCGTTCTAGTGCCCGGAAATAATATTCCAAAGCCTTTGTATGCTCTCCATTGCTTGTGTGTATAAGGCCTATGTTATAATTACATATCCGATTTGCCCTATGGACGAATATGCAAGCATACGTTTCATGCTTGTTTGAGTAATAGCAAGGAGATTCCCCAAAATCATGCTAAGAATAGCTAGGATTTCCAGAAGAAGATGCCATTCGTTTGATGAGAGAAGAATTATCACGTTTTACGATACGGAGCCGCCGCCAAACCCTAATCTCTCTCGGGAGGGCTGATCTAGAGTCCGTTCGGGGCTCCAGAGAGGGGAGATCATCGCCATCGTCATCATCAACCTTCCTTCATCACCAATTCCATGATGCTCACCGCCGTGCATGAGTAATCTCATCGTAGGCTTGCTAGACGGTGATGGGTTGGATGAGATTTGTGGGAACCCCGACTTAGAAGTCGAGATCACCGAATGCATGTGTATAGTGATCCCAGAGATCAATGCTCACTGAACACACAGAAGCTGAATAACAAGAGTCCTACATCCATACATACCATCTTACACAAATTAAGGCCATTATGGCCAAGTCTTACATAGATAAAGCCTCACGGGCTGATAGCAAATAACTCAAATAGCGGAAGTCTTCGATGATAGGTAGAACCCATGCCATCTGCCTTAACCCTACAGGCATTCTGACTGGGATAGCATCCTAGTTCGCATGTTCGTCTCCAAAGAACTCTTCTTCATATTCCTGTTCCTCCATGCCTGGCCAATTAAATAACCAGTGGCAAGCCAATGAGTACTTTGAATGTACTCGCAAGCAACCCATGATTTGGTTCAAAGTAACAATGCAATTGAACAATAATGAGCAATCTAGCAATGGGCTAGAATAAATATTCTACCATCAAGTGTATGTAGCAACGAGTTCACGTAACCTCGAAAACAGGTTACCGATATCAACATGAATATGATTCAACTCATCGAGTCAAGTCACCACCTTGACTCATCACACACATACTTTCACCGATGTAGTAAAATTCTGGACATAATTTAAGTAGCGCCACCCAACTGTCCATGACCGTGGACACGGCTATTCGAATAGTTTTACACTCTGCAGAGGTTGCGCACTTTACCCACAAGATCCGGGAAGCTTGCGTGTCACCCACGATCCCGCAGTACCTCAAGTACTCGGGGGAAGCACCCGGTCATTATCTTTCCTTAGACGACACTAACATAGAGTCCACTCGTTGGCACACGGCCCTCGGGTACAAACAATAGATCATGGGACTTGCCCTAATTTCAATGTCACGCGTACCCTAAGGGGCCAACGGTGTGTCCGGTGCCCTATAAAAACAGTCATGGTCGTCTATCCAAGCACGACCCCGTCCCGAGAAAGACCTCAAGTCTTCCCGTCACTAGTAATGCGGGCACCATGCTAGTATCGACCTAAGTAATCAATAAAGCCCCGTCCCATAAGGGGTAGAGTGGTTGCACATGTTTGGTTGGGACGGTAGTCACACATAAATCTAATCCACCATTTCACCCATGCACAAGATTTTTACCGGCACATCACTTCTTTCTCAAGTGATGACCTAACTCATCATCACCCTCGGGCATTAGGGGCACCCGATGGGATTTATGCAAAGATTTCAACCACGAAGGTTCATGTCACACATGCATCACTAAGCATCACTACTAACCATTTGCATGACATCTAGCACATAGCAAGATCATGAGTAAGCATGCATCATGTGGTGGTTTCAAACTAGGTCACCACCATAACTCTTATCATCATGCAATCGGAAACAAACGGGTTCTGAAGAACACAAGTGTATCATGGTCAAAGGGCTGCTTGCCTGGATTGGCTTGGTCTTCAAAGTCTTCAAACCCTTCTCCACCTTCTTCTTCAGCAACTTCGTCAAATACGGTATCTATACGTCGCAAAATATCAACGGGAAAATAAGACCACAATAAAAACAGAAAAATCAAAGTGCTCAGAAAAATGTCAACTTATTTTTGTTAAATACTAGAGGGAAAACTAAGATGGCAAAAATTCTTAGTTGGAGTTTTGGAGTTACAGAATGGAATGTAAGGATTTTTGAACAGGAGTTTTAATGCTCAAATTTGAATTTAAATTTGAACATAACAGAAAAGTTTCATGGATATATGTGAAAGTGATACCATTAAATAGGTTGGAATATTACAAGATTTTAGGAGTTGGAATTAATTTATTTGAACATGTAATTATTTCTGTAAAATTATTTGAAATTTTACAGAAAAGAAAAAGAAGAAAAGGCCCTGTGCAACTGGGCCAGGATGGCCACAGTGCACGGCCCAGGGCTAACAGCCCAGCCGCACGGGCTCCAGCGCGCGCGTGTGAGGGTTTTAAACCTGACGGGCGGGGCCCGGCGGTCAGTGACAGAGAGAGGTGCGGGAGGGAGGTGAGGATAACAGGTGGGGCCCGCCTGTCATCTTCAACCTCACGGTCAGAGCCACGGCGAGCTCACCGGCGACGATAGGGGGCACAGCGAGGCAAACGGAGGGCAGGAACGGACTCAGCGAGGAGTCGCCGTTCCAGTGGTGGTGGTGCGGCTCGTCGGAGAGGCCTGGCTCGTCGGCGGCAAGGTGGGACGGCGGAGGAGCGTCGGGAGGTTGCTGGCTAGCTCGATTCCGGCAGCTGCAGAGAGGGGGAAGAGAGGGGAAAGTGTCGGGGAAACTGATCCACCCACGAACACCTATGGGGACCGAGCCCCTTTCGGTACGGCGGCGGTGGAGGTCACGTGAAGAGCAGACCGAGGCGAAGCACACGAGCAGTTTACCCAGGTTCGAGCCGCACAGATGCGTAAAACCCTACTCCTGCTTTGTGGTTGTATTGAGTTCTTACTCGGGAGCGCAGGGAGCTACAGTACACTCCAGCAGCTAGCAAGACCGAGCGTGAGTGTTCGAATCCCTCTCTACGTTGCGCATGGGCCTCCTTTTATATGCTCAAGGGGTCACCGACAGGTGGCAACGCAGTTGAGGGTAAAAATGGAAAGGGTGTTGTAGTTGGTACACCTACTTGCATAGTGTTCCATACCTAACCCCGACGGCAGGGGACAAGGGCATTAAATGCCCATCGACGTCGCCCAAACAGTGCAAAAAGGTGCCGTCAGGGGCGCCACCGCTCGCCACGATGGCGATCTTGTCAGCGCCGCTTGCCACCACGTAGCCCTGGCTGCACAGCCTCCCGCCACGTACGCCTGGAAGGGTCCCAGAGCGACACGTTGGTGGATGCGCTGTAGCGCGGGTACAGAGTGGTAGCTTGCCGCGGCAAGCGCCTTGCCGCGGTCATTGTCTTGTCGCATCCGGGAGCTTGCCGCTCACCGGGCCTTGCCGGGACGCGTGGCGCGTCGCGGCAAGTTCCTTGAGATGCCTTGGTTGGCCTTCCCAGCAAGCTCCTCTTGCCGGGGCCTTGTCTCCTTGGCTTGAATACTTTGTTCTTGAATGGATCCAAGGGAACCACGGAGGACCTTGGCGGTGACCCGGCAAGCCTTGCCGCGGGACGCTGCGACTACCCGTGCACAAGTTCGGGATACTAAGGGTACCCCTACTTTAGTACACCGACAGGAGCCCCCGGGCCTGGGCCATACACGGTGCCGAGCGCTGTTGGGCCAGGCCCAAAACAGGGCACGGGCACGCGCGGCCTGGTTCACGCTGTATCTTACTCCGTATCCACCGCGCCCTCCCCTAACGGCACGCGTCGATTGCGGCTTCGTGGTAGAGATCGTGGGTGGCTTCTTTAATCGGAAATGCGGAACATCCGCCCCCTCCCTCCTTATAAGCAGGGGAAACTGGGGCAGTTCGTCCATCCGCCCGTTGCTACTTCAACCTCGAAAACCTCCGCCGCTCCCCTTCTTCCCAAAGCTTGAAAGAGAGCAGCGCTCCGCCCCCATCGCCACCAGCACCCCCAACGCCGTCGACCTCCCTCACCGCTTCCGTCATGGCTCCGAAAGGCGAGAAGGGGAAGGCCGCGAAGTCGGCCGAGGCGCTGCGGCTCGCGGCGCTGCGAAAGGAGCGGGCTGTCTTCCCCCCCAAGCTTGCCGCGAGGAAGCTGAGGGAGAACTACTACCTCTTCTGGTCGGGGGAGACGCGGGCGCATCCGCGCACCAAGGTACTCCCAGCCGTTGCTTGTAAGATGTCTCTGAACGGATATGCGTTCTTCGCCTTGTTCTTCTACTGCGGGATCTGCCCGCCTTTCTCTGAATTCTTCTGCGACATTATGAACACCTACGGGTTCCACCTCCTTGACTTCACCCCCAACGCCGTTCTGACCATGGCAGTTTTCGCACATCTCTGCGAAAAATTTGTCGGAGTCCATCCCAATGTCGCCCTTTTCCGCCACTTCTTTATGCCTCGAGTTGAGAGAGGAGAGCCTTTGTCCGGCGGAGTCTCCTGGATCTCGAGAGCCCATAAGAAGGAAGCTTATCTGGAGGAAGAGCTCCGCAGCAAATGGGAGGAATGGAGAGCCAATTGGTGTTGGATTGTCGAGGAGAACCCGCAGCCATTTACCGCCCGGCGCCAAGCCCCAGTAGTGCGCAACAACGATTGGAGCGACCTGGCCCCGGAAGACGGTAGACTGAAGATTGCCACTGCCCGGATCCGACGCCTCAGGCTTGCCGGGCTTACTGTAGGCGCAGTTGGCGCAGATTTCCTTCGCCGCCGCGACGCTCCCCTCAGGAGAGGAAGAGACCCGCCTGGGAGTTCGAGAATGTAGCGGACATCATGAGGCTGCGCCCGGGCCTCAACTTCAACTTCACTGTCCTGGAGCTCAACGCGATGCTCCAGGAGCTGTTCAAGTATGACCCCGATCATCCCGAAGTATTCAGGTTGCCGAGGGGCGTCGTTTCGTTGTGCAACAACTCCGCGCTCAGCCGCATCCGTGCAATGATGCCGCTATGCGACTCTCATGGGATCGACCCAACTTGGCAAGAGCCTGCAGAAGACGCCGTGCATGCGTTCTTCGACAGCTTGGAAGAAGTGCCGATCCGCTCCGACGAGAAGAAATGCCTCACCCGCGACACCACTGACAAGGAGATGGCGTACATCGCCACTAGGCTGGAAGAGGCGGCGGCAGCCGCGGCCACGGGCGAGTTCGGATTCACCGTGGAGGAGGCGGATGCAGCAAAGGCGGCAAGCCTTGCCGAGCGAGGGGAGCTTGCCGGCGCGGAGGGGCCTGCCGGGCAAGACGCCGAGTCGAGCGAGCCCGCCGAGCAGGGTGTCGGGTCGAGCGAGCCCGCCGAGCAGGGTGTCGGGTCGAGCGAGCCCACCGAGCAGGGCGACGGGTCGAGCGAGCCCGCCGAGGATACGAGCGGCTCGCTGGAGATCGACTCCTCTTCCTCCTCATCTTCAGGCAGCTCGCCACCAGCAGAGCCTCCAGCTCCACCAAGAAGGCGTCTCCGCAAGGCCGGGGATGTAACGGAACGGCAGACGGGTCAACAGCCGCCGCGCCGCGCGACGCGCTCCACCGCTGCAAGCAAGGTTGCTGCGGGAGCACCTCGCGCATCTGCTGCAACTTGAGCAGGGTCTTCCCGGACCGCCGCTTCTGCTCCTGCCGCTCCTCACGCCTCGGCGGCAGCCGGAGTGGGGTCGTCTCAGACCACCGCCACTGCTCCCGCCAAGCGGCCAAGGGAGCCCACTCCTCCACCTCCTCGCGCCGGGCGTGAGCCGAACTTCGACTTCTCGGCGCTCAGCTCCGACGAGGAAGAAGAAGAGTAAGATTCTTGTATTTCTTCAATTTTTGCTGTTTTGTCTTGTATCTCTTTTGCTTCACTCTGAACTTGTTCCTTTTTCGAACTCTGGCCCAGAGAGCGGCAAAGAGAGCCAAGGTCCCGATGATTGTCATCGAGGACGAGCCCACCGTGACAGCAGGGGGTGCGCCTGAGACGAACTTGCCGGACCCGGGAACTGATCTTCAGAGCAGCCCCCAGCGCAGCCCCCAGCGTAAGTGTATAGTTCACTTTCTGCTGTTAGGCGCACGTGGGTGTTCTATCTTTGCTGATATCTTAATTATTGGTTTGTGTAGGAGCAGAGCAGCCAGACCAGGGGCGTCCGGAGACCGCCCCCGACGTGCCATCTGCATCGATTACGCCGCCAAGGAAAAGTTCCCCGGCAAGGGTCTCCCCGGCAAAGGAGAGTTCTCCACTAAGGGCGAGTTCTCTGGCGAGGGACAGCACCAGCGGCCCTCCGCCGGCGGAGACCACGACTACGCCGCCAAGGGAGAGTTCCCCGGCAAGGGACACTGCCGAGGAGCCGACTCGCACAGGTAATCTTCTTGCTTCAAAAACTCCCCTTGGGCTTTTCTTCTTTTGATTCTTCTTTTTGGATATTTGCTTGACTATTTTTCTCCCCTTTCCTGCCGTCAGACCCATCTGCTGCGGAGCCGATGGAGACGGAGGCTGCTGGCGAGGAGGATACGCGCGGCAACACCGGCGACGCCGCTGCCACCGAAGAAGTGGCCGGTGCTGACGATCCCACCGGCGACGAGGCCACCAAGGCTGCCGCCGCAGCAGCTGGCGAGGGGTCCGGCGATCGCACTGACGGCCCTGAGGCCGCGGGAGAGTCAGGCGCTACGCCGACCGCTGATCCCTCCACCGCTGCCGCAGCGCTAGGCTCCGAAGAGCCCCAACCAGGCGCCTACCTGAAGGCCGGCAACGACATCTTCATCAACCTCCCCTGGGCGTCCATGTCCAGGGCGCCGGTCAAGGGAGAAGTCTTCGACGGAGAGGTGCTTGCCTCCGCCGGGCTGACGCTTGTCGACGCGTCGAGCAGCAGCAGCGGCGAACCTGAGGAGGAGCGGCTGCTGCGTAAGCTGCTGTCGCTCTACCGCGCTCGGCAGGCCAAGCTGGAGTCCCGCGTGGCGCTTGCCGCGAAGGCGGGAGCCGACATCGAGAAATGCGCGGAGGAGCTCCGGGCCATCAACTAGGCAGCTCTCCGGTCCTTGGCAGTGGAGCGGGAGCAACTTGCCGAGGAGCAGCATGCCTTCTTCCTCAAGAAGGCTGAAGTCGAAGAACAACAGTGGCTTGCAGCTGAGAAGCTGTCCACGCGGGAGGGCGAGCTGGCGCAGCAGAAGGTTAACCTCGACAGCCACGAGGAAGAACTTGCCGCGCGCGAGCAATCACTTGGCGGGGCCCTCCAGGAAGCAAAGGACGCTACCGCAGCTGCCGAGACTGCCAAGAAGGAACTGGAGGCGAAGGTGGCGCAGCTGGAGGCCGATCTCAAGGAGAGAGGTGAAGATATCGCCGTGCTCAAGCTCGAGCGGGAGAAGGACGCCCACAGCCACTCAGAGCTGCAGGTTCGTCTCACCAAGAAGGGCAAGGAGCTTGCCGCCGCCAAGGACTCCAACGCTGATCTTGAGTTGAAGCTGACCACTTTGACCAAGACGCTGGACGGCGCCAAGGAGCGGGAGGCGGCCTTGAAGGAGGAGATCAAGGCCGAGAAGGCGTTGCTGGCGAGTGCTGCCGTCACTCAGAACATCTTTAGGGAGACTGTGGAGCACTGGACGGAGGGTCTTGTCAATGCTGCCGCAGATATCGATAGGGAGCTGGCGCAGCTGGGGGCGGAGTATCTCGGGTATTCCTCCGACGAGAACCTCCACCCCAGTGCCAAGCTCACGCTGTTCTTCAAAGGCGTGGCGACGGCCCTCCAGCGACTCCGGGAGAGGATCCCAAAGCAGCTGGCGGACGAGTCGCCCAAGCTCTGCGCGGGAGCCCTGCAAAAGGTGTTGGTGAAGGTGGCCTTCCGCAATCCGGGCCTCAACCTCACCAACGTCCTCAAGTCCCTGCCGCCGGACGCTGATCAGGAGGCACTCAAGGCCCTTGTCGCACCCATTGTGGACAAGGTGAGCGGGATCAAGAGGGTCGAGGGCGATCGCGCGGACTAGGCTCGCCCATTTTCTTCTTTCCTTGTCGCTGCTTGTCATGTTATGAAAACAGTCTGTTAGAGCTGCGACAAGCTATCTTGTAATATAACTCTGTTTTGGGTAGTGATCGCAACGTTATTTCCTTTACTCGACTCCCTTCCTTTGTATGTTTTTACCCTACGCTTTTAGGGAACTTGCCAGCGCAGGCACCTTAGCCGCGAGCGCTGAGTGCGAAACGTCAGCAGCCTGCTGGCGGTGCCGCTGCCGGCAAGAAACCTTGTCGCAACTAGTCGCAGCACACTTAAGTTGTTGAGCGGACTCGAAACGAAGTAAGGGCGCGACACTAGTCGCAGCACACTTAAGTCGTTGAGCGGACTCGAAACAAAGTAAGGGCGCGTCTAGCCACGAGTTGGTTCCTCCGTGCACAGGTTTTCCATACAAAGTGGGGTCGTTCAAGGAAGATAACTTAAAAAATTTAAAAATCTGATTGCTCAAACTTTGGCAACTTAGCTTTTGTGTTGTTTGCTTCCCGGCAAGGCGAAACTTTCTTGAACGGCGCTTGGTCCATACCACTATCTTCTCCTCCCCCCAGCAAACTTGTGCGCGAGGGAACCTTCCTTTCCTTGAGAAAAAAGAAAGAAGAGAAAATACAGATATGGGGCCTTTGGGCTCGTTATGGCTTACCGGGGGTAGGCGCTGCACAAAGTGTCAGATAATACATGCATAAAATAAAAAGCATGAAATTGACAAGATGTGCGGGGCACATGAGCTTTACTTATGCACGGGGTCTGCGCTCGACTTTGTACAAAGGATTACATGCAACAGCGGCAAGACTTGTACAAAAGGTGGTTGCCGGAAACGGGTTCCGGCAACCGCGCCTTACGGGTAAAACTTACGAAGATGCTCGATGTTCCAAGAGTTGCTCACCGGAAAGCCATCTTCGGTCTCAAGGCGGACAGCGCCAGGCCTAGTGACTCGTTTCACCCGGTAAGGGCCTTCCCACTTCGGCGTCAACTTGTTGGAATTCTTGGCGGACTGAACGCGCCGAAGAACAAGGTCGCCTTCCTCGAGACTTCTGGCGTTAACTTTGCGGCTATGGTAGCGGCGTGAAGCTTGCTGGTAGCGAGCAGCTCGTACAGCAGCCTGAAGACGGTCTTCCTCAAGGAGTAGCGCATCATCTTGTCGCAGCTGCTCTTGCTCGAGCTCATCATAAGCGAGCACTCGAGGTGACCCGTATACGAGTTCCGTGGGGAGAACTGCCTCTGCTCCATAGACTAGAGCGAAAGGTGTCTGTCCAGTGGCTCGATTTGGCGACGTCCTGATCGACCAAAGAACCACTGGCAGCTCCTCGATCCAGTTTCTTCCGCACTTGTGCAGCCTGTCGAAAGTTCTGGTCTTGAGGCCACGCAGCACTTCAGCATTTGCCCTCTCCGCTTGACCGTTGCTTCTCGGGTGAGCAACAGAAGCGAAGCAGACCTTGGCGCCAAGATCTTGGACGTACTGCATGAAGGTGCGGCTCGT
>LR738710.1:664560793-664621496 GCA_902687465.1 Secale cereale | reverse complement strand
ACGAGCCGCACCTTCATGCAGTACGTCCAAGATCTTGGCGCCAAGGTCTGCTTCGCTTCTGTTGCTCACCCGAGAAGCAACGGTCAAGCGGAGAGGGCAAATGCTGAAGTGCTGCGTGGCCTCAAGACCAGAACTTTCGACAGGCTGCACAAGTGCGGAAGAAACTGGATCGAGGAGCTGCCAGTGGTTCTTTGGTCGATCAGGACGTCGCCAAATCGAGCCACTGGACAGACACCTTTCGCTCTAGTCTATGGAGCAGAGGCAGTTCTCCCCACGGAACTCGTATACGGGTCACCTCGAGTGCTCGCTTATGATGAGCTCGAGCAAGAGCAGCTGCGACAAGATGATGCGCTACTCCTTGAGGAAGACCGTCTTCAGGCTGCTGTACGAGCTGCTCGCTACCAGCAAGCTTCACGCCGCTACCATAGCCGCAAAGTTAACGCCAGAAGTCTCGAGGAAGGCGACCTTGTTCTTCGGCGCGTTCAGTCCGCCAAGAATTCCAACAAGTTGACGCCGAAGTGGGAAGGCCCTTACCGGGTGAAACGAGTCACTAGGCCTGGCGCTGTCCGCCTTGAGACCGAAGATGGCTTTCCGGTGAGCAACTCTTGGAACATCGAGCATCTTCGTAAGTTTTACCCGTAAGGCGCGGTTGCCGGAACCCGTTTCCGGCAACCACCTTTTGTACAAGTCTTGCCGCTGTTGCATGTAATCCTTTGTACAAAGTCGAGCGCAGACCCCGTGCATAAGTAAAGCTCATGTGCCCCGCACATCTTGTCAATTTCATGCTTTTTATTTTATGCATGTATTATCTGACACTTTGTGCAGCGCCTACCCCCGGTAAGCCATAACGAGCCCAAAGGCCCCATATCTGTATTTTCTCTTCTTTCTTTTTTCTCAAGGAAAGGAAGGTTCCCTCGCGCACAAGTTTGCTGGGGGGAGGAGAAGATAGTGGTATGGACCAAGCGCCGTTCAAGAAAGTTTCGCCTTGCCGGGAAGCAAACAACACAAAAGCTAAGTTGCCAAAGTTTGAGCAATCAGATTTTTAAATTTTTTAAGTTATCTTCCTTGAACGACCCCACTTTGTATGGAAAACCTGTGCACGGAGGAACCAACTCGTGGCTAGACGCGCCCTTACTTTGTTTCGAGTCCGCTCAACGACTTAAGTGTGCTGCGACTAGTGTCGCGCCCTTACTTCGTTTCGAGTCCGCTCAACAACTTAAGTGTGCTGCGACTAGTTGCGACAAGGTTTCTTGCCGGCAGCGGCACCGCCAGCAGGCTGCTGACGTTTCGCACTCAGCGCTCGCGGCTAAGGTGCCTGCGCTGGCAAGTTCCCTAAAAGCGTAGGGTAAAAACATACAAAGGAAGGGAGTCGAGTAAAGGAAATAACGTTGCGATCACTACCCAAAACAGAGTTATATTACAAGATAGCTTGTCGCAGCTCTAACAGACTGTTTTCATAACATGACAAGCAGCGACAAGGAAAGAAGAAAATGGGCGAGCCTAGTCCGCGCGATCGCCCTCGACCCTCTTGATCCCGCTCACCTTGTCCACAATGGGTGCGACAAGGGCCTTGAGTGCCTCCTGATCAGCGTCCGGCGGCAGGGACTTGAGGACGTTGGTGAGGTTGAGGCCCGGATTGCGGAAGGCCACCTTCACCAACACCTTTTGCAGGGCTCCCGCGCAGAGCTTGGGCGACTCGTCCGCCAGCTGCTTTGGGATCCTCTCCCGGAGTCGCTGGAGGGCCGTCGCCACGCCTTTGAAGAACAGCGTGAGCTTGGCACTGGGGTGGAGGTTCTCGTCGGAGGAATACCCGAGATACTCCGCCCCCAGCTGCGCCAGCTCCCTATCGATATCTGCGGCAGCATTGACAAGACCCTCCGTCCAGTGCTCCACAGTCTCCCTAAAGATGTTCTGAGTGACGGCAGCACTCGCCAGCAACGCCTTCTCGGCCTTGATCTCCTCCTTCAAGGCCGCCTCCCGCTCCTTGGCGCCGTCCAGCGTCTTGGTCAAAGTGGTCAGCTTCAACTCAAGATCAGCGTTGGAGTCCTTGGCGGCGGCAAGCTCCTTGCCCTTCTTGGTGAGACGAACCTGCAGCTCTGAGTGGCTGTGGGCGTCCTTCTCCCGCTCGAGCTTGAGCACGGCGATATCTTCACCTCTCTCCTTGAGATCGGCCTCCAGCTGCGCCACCTTCGCCTCCAGTTCCTTCTTGGCAGTCTCGGCAGCTGCGGTAGCGTCCTTTGCTTCCTGGAGGGCCCCGCCAAGTGATTGCTCGCGCGCGGCAAGTTCTTCCTCGTGGCTGTCGAGGTTAACCTTCTGCTGCGCCAGCTCGCCCTCCCGCGTGGACAGCTTCTCAGCTGCAAGCCACTGTTGTTCTTCGACTTCAGCCTTCTTGAGGAAGAAGGCATGCTGCTCCTCGGCAAGTTGCTCCCGCTCCACTGCCAAGGACCGGAGAGCTGCCTAGTTGATGGCCCGGAGCTCCTCCGCGCATTTCTCGATGTCGGCTCCCGCCTTCGCGGCAAGCGCCACGCGGGACTCCAGCTTGGCCTGCCGAGCGCGGTAGAGCGACAGCAGCTTACGCAGCAGCCGCTCCTCCTCAGGTTCGCCGCTGCTGCTGCTCGACGCGTCGACAAGCGTCAGCCCGGCGGAGGCAAGCACCTCTCCGTCGAAGACTTCTCCCTTGACCGGCGCCCTGGACATGGACGCCCAGGGGAGGTTGATGAAGATGTCGTTGCCGGCCTTCAGGTAGGCGCCTGGTTGGGGCTCTTCGGAGCCTAGCGCTGCGGCAGCGGTGGAGGGATCAGCGGTCGGCGTAGCGCCTGACTCTCCCGCGGCCTCAGGGCCGTCAGTGCGATCGCCGGACCCCTCGCCAGCTGCTGCGGCGGCAGCCTTGGTGGCCTCGTCGCCGGTGGGATCGTCAGCACCGGCCACTTCTTCGGTGGCAGCGGCGTCGCCGGTGTTGCCGCGCGTATCCTCCTCGCCAGCAGCCTCCGTCTCCATCGGCTCCGCAGCAGATGGGTCTGACGGCAGGAAAGGGGAGAAAAATAGTCAAGCAAATATCCAAAAAGAAGAATCAAAAGAAGAAAAGCCCAAGGGGAGTTTTTGAAGCAAGAAGATTACCTGTGCGAGTCGGCTCCTCGGCAGTGTCCCTTGCCGGGGAACTCTCCCTTGGCGGCGTAGTCGTGGTCTCCGCCGGCGGAGGGCCGCTGGTGCTGTCCCTCGCCAGAGAACTCGCCCTTAGTGGAGAACTCTCCTTTGCCGGGGAGACCCTTGCCGGGGAACTTTTCCTTGGCGGCGTAATCGATGCAGATGGCACGTCGGGGGCGGTCTCCGGACGCCCCTGGTCTGGCTGCTCTGCTCCTACACAAACCAATAATTAAGATATCAGCAAAGATAGAACACCCACGTGCGCCTAACAGCAGAAAGTGAACTATACACTTACGCTGGGGGCTGCGCTGGGGGCTGCTCTGAAGATCAGTTCCCGGGTCCGGCAAGTTCGTCTCAGGCGCACCCCCTGCTGTCACGGTGGGCTCGTCCTCGATGACAATCATCGGGACCTTGGCTCTCTTTGCCGCTCTCTGGGCCAGAGTTCGAAAAAGGAACAAGTTCAGAGTGAAGCAAAAGAGATACAAGACAAAACAGCAAAAATTGAAGAAATACAAGAATCTTACTCTTCTTCTTCCTCGTCGGAGCTGAGCGCCGAGAAGTCGAAGTTCGGCTCACGCCCGGCGCGAGGAGGTGGAGGAGTGGGCTCCCTTGGCCGCTTGGCGGGAGCAGTGGCGGTGGTCTGAGACGACCCCACTCCGGCTGCCGCCGAGGCGTGAGGAGCGGCAGGAGCAGAAGCGGCGGTCCGGGAAGACCCTGCTCAAGTTGCAGCAGATGCGCGAGGTGCTCCCGCAGCAACCTTGCTTGCAGCGGTGGAGCGCGTCGCGCGGCGCGGCGGCTGTTGACCCGTCTGCCGTTCCGTTACATCCCCGGCCTTGCGGAGACGCCTTCTTGGTGGAGCTGGAGGCTCTGCTGGTGGCGAGCTGCCTGAAGATGAGGAGGAAGAGGAGTCGATCTCCAGCGAGCCGCTCGTATCCTCGGCGGGCTCGCTCGACCCGTCGCCCTGCTCGGTGGGCTCGCTCGACCCGACACCCTGCTCGGCGGGCTCGCTCGACCCGACACCCTGCTCGGCGGGCTCGCTCGACTCGGCGTCTTGCCCGGCAGGCCCCTCCGCGCCGGCAAGCTCCCCTCGCTCGGCAAGGCTTGCCGCCTTTGCTGCATCCGCCTCCTCCACGGTGAATCCGAACTCGCCCGTGGCCGCGGCTGCCGCCGCCTCTTCCAGCCTAGTGGCGATGTACGCCATCTCCTTGTCAGTGGTGTCGCGGGTGAGGCATTTCTTCTCGTCGGAGCGGATCGGCACTTCTTCCAAGCTGTCGAAGAACGCATGCACGGCGTCTTCTGCAGGCTCTTGCCAAGTTGGGTCGATCCCATGAGAGTCGCATAGCGGCATCATTGCACGGATGCGGCTGAGCGCGGAGTTGTTGCACAACGAAACGACGCCCCTCGGCAACCTGAATACTTCGGGATGATCGGGGTCATACTTGAACAGCTCCTGGAGCATCGCGTTGAGCTCCAGGACAGTGAAGTTGAAGTTGAGGCCCGGGCGCAGCCTCATGATGTCCGCTACATTCTCGAACTCCCAGGCGGGTCTCTTCCTCTCCTGAGGGGAGCGTCGCGGCGGCGAAGGAAATCTGCGCCAACTGCGCCTACAGTAAGCCCGGCAAGCCTGAGGCGTCGGATCCGGGCAGTGGCAATCTTCAGTCTACCGTCTTCCGGGGCCAGGTCGCTCCAATCGTTGTTGCGCACTACTGGGGCTTGGCGCCGGGCGGTAAATGGCTGCGGGTTCTCCTCGACAATCCAACACCAATTGGCTCTCCATTCCTCCCATTTGCTGCGGAGCTCTTCCTCCAGATAAGCTTCCTTCTTATGGGCTCTCGAGATCCAGGAGACTCCGCCGGACAAAGGCTCTCCTCTCTCAACTCGAGGCATAAAGAAGTGGCGGAAAAGGGCGACATTGGGATGGACTCCGACAAATTTTTCGCAGAGATGTGCGAAAACTGCCATGGTCAGAACGGCGTTGGGGGTGAAGTCAAGGAGGTGGAACCCGTAGGTGTTCATAATGTCGCAGAAGAATTCAGAGAAAGGCGGGCAGATCCCGCAGTAGAAGAACAAGGCGAAGAACGCATATCCGTTCAGAGACATCTTACAAGCAACGGCTGGGAGTACCTTGGTGCGCGGATGCGCCCGCGTCTCCCCCGACCAGAAGAGGTAGTAGTTCTCCCTCAGCTTCCTCGCGGCAAGCTTGGGGGGGAAGACAGCCCGCTCCTTTCGCAGCGCCGCGAGCCGCAGCGCCTCGGCCGACTTCGCGGCCTTCCCCTTCTCGCCTTTCGGAGCCATGACGGAAGCGGTGAGGGAGGTCGACGGCGTTGGGGGTGCTGGTGGCGATGGGGGCGGAGCGCTGCTCTCTTTCAAGCTTTGGGAAGAAGGGGAGCGGCGGAGGTTTTCGAGGTTGAAGTAGCAACGGGCGGATGGACGAACTGCCCCAGTTTCCCCTGCTTATAAGGAGGGAGGGGGCGGATGTTCCGCATTTCCGATTAAAGAAGCCACCCACGATCTCTACCACGAAGCCGCAATCGACGCGTGCCGTTAGGGGAGGGCGCGGTGGATACGGAGTAAGATACAGCGTGAACCAGGCCGCGCGTGCCCGTGCCCTGTTTTGGGCCTGGCCCAACAGCGCTCGGCACCGTGTATGGCCCAGGCCCGGGGGCTCCTGTCGGTGTACTAAAGTAGGGGTACCCTTAGTATCCCGAACTTGTGCACGGGTAGTCGCAGCGTCCCGCGGCAAGGCTTGCCGGGTCACCGCCAAGGTCCTCCGTGGTTCCCTTGGATCCATTCAAGAACAAAGTATTCAAGCCAAGGAGACAAGGCCCCGGCAAGAGGAGCTTGCTGGGAAGGCCAACCAAGGCATCTCAAGGAACTTGCCGCGACGCGCCACGCGTCCCGGCAAGGCCCGGTGAGCGGCAAGCTCCCGGATGCGACAAGACAATGACCGCGGCAAGGCGCTTGCCGCGGCAAGCTACCACTCTGTACCCGCGCTACAGCGCATCCACCAACGTGTCGCTCTGGGACCCTTCCAGGCGTACGTGGCGGGAGGCTGTGCAGCCAGGGCTACGTGGTGGCAAGCGGCGCTGACAAGATCGCCATCGTGGCGAGCGGTGGCGCCCCTGACGGCACCTTTTTGCACTGTTTGGGCGACGTCGATGGGCATTTAATGCCCTTGTCCCCTGCCGTCGGGGTTAGGTATGGAACACTATGCAAGTAGGTGTACCAACTACAACACCCTTTCCATTTTTACCCTCAACTGCGTTGCCACCTGTCGGTGACCCCTTGAGCATATAAAAGGAGGCCCATGCGCAACGTAGAGAGGGATTCGAACACTCACGCTCGGTCTTGCTAGCTGCTGGAGTGTACTGTAGCTCCCTGCGCTCCCGAGTAAGAACTCAATACAACCACAAAGCAGGAGTAGGGTTTTACGCATCTGTGCGGCTCGAACCTGGGTAAACTGCTCGTGTGCTTCGCCTCGGTCTGCTCTTCACGTGACCTCCACCGCCGCCGTACCGAAAGGGGCTCGGTCCCCATAGGTGTTCGTGGGTGGATCAGTTTCCCCGACACTTTCCCCTCTCTTCCCCCTCTCTGCAGCTGCCGGAATCGAGCTAGCCAGCAACCTCCCGACGCTCCTCCGCCGTCCCACCTTGCCGCCGACGAGCCAGGCCTCTCCGACGAGCCGCACCACCACCACTGGAACGGCGACTCCTCGCTGAGTCCGTTCCTGCCCTCCGTTTGCCTCGCTGTGCCCCCTATCGTCGCCGGTGAGCTCGCCGTGGCTCTGACCGTGAGGTTGAAGATGACAGGCGGGCCCCACCTGTTATCCTCACCTCCCTCCCGCACCTCTCTCTGTCACTGACCGCCGGGCCCCGCCCGTCAGGTTTAAAACCCTCACACGCGCGCGCTGGAGCCCGTGCGGCTGGGCTGTTAGCCCTGGGCCGTGCACTGTGGCCATCCTGGCCCAGTTGCACAGGGCCTTTTCTTCTTTTTCTTTTCTGTAAAATTTCAAATAATTTTACAGAAATAATTACATGTTCAAATAAATTAATTCCAACTCCTAAAATCTTGTAATATTCCAACCTATTTAATGGTATCACTTTCACATATATCCATGAAACTTTTCTGTTATGTTCAAATTTAAATTCAAATTTGAGCATTAAAACTCCTGTTCAAAAATCCTTACATTCCATTCTGTAACTCCAAAACTCCAACTAAGAATTTTTGCCATCTTAGTTTTCCCTCTAGTATTTAACAAAAATAAGTTGACATTTTTCTGAGCACTTTGATTTTTCTGTTTTTATTGTGGTCTTATTTTCCCGTTGATATTTTGCGACGTATAGATACCGTATTTGACGAAGTTGCTGAAGAAGAAGGTGGAGAAGGGTTTGAAGACTTTGAAGACCAAGCCAATCCAGGCAAGCAGCCCTTTGACCATGATACACTTGTGTTCTTCAGAACCCGTTTGTTTCCGATTGCATGATGATAAGAGTTATGGTGGTGACCTAGTTTGAAACCACCACATGATGCATGCTTACTCATGATCTTGCTATGTGCTAGATGTCATGCAAATGGTTAGTAGTGATGCTTAGTGATGCATGTGTGACATGAACCTTCGTGGTTGAAATCTTTGCATAAATCCCATCGGGTGCCCCTAATGCCCGAGGGTGATGATGAGTTAGGTCATCACTTGAGAAAGAAGTGATGTGCCGGTAAAAATCTTGTGCATGGGTGAAATGATGGATTAGATTTATGTGTGACTACTGTCCCAACCAAACATGTGCAACCACTCTACCCCTTATGGGACGGGGCTTTATTGATTACTTAGGTCGATACTAGCATGGTGCCCGCATTACTAGTGACGGGAAGACTTGAGGTCTTTCCCGGGACGGGGTCGTGCTTGGATAGACGACCATGACTGTTTTTACAGGGCACCGGACACACCGTTGGCCCCTTCGGGTACGCGTGACATTGAAATTAGGGCAAGTCCCATGATCTATTGTTTGTACCCGAGGGCCGTGTGCCAACGAGTGGACTCTATGTTAGTGTCGTCTAAGGAAAGATAATGACCGGGTGCTTCCCCCGAGTACTTGAGGTACTGCGGGGTCGTGGGTGACACGAAAGCTTCCCCGATCTTGTGGGTAAAGTGCGCAACCTCTGCAGAGTGTAAAACTATTCGAATAGCCGTGTCCACGGTCATGGACAGTTGGGTGGCCCTACTTAAACTATGTCCAGAATTTTACTACATCGGTGAAAGTATGTGTGTGATGAGTCAAGGTGGTGACTTGACTCGATGAGTTGAATCATAATCATGTTGATATCGGTAACCTGTTTTCGAGGTTACGTGAACTCGTTGATGCATACACTTGATGGTAGAATATTTATTCTAGCCCATTGCTAGATTGCTCATTATTGTTCAATTGCATTGTTACTTTGAACCAAATCATGGGTTGCTTGCGAGTACATTCAAAGTACTCATTGGCTTGCCACTGGTTATTTAATTGGCCAGGCATGGAGGGACAGGAATATGAAGAAGAGTTCTTTGGAGACGAACATGCGAACTAGGACGCTATCCCAGTCAGAATGCATGTAGGGTTAAGGCAGATGGCATGGGTTCTACCTATCATCGAAGACTTCCGCTATTTGAGTTATTTGCTATTCAGCCCGTGAGGCTTTATCTATGTAAGACTTGGCCATAATGGCCTTAATTTGTGTAAGACGGTATGTATGGATGTAAGACTCTTGTTATTCAGCTTTTGTGTGTTCAGTGAGCATTGATCTCTGGGATCACTGTACACGTGCATTCGGTGATCTCGACTTCTAAGTCGGGGTCCCCACAGAGCTGGTATCAGAGCCATCCTGACTGTAGGAAGCCTTAGTTAGCATGGGTGTTAGTTAGACGAGACCCCTTTTTCAAAAACCTTCTGAACCTCTCTTCTTTTCTAAACCTGAGATTTCATCACTTATTAACCCGTCCTATTCCACCTTTGTAGATGGCCGCTGTACCTGAAGAGCACCTGACCACTGGGTTTCCCTTGCTTCTCGAGGATAGCCTCCGGGAGTGTCAGTTCCACCGAGCGCCCATCCTCACCTACCTTGAGCATTGGGTTAGCGACACTAAGGTGGAGTACCATGTGGAAGTGATCGTAAAGGCAAACGATCCTCCCACAAGTTGGTTCTTTGAGGGACCCCAGATGGCAACACTACCTCTCGCTGTCGAGGCTGCTGCACTCAAGGCACTAACCCGTCTCCGCGAGCTTCTTCCGGAGATGGCAGCCAAGATGACAACTCGCTTCTTGCCTTACCGGAAGGAAGGTGAAGATGAAAGCAGCGCACTAGCCCCTCCACTGAAGGAAGGAATCTCGCTTCGATTCCAGACCTACTTCAGTCTATGTGCCGACAGCTTGGCACAAGATTTGGCCGCGGAATCAATGAAGCTCCGAGAAGAACTTCACAAGACCAAGGCACTTCTTTGTCGAGCTCAAGAGAAGACAAATAGGATCAAGAAAGAAGGAGCACCTTCCGGACAGTCCGCTATCGCATACCGAGGCGGAAGGCCCTCCGAAGATGTATCTTCCAAGAATGAAGAACCACCTCGGCGACGCCGCATGACGGCAAGGGAATATAGCAAGCTTTTCCCTGCACCACCGACGAAGCACCGTCGTATCCAACTCCTCCACTCCCCCACACCCTCAAGTGACAAGGGGGACCAGACAGATGAAGACAAGGAGGAAGACCCAGAAGAGCCGGAATACGCGACCGAGCATTCCGCCGCTTAGGCATTATTCGCTACTCGGATATGCCAGATCGTGACCTCTACGGTAGGATAGGTCGTGTAACCCCTATGCGCAGTCGAGTCCTTGTATGGTTCATATGAAACCATCTAGTGTTTGCTTTTGTTGTGTTTGGATGTATGTCGTATTCTTCCTTCGGGAATATGTAAACGACTGCATCACCCATTTGGATTTTAATGAATGTGTTTTGGCCTTTCGGCCCTTGCATGATTTGATTAGTGTCACACCCACCCCCTTACTAGGCACCCATCTATCTTGCTTTCCCTCTTCCAAGTCATGAGACCTTTTACCGCTCCAACAGGATGCCTGTTGTAACTCGTACTGGTACCTCTACCCAGCAGCCTGAAGCCGGAGCATCCGCTCAGTCAGAGGCAGGCCACGACCAAACCAACGACCAAGCTCCACCACCACCACCACCTCCTCCAAGCATGGACATGGCTCAGCTTCTCCAAGCTTTCTGAGAGGAACGCCAAGCCAACACTGCAGCCCTTCAGTTGATTGCTCAAGCTATCACCAACAACCGCCAGCCGGCGGGGAATGGCAATGGACGTTCCACGTTGGCAGAGTTCAAGAAGCATGCACTGCCAACTTTCATCGAGACTGCTGAACCCCTGGATGCAGACGACTGGGTCCGCACCATTGAGGACTTGCTGGAACTAGTCGGATGCACTGAAGACCGCGAGAAGGTGGCTTATGCAGCCCACTGCCTCGGGGGGACTGCTAGATCTTGGTGGGATGGATTCAAGGTCATGCATGCTGAACAAGACATCACTTGGGTCAACTTCAAGGCAGAATTCCGCAAGGCCCACATTCCTTCCGGAATCATGGCTATCAAAAAGCGTGAGTTCCGAGCCCTGAAGCAAGGAAGTGGCACTGTCAAGGAGTACATGCAGAAGTTCAGTGTTCTGTCAAGGTATGCCCCTGAAGATGTCAGCACTGATGCTGCAAAAAAGGAGCGCTTCATGGAAGGCCTCAATCAGACTCTGCAATACTCGCTTGTCGTGTGCGACTACCCAACCTTCCCTGACCTGGTGAACAAAGCACTCATGCTTGAAGACAAGCGGCGTGCTCTGGAAGACACTCGCAAGCGCAAGATGGTCAGCAAGGGAAGTTCCAGCAACCAGAAGCCTCGTCCGTGGCTGTCAGCCCCGGCCAAGCCAACCTATCAGCAACCAAGAGCTCCTGCACCCCGCACCAACTTTCAGCCTCAGCAGTATGCCAACCCGAGGCCAGCTTTCAACCCCAATAACAGTGGTGGCAACAAGATCAACAATCCAAACCAAGTCACTTGCTTTGGATGTGGTCAGTCAGGACACATCTCAAGGGTGTGCCCCAACAAGAAGCCTGATGCCCCCGCCCCAATGCGCAGAACCCAGGACAAGGCCGCGGGATGCCACCAACGAACCCAGCTCCTCGCAACCCGCCTAACCATGGGAAGGGGCGTGTGAATCACGTCACTGCTGAAGAAGCCCAGGAAGACCCGGACGTCGTGCTGGGTACGTTCCTTGTCAACTCAGCACCTGCAACTGTCTTGTTTGATTCTGGAGCAACGCATTCATTTGTCACTCAAAGATTTGCATTAAAAAGTGGCATGACCCCTACACCCCTGAATAACCCTATGGTGGTACAAACCCCCGGAGCAGAGATGAGAGCCAAGATAGGCTGTAAGGGAGTCAGTATTACCATTAACGGTGTAGATTTCCTAGCAGACCTCATCGTCCTGAGATCACAAGGCTTGGATGTGATCCTAGGCATGAATTGGCTCAGCAAGCACCAAGGCTTGTTAGACTGTGCCAATCGGACAGTCACTGTGACCAATGACCAAGGAGTCGAAGTCAAGTTTGCTTCCAACTCCTCTTCCGCTCAAGCCACTCAAGTCAACTGTCTGTCTGAAGTTGGGCTAGAGCAAGTACCGGTGGTATGCGAGTATCCTGATGTCTTTCCGGATGAACTACCGGGAATGCCCCCTGACCGTGACATTGAGTTCATCATCGAGCTCGTGCCCGGAGCAGGACCCATCTATAAGAAGCATTATAGAATGGGGACGGAAGAATTAGCCGAGTTGAAGAAGCAGCTGGAAGAGCAGCTCAGGAAAGGATTTATCCGCCCAAGTGCCTCCCCTTGGGGATCACCTGTTCTGTTTGTGGCAAAGAGGGACGGTACCATCCGCTTATGCATTGACTATCGTTCCCTCAATCAAGTTACAATCAAGAACAGATATCCACTTCCCAAGATTGAAGATCTGTTTGATCAGCTCAGCGGAGCCAGGGTGTTCTCCAAGATCGACCTCAGATCTGGGTACTACCAGCTGAAGATCAGACCCCAAGATATTCCGAAGACGGCATTCATAACCAAATATGGCCTGTACGAGTGCACGATCATGTCCTTTGGGTTAACCAATGCCCCAGCTTACTTCATGTATCTCATGAATAAAATCTTCATGGAATATTTGGACAAGTTTGTTGTTGTCTTTATCGATGACATTCTTGTCTTCTCGAAGACGGAGGAAGAGCACGAGCAACATTTGAGGATGGTCCTAGACAAGCTTCGGGAGCACCAACTTTATGCTAAATTCAGCAAGTGTGAGTTCTGGCTACATAAAGTTGGATTCTTAGGTCATGTCTTGACCGAAGGAGGATTATCAGTTGATCATGCGAAGATCGAAGCTGTGAGCCAATGGCAATCTCCAACGATCGTCAAGGAAGACCGAAGCTTCCTCGGACTTGCGGGCTATTACCGCAAATTCGTGGAAGGATTCTCTAGCATTGCTCGGCCGATGACTCAGCTCCTCAAGAAGGACAAGAAGTTCGAGTGGACGCCAAATTGCGAAGAGAGCTTCCAAGAGCTCAAGAAGAGATTGACCACCGCCCCAGTTCTGGCAACACCTGATATTCACAAGGAGTTCGTGATATATTGTGATGCCTCCCGAACCGGATTGGGAAGCGTTCTGATGCAAGAAGGCCGAGTCATAGCCTACCTCTCCAGGCAGCTACGACCTCATGAGGAGAACTACACTACTCACAATCTTGAGTTAGCGGCAGTGGTTCATGCCTTGAAGACATGGCGGCATTACCTCCTAGGGAAACGGTGTGAGATATACACAGACCACAAAAGTCTGAAGTACATTTTCACCCAAAAGGAATTGAACATGAGGCAGCGAAGATGGTTGGAACTCATCAAAGATTATGACCTCAGTGTTCAATATCACCCCGGGAAGGCTAACATGGTGGCCGATGACTTAAGCAGGAAGGCTTGCTCTTTGAATGCCATTATTCCAGAAAGGCAGCCCGCCTTGTTTAAGGAACTCGAACAATTCAGTTTGGAATTGGTCACCCCTGGATTTCTGGATCATTTGGAAGTCAAACCAACCCTGATGGACGAAGTCAAGAAGGCACAAGATGGGCATGCAAGCATTGAAGGCATCAAGAAGAAGATGAAGCTAGGCAAGGCCCCAGGATTCTCCGAAGATGAGCACGGGATTGTTTGGTACAAAGGCCGCATCTTGATACGTCCAAAACGTATCTATAATTTCTGCTTGCTCCATGCCACTTTTGGGTGATATTGCTATGATATTCATACACTTCCATACACTTTTGATCATATTTGAACTAACTTACTAATCCAGTGCACCCCAGTGCCAGTTTCTGTTTTCGGCTGTTTTTGTATTTCAGGTTTTCACGTTTCGAGAACTGCCCAGAAAAATCCAGAAAAATTATATAAAAAATCAGCGATCCGGAAACAACACTGCGTCCGAAGGGCAGCCTGGGGGGGCCACCAGGGCTCCAGGCGCCCTGGCGGCGCCCCCCCCCCCCCCTGGGCCGCGCAGGGGGGGCGCCTGGGCCCCCTGAAGCTCCCCCGATGCCCTACTTTGGCATATATTTAAAGGGTCCTCCCTAACCCTCAGAACGGGAACTCTTTTCGCGATCCCATCTCTGTTCCGCCGCCGCCGCCGCTTCCAAGATCGGGAGCACCAGGAGAACTCTTCCCGGCACCCTGCCAGAGGGGAGGATCACCACCGGGAGCTTCTCCACCACCATGGACGCCTCCCGGATGACTCGTGAGTAGTCGCCCTTGGACCATGAGTCCATGACCAGTAGCTATGTGATGTTCTCCTCCCGTTCTTGTGCTTCACTAATTAGTCCTCGTGAGCTGCCCTACATGATCGAGGCACCTATGTAATCCTTATGTTGTTGCTATGTTGAGTTTGCTGGGATCCGATGGATTATGAGATTATGTTCAGATTGATCTTGAGTAATATATTTGATTCACCTCTTTTATATTTTTGTTCATAAGTAATTCTTGCATGTTCTCCGTTGTTATTTATTGCTTTGGCCTAGTAATAGGTAGTGACTCCAAGAGGGAACGTTATGCTCGATTGTGGGTTCATGCCCCTCGATGACTAGCTTGAGTGACAGAAACATGAGTCTAGGGGATGTGCTGTTGCCACAAGGGGGAAAACAACGGTGCTTGTGCCCGCGGGTGCAAGGATTGTTTACTTTACGCAAAGTTTTTTTAATGCAGTTGTCTGTTGCATTGAGTTTACACTATGGGTGGGACTCGCAACTTAATACCAGCGAGATGTTCTGGATAGATATCTCAAGGTGGATGATTAGTAGTAGATATTGATGGATTTCGGTCTACTTACTTTGGCGTACCGCCCATGCTTTGAACCTCAACCTTTCTTGCAATGTAGTCAGCATTGGTTTGCGTCCGTGGTCCTGTCAGTTGCCCAGCTATAATTTGTTTACCTCACATAGCTATTTTATCGTCTTTTGGGAGAGAGACATCACTAGTGAACATCATGAGACTCCGGTCCATATTACCATCATTGATCACATCCACTATTTACTTTTCGCTATTTACTTACTATTGCCAAACACTATCTATCACTACTATCATTGCTTTTAATCCTTTGTGAACTACAAGGCCGGAGAGATTGACAACCTCTCTGTACTCGTTGGGAGCAAAGTTATTTGTATCTGTGTGCAGGTCCACGTTGATTGCTACTAATCTGGCGCCGTAGCAGTTGACACCTACTTGTTGAACCTAGGAGTCTCTGGGGATTCGATCCTTGGTATCTTTGCTAAGGGAAAACACTTCTACTTACTGCATCTTACACCTTCCACTTGGGGTAACCAAAGAGGGGTTCGAGGCCCATCAAGGAGTATTTTCTGGCGTCGTTGTCGGGGACTCCACTCTTCAGGATAGGGGAGTTGCATGCTATCTTTTACCTTTGCTTTTTAGTCTTGTTAGTTTACCTTTCATTTTTGCTTTAGTACCCTTTTATCGAAAATCACAAAAAATTATTTACCTTCCTGTTAGTAGTCCTATCTGTTTAGTTAAACATGTTAGGATTTGGTGCTTTGAGGGAATCAGAAGTTCTAGATTTCCATCAAAGGGATGGAGAAAATATGAAGAAGGCATGGGACAGAATTTCTGATGCACATAGAAGAATTATGCCTTGGATACCTATAAAAATTGTGCTTAGAAATTTTTACCATGGTCTTTTTAAATGGTGTAAACACTCCCTTGACATTATAGCTGAGGGAGATTTCCTAGAGTGTGATGAAGCTAGAGCTCTTGAAATTATACATGGTCTATCTAGTTACTTTGTTTATGATCATAACTTTGATATTGTCATAGATAGACTTGCTGCTATTGAGAAAACAATGGATGCTCTAGACTTGATGAAGGTAGAGAAACCTAAACCCAATAAGAAAGACATTTTGGAAATAGACAATGATTGGGAACCTTTTGTTAGGATTAGCATCTCTAATCAAGACTTCCTTGCTTATTGTGATATTGGATCTATGGTTTCTACTATGCCAAAAATTGTTCATGATTCTTTAAAATTTAACATGGATAGATTACCATCTTATCATGAACATACTAATGGAGATATTTCTGAAATCCAGGGAAAAATAAAAGACGTGCCAGTAAAATTCCTTAAAGGGATTGCAATGATTGATTTCTTCATCATGGAGCCCAACCAAGGAAATATAGTGCTTGGAAGGGACTTCCTCCGAGCAGTTAAAGACTTCAACGATATAGGTAAGGGACAAATCCGCTTACGCGGGAAAGCAAAAGGTGTGTACCCCTTTCCTAGAAGGAACAAGAATGAACTTGTTGAGGAACCATTTGAAGCAATTTATAACTCTGATTATTATGATGGTTATTGATTCCTCTATGCATTATGCCTAGCTTAAAGGCATAAAAGAAAGCGCTTTTGGGAGGCAGCCACATGAATAAAATTATTGCTTTTGTTGTCTCTTGATGTTGTTTACTGCTGTAGCATCATCATTGTATCTTTGCTTTTCATATTTGTGCCAAGTATAGCGTCTGATTGCTAGAAAGTTCAAAAGTTGTGAGGTGCTGTCCAGGAAACAGATTCTGTCCTTGGATAGAAAAATTCGTATAAAATCACCAGATCATCTTTTTGGTCTGAATTTTTTCGACAGCGTTCTCTATATAATTCTCTTTCGTGCATCTGTTCTGAGTTTTTTGATTTGAGTTGCAGAAGTATCCCGAACAGATCAATTACTGCCTGCTGTTCTGTTTTTCACAGATTCTGTCCTGTTTTGCCTTACCTTCACTTTGCAAATCAAGAGCTTGCTTTTTCTTTGCAAAAACCTTATGGAAATCTTTAGAAACAGTAGAACTTCAAGAATATCCTTATTTCCAGCAAGGTATAATTATTTTATTAAGGGTACTAACCTCGCTAATCAGATTATGATGAGTTATGTATGAAGGGAGTTTTCAAGTGTGCGAGGGAAGATGATAAAAAGATTCAGAAGTGTCAAGCGCTCAAGCTTGGGGATGCCCCCGTGCACCCCCAAGAAATATTCAAGGAGACACAAGCGTCTAAGCTTGGGGATGCCCCCGTGCATCCCCTTCTCCATCAACATTATCAGTTCGCCTTTCGTTTCGCTATATTTTTATCACTTCATGTGTTATGTGCTATGCTTGGAGCGTCTTGCTTTTAGTTTTCTTTTTAGTTTTTCATAACGAGTCGGAACCCAGCATTCCTTTATGTGGGAGAGAAACACGCTCCACCTCTACCTAGAACATAACATAGAATTTTCATGTCTATCTATGATGTGTGTGTTCTTTGTCTTTTAATAGCTACTATCGTGCTCTGCTCTTAGTATTCATGCTTATCTTTTCAAGAGCTTTTATTTAGTTGGTTGCTTGAACTCTCTTTAATTATCATGCTCACCTTATTAAGAGAGTTTGCTTCCGTTGCATTGGTTAATGTGTCTATGATAAATATGCTACTTGCATGATGGTGCTTAGTAGTTCAGGTTTTCTTATGGTTAATCTCAAATAGCTGGGGGGTTCCCAATGTGTTATTGGAGTACCGACATGGTTTGTTTGCCTATGATGTGGTATGGTTTAGTAATATCTTCCTTCGAGAATTTATTTTGATTGACTTGGCGTATGCTCACGCATATTTAAGACTGTAAAGAAAGTCTGTCAAGCCTTGATGATCTTTTATTTCTGAGTAGCGATATAACTTCCATGCCTGATTCAATATTGCTTTGTCGCTCTGCATGATTATGACCGTCATTGCTCTCTTAGTTGGTCGCTCCCAGTCTTTTGCTAACCTCCACCTGTACTAAGCAAACTAACTATGCAATATATAGCTCATGGGAAAGTAGCTTAAAAACTATTGTGGTAAAGAATATGTTGCCTATGTATCTTATTTCTTATAAGTTGCTTGCTGAGCGGTAACCATGTTTCTGGGGACGCCATGAACTGTCACACTTTTGTTGAATATCATGTGAGTTGCTATGCATGTTCGTCTTGTCTGAAGTAAGGGTGATTTACCGTGGGTTGAATGAATATGCATATTGTTAGAGAAGAACATTGGGCCGCCAACCAAAGCCATGCATCATGGTGGAAGTTTTATCTTGGACCTTAATCCTCAATCTCTTATGAGAATATGCTTATGCATTGAAGAGGAGTCCATCATCTATTTTCTATGTTGTCCCGGTATGGATGTCCTCAAGTTGAGATCTATCAAAAACGAGAAATCAAATGCGATTTATCTCCTTGGACCTTTGTACATGTGGCATAGAGGTACCCCTTTGTGACACTTGGTTGAAACATATGTAATGCAATGATAACCCATGGAGATCCGAGCTAATTAGGACAAGGAGCGAGCACTATTGGTATACGATGCATGAGGCTTGCAACTTATAGGATGTCTTATGCATGACACATATGAAGTACTACTACCGTTGACACAATTGCTTCCATGTTTTCAAAATAAAAAGCTCTAGCACTTAACCATTCTTTTACTTTTATGTTGAAGCACCAACTACTGAGAGCATGATTGTCATTCTGAGTGTAATGTGCATTGTCCCAAAGTAGCATTGTCTTTTGCATGATTGTGATATTGTTTATTCTGAAATGATTGTATCTAGTCATCACTTAAACCTTGAAGGTGCCCCTGCATTTATGTTTTGCATCACTAAAGGGGGCAAGCTAGATATCACTTTATCATATTTGCACATCATGTTCATTGCAAATCTTTTTGATGTTTCAGTTTCATATTGTAAAACTTTCAGTCATTTGTGATTTTCTCTTGAGGCAACTTAATTACTTTAGAATCATTGTCTCAGTAAGCTTTTGTCATATGACTATGAAAAAGTCCTATATGGTTAATAGCATGTCACCACAGAAATTATTCTTGTTATCATTTACCTACTCGAGGACGAGCAGGAATTAAGCTTGGGGATGTTGATACGTCCAAAACGTATCTATAATTTCTGCTTGCTCCATGCCACTTTCGGGTGATATTGCTATGATATTCATACACTTCCATACACTTTTGATCATATTTGGACTAACTTACTAAACCAGTGCACCCCAGTGCCAGTTTCTGTTTTCGGTTGTTTTTGTATGTCAGGTTTTCACGTTTCGAGAACTGCCCAGAAAAATCCAGAAAATTATAAAAAAATCAGCGATCCGGAAACAGCACTGCGTCCGAAGGGCAGCCTGGGGGGGCCACCAGGGCTCCAGGCGCCCTGGCGACGCGCCCCCCCCTGGGCCGCGCCGGGGGGGGGGGCGCCTGGGCCCCCCGAAGCTCCCCCGATGCCCTACTTTGACATATATTTAAAGGGTCCTCCATAACCCTCAGAACGGGAACTCTTTTCGCGATCCCATCTCTGTTCCGCCACCGCCGCCGCTTCCAAGATCGGGAGCACCAGGAGAACTCTTCCCGGCACCCTGCCGGAGGGGAGGATCACCACCGGGAGCTTATCCACCACCATGGACGTCTCCCGGATGACTCGTGATTAGTCTCCCTTGGACCATGAGTCCATGACCAGTAGCTATGTGATGTTCTCCTCCCGTTCTTGTGCTTCACTAATTAGTCCTCGTGAGCTGCCCTACATGATCGAGGCACCTATGTAATCCTTATGCTGTTGCTATGTTGAGTTTGCTGGGATCCGATGGATTATGAGATTATGTTCAGATTGATCTTGAGTAATATATTTGATTCACCTCTTTTATATTTTTGTTCATAAGTAATTCTTGCATGTTCTCCGTTGTTATTTATTGCTTTGGCCGAGTAATAGGTAGTGACTCCAAGAGGGAACGTTATGCTCGATTGTGGGTTCATGCCCCTCGATGACTAGCTTGAGTGACAGAAACATGAGTCTAGGGGATGTGCTGTTGCCACAAGGGGGAAACAACGGTGCTTGTGCCCGCAGGTGCAAGGATTGTTTACTTTATGCAAAGTTATTTTAATGCAGTTGTCTGTTGCATTGAGTTTACACTATGGGTGGGACTCGCAACTTAATACCAGCGAGATGTTCTGGATAGATATCTCAAGGTGGATGATTAGTAGTAGATATTGATGGATTTCGGTCTACTTACTTTGGCGTACCGCCCATGCTTTGAACCTCAACCTTTCTTGCAATGTAGTCAGCATTGGTTTGCGTTCGTGGTCCTGTCAATTGCCCAGCTGTAATTTGTTTACCTCACATAGTTGTTTTATCATCTTTTGGGAGAGAGACATCACTAGTGAACATCATGAGACTCCGGTCCATATTACCATCATTGATCACATCCACTATTTACTTTTCGTTATTTACTTACTATTGCAAAACACTATCTATCACTACTATCATTGCTTTTAATCCTTTGTGAACTACAAGGCCGGAGAGATTGACAACCTCTCTGTACTCGTTGGGAGCAAAGTTATTTGTATCTGTGTGCAGGTCCACGGTGATTGCTACTAATCTGGCGCCGTAGCAGTTGACACCTACTTGTTGAACCTAGGAGTCTCTGGGGATTCGATCCTTGGTATCTTTGCTAAGGGAAAACACTTCTACTTACTGCATCTTACACCTTCCACTTGGGGTAACCAACGAGGGGTTCGAGGCCCATCACATCTGCGTACCAAACAAGACGGAGCTGAAGAACCTGATCCTGCAAGAAGCCCACGACACTCCGTATTCCATCCACCCCGGAGGAACTAAGATGTATCAAGACTTGAAGGAAAGATTCTGGTGGCACGGGATGAAAAGAGAGATTGCAACCTATGTTGCAAAGTGTGATGTGTGCCAAAGGGTCAAGGCTGAATAGCAGCGACCCGCTGGATTGCTCCAACCACTCAAGGTTCCTGAGTGGAAGTGGGATAAAGTCGGAATGGACTTCATCACTGGATTACCAAGGTCGAATAAAGGACATGACTCCATCTGGGTCATAGTCGACCATTTGACCAAGGTGGCCCACTTCATTCCTGTCAAGACCACTTATGATGGCAACCGGCTGGCAGCTCTCTACATCGACAGAATCGTAAGCCTTCACGGCGTTCCCAAGGAGATTGTGTCAGATCGAGGAACCCAGTTCACCTCAAGGTTCTGGAAGAAGTTCCAAGAAGCCTTGGGAACCAAATTGTCTTTCAGCACAACTTTCCACCCAGAGACCGGAGGTCAGTGTCGGTGTACTAGAGTAGGGGTACCCTAGTATCCCGAACTTGTGCACGGGCAGTCGCAGCGCTCCGCGGCAAGGCTTGCCGGGTGGCCGCCAAGGTCCTCCGTGGTTCCTTTGGAGCCATTCAAGAACAAAGTATTTAAGCCAAGGAGACAAGGCCCCGGCAAGAGGAGCTTGCCGGGAAGGCCAACCAAGGCATCTCAAGGAACTTGCCGCGACGCGCCACACGTCCCGGCAAGGCCCGGTGAGCGGCGAGCTCCCGGATGCGACAAGATAACGACCGCGGCAAGGCGCTTGCCGCGGCAAGCTACCACTCTGTACCCGCGCTCCAGCGCATCCACCCACGTGTCGCTCTGGGACCCTTCCAGGCGTACGTGGCGGGAGGCTGTGCAGCCAGGGGTACGCGGTGGCAAGCGGCGCTGACAAGATTGCCATCGTGGTGAACGGTGGCGCCCCTGACGGCCCCTTTTTTGCTCTGTTTGGGCGACGTCGATGGGCATTTAATGCCCTTGTCCCCTGCCGTCAGGGTTAGGTATGGAACATTGTACAAGTAGGTGTACCAAGTCCACCACCTTTCCATTTTTACCCTCAACTGCGTTGCAACCTGTCGGTGACCCCTTGAGCATATAAAAGGAGGCCCATGCGCAACGTAGAGGAGGAGGGACTCATTCACGCTCGGTCTCGCTAGCCGCTGGTGTGTACTGTAGCATTCAGCGCTCCCGAGCAAGAACTCAATAACAAACCACAAAGCAGGAGTAGGGTTTTACACATCCGTGCGCCCCGAACCTGGGTAAACTGCTCGTGTGCCTCGCCTCGATCTGCTCTTCGTGCGATCTCCGCCCCCTGCCGTACCGAAAGGGGCTCCGGTCCCATAGGTGTTCGTGGGTGGATCAGTTTCCCCGACATCTTTGGCGCGCCAGGTAGGGGTGCGTCGAGGTTGTGTGAACCTGATCCGGCGTTCACACGGGCTAGATCTTCATCATCTTCGTCAACATCCGCCGAAGAAGAAGGCTTCGGAGGCAGCTGGTCCGTCCGCGTTGATGCCACCATCGCCGGAGCCAACGGCTGGTGGGGTAGACGCCGGCGGAAGAACGGATGTCGACGAGGGAGCTCACGGTGCCGCCAAGTCCAAGGACAAGGCTGCGCTGCCCATCGGTGGCGTAGCCGGCTCCCACAACGACCGGGCGCACTCCAAGACCTCGGCGTCCGTACATGCACCGCGCCCATCTCAGGAGGCACGGGACCGGCAGCGTTATGGTACTCATGGTACCATACGTTTGCTGGGCCAAGATCGAGCTGGTGGATCTCGGGATGCTCAAGACCAGCATGCACGCCAACATGCCGGCACGAGCAAGGCACGGTCGCCGGGACGGGATACTGCTCCTTCTAACGTAGTTAGAAGTCCGAGCATATCCCGCTCCTCGCACCGTTCGCCACCGCTGCCCACCACTCCAGCAGAAGCTTTGGCACGAGCTCAACTGCTCCTAGACTTCCCTCCAGCGGCAGACAAGGCCGACGACTGGAGGGCCACCATTCAGAGTCTCATCACCTTCGCCAACGGCGACACTCCGCGGCAGTCGAGCACATCGCAGCCGCGGCAAGTCAGCCAGGCACGGGCCGATGGTGACAAGACCGGCGAGGGTGCAACCACCGTGCATTCCCTACCCCGAAGGCCAAAATCGCCGACTCGCCGGATCAACGTCGACGACGACTCCACTGCGTCATCGGATCCACGAGCTCGTCGCGATCAGGGCCAAGTTCTTCACGAACGACAACAAGAAGACGCCCGTACTCGCATCGAGCGCCGAAGAGAAGCGCGGCGTCAATCAGACCAGCGCGCTGGGCCCGCTGTCGACATGCATGCGCCAGGGGGACCAGGCGACTTGCCGTACGCGGTAGGTTGTCCTGCGTTTACTCGTGAGCTGCGGCAAGTCCAGTGGCCCAGCATGAAGAATTTCAAGCCAGACGTACCAGAGAAGTACGACGGCAAGACGCATCCGTCGGAGTTCCTCAGCATCTACACCATCGCGGTGCAAGCCGCCGGGGGGCGAGACGACAAGATCCTTGCCAATTACTTCCCGCTGGTACTCAAGCCCAACGTCAGGTCCTGGCTCATGCACTTGCCGGAAAACTCCATATCCTCCTGGGCAGACCTATGCCATCAGTTTGTCGGCGCCTTTACAGGCGGCCACAAACCCCATGGCCAAGAGAGTGACCTTCACCTGCTCGCCCAGAAGGAAGGAGAGTCCCTGCGCAAGTACATCCAAAGATTTAGCCGTGTACAGAACAACATCCCAGATGTCCACCCTGCCGCGGTTATCAGCGCGTTCCATCAGAACGTGCGTAACCGCAGGATGAGGGAGGAGATGGCAATGTGCAAGATCAGGGACGTCAGTGAGCTGTACGCCTTGGCCGACAAGTGTGCACGTGCTGAAGAGGGGAGGAAACTCCCCGGAGAGGATACAGGAGTAGGAGGATCAGACAGTGAGGATGCTGCCCCGGCAAAGAAAAACCGGTGGCAGAACAACCAGAAGAAGAAAAGCAAAGAGCTGCTAGTCGTTGAGCAGTCCGGCAATGAAGGTGGCGCCAAGAAAGCCCAAGTTGGTAGCTCCGGCAAGGAGACTGCCGCATGCACCAACTGCCAGGCTGTGGCGGCCGCCGACAAGCAGGACGGCACCGACAAGCAGTACTGCAAGATCCACCACACCAAGGGTCATGACCTCCAGAACTGCAAGAGGGTCGAACAGCTCGTCGAGCAGCAGAAGGCTGAGTACGAGCGATGCGACAAGGAGAAGGACCAAGGAGGTGATGGAGGATCCGGCAAGAAGCGGTCATTCACCGGCCGGGGAGGACGCCGCGGCAAAGCCAAGCAGCGGCAAGGAGACAGACCTCCCCGTGGCCGCGATAAGGATGAAGATGACGAAGACGACAAAGACATGGATGATGTTGAGACCAGTGAGCAGGAGTTCCAGAAAGCCACAGAGGTCTTGTGCGTTGACGGCGGTGCTTCTCTGCATACTTCACACCGCCAACTCAAACAGTGGGTGCGGGAAGTCAATGCGGCAAAACCACCTGTCGAATCGCGCAAGCTTCTGAAATGGTCCAGCACGCCTATCATCTTTGATATTGAGGACCACCCTGATCGCACAACTACGGTCGGGTGCTTGCCGATGTTGGTTTCACCAACTATCCGCAACCTCAAGGTCACTAAGATGCTAGTTGACGGCGGGGCCGGCTTGAACCTGATCTCCTCCGCTGTACTCCAGAAACTCCAGATCCCTGACAGCGAGCTCGAAGAGACCGGCACGTTCCAAGGAATCAACCCGGGAAGGAGCAAGCCGAAGGGGAGGATCACGCTGCCAGTGACATTTGGCGGCGAGCTGAACTTCAGGACTGAGAGGGTCATTTTTTACGTTGCCGATTTTCCATTGCCTTACAATGGAATACTCGGCCGTCCAGCACTCGCCAAGTTCATGGCAGCCTCTCATTATGTGTACAACATGCTGAAGATGCCAGGCCCGATAAGCGTCATCTCTGTCCCTGGAGAAAATAAGGATGCTCTTATCTGCGCCGACAAGATCTACCGGGAAGCAGCAGCCGCAACAGATAGCAAGACACTTGCCGCTGAAGCTCCCGGGGGGAAGAAGAAGACCAAGTCCGGCAAGAGTTCTGATGCCCACTCCAGCAAGCGCACCTCTTCGGAGTGCTGCGCTGCCGTCGAGGACGCACCATCGAGCTCCACCGGCAAGTGTAAGAAGATGATGGCAGCTCCGCCAGAGACCAAGAAGGTGTCCGCCAAGGAGGACGGCACTGGTGGTACCTTCACCATCAGTGCCACGCTTGACCCTAAATAGGAAAGCGCGCTCGTTGCTTTCCTGCGGGCGAACGTCGACGTGTTTGCATGGCAACCGTCTGACATCCCCGGTGTTCCCAGGAAAGTAATTGAGCACAAACTTGCCGTCTGTCCTCACGCGTGGCCCGTCAAGTAGAAAGTCAGGAAACAAGCAGTGGAGCGCCCAGAATTTATCGCAGAAGAAATCAAGAAGTTGGAAGCAGCAGGCCTTGTCAGAGGTGTGGTCCATTCTACGTGATTGGCCAATCCAGTAGTCATGCGCAAGGCAAACGGGAAATAGAGGCTTTGTATCAACTTCACTGATGTGAATAAGGCTTGTCCCAAAGACCCATTTCCCTTGCCGCGCATTGACCAGATTGTTGACTCCACGGCCGGATGTGACCTGCTTTCATTTCTTGACGCATACTCAGGATACCATCAGATCTTCATGGCAGAAGAGGATGAGGAGAAGACCGCATTCATCACTCCATGTGGCACGTACTGTTTCATACGGATGCCTTTTGGTTTGAAGAATGTTGGTTCGACATTTGCAAGGGTAGTCCATACAGCCTTTGAGCCACAAATTCACAGAAATGTGGAGGCCTACATGGATGACATAGTGGTCAAGAGCAAGGACAGGGCAACCCTGTTTCAAGATTTAGACGAGACCTTTGCAAATCTGCGCAAGATCCAGCTCAAGCTCAACCCCGAGAAGTGTGTGTTTGGAGTCCCTTCCGGCAAGCTTCTCGGGTTCTCCGTGTCTCAGAGGGGAATTGAAGCCAATCCCGACAAGATCAAGGCCATTGAGCAGATTGAAGCACCAAAGCGCGTCAAGATTGTACGAAGACTTGCCGGTTGCGTGGCTGCTCTCAGCAGGTTTATCTCTAAGTCTGCTGAACGCGCTCTGCCGTTTTTCAAAATATTGAAAAAGGCAGGTCCAATGAAATGGACACCGGAAGCGGAGGCTGCGCTGCAGGACTTGAAGAGATACCTGTCCTCCACTCCAATACTTGTCGCACCTAAGCCACAAGAGAAGTTGCTGCTGTATCTAGCGGCAACCAATCAAGTGGTTAGTGATGCGTTAGTAGCGGAGAGGGAGGCAGATGATGAGCCAGCAACCGCGGCAGGGGCATCCAGCGACAAGCAGGGGGCTTCCTCGACAAGCTCTGGTCCCAACAAAGATAGATCTGCGCAGGCGCAAGAGGAGATACGGAAGAAAATGGTGCAGCGCCCAGTTTACTTTGTCAGCTCCCTTCTGTAGGGGGCTAGGTCAAGGTACTCTGGTGTACAGAAATTGCTTTTCGGCCTTCTCATGGCCTCGAGAAAGCTGCGCCATTACTTCCAAGCACATGAGATCACAGTTGTCACTTGCTTTCCGCTGAAAAGGATACTGCAGAATCCAGAAGCAATAGGCAGGATTGTTGAGTGGGCACTGGAACTGTCAAGCTTTGGCCTCAAGTTTGAAAGCACTTCAACTATCCAAAGCAGAGCATTGGCAGAATTCATAGCAGAGTGGACGCCAACACCAGATGAAGAAATTCCAGAAATGAGCATCCCCGTCAAGGAAGCAAGCAAAGAGTGGCTGATGTACTTTGATGGTGCCTTCTCGCACCAAGGCGCCGGTGCTGGCGTGCTGCTCGTCGCACCCACCGGGGAGCACCTCAAGTACGTAGTCCAGATGCACTTTCCCAAGGAGCAAGCAACAAACAATACTGCAGAGTATGAAGGTTTGCTTGCCGGTCTCAGGATCGCGGCAGACCTTGGGATCAAGAAGCTTATTGTCAGGGGTGACTCGCAGCTTGTCGTCCGCCAAGTGAACAAAAATTATCAGAGTCCGTTGATGGAAGCCTACGTTGATGAAGTGAGAAAGCTAGAAGAGCACTTTGACGGCCTACAGAAGGAGCATGTTCCAAGAGCTCAGAACGACATCGCCGATGGCTTGTCAAAGTGTGCTGCACTTAAGTTACCTGTGGAACCAGGGATCGTTGTGCTCAAGCTGACTCGACCGTCCGTAACGCCATCGACTGGACAAAACAAGAAGAGGAAGTTGATTTCTGGGGACTATTTTCCGGCAGAGCTTCCCGAAGCCGCCGCCAAGAAGGTCCCCAAGATCAACACCAAGAATGCTGAGGAGCAGTCTGCTCCGGCAAGCCCTAGGGTTTGTTCCATTGAAGCAAACGCTCCCGACAAGTTTTGCTCCGGCAAACTTGCCGGGGAACATCAAGCTTCGGCTCAGCCGCGGGTTCTCGCCGTAGAAGCGGATGTTCCCGTAGCAGCAGATGTGCCTTTAGTCCTTGTTGTCGAGCCACACGCTCCAGCATGGGCACAGCAAATTGTCCGTTTCCTTCAGACAGGAGAACTTCCCGAAGAGCAAGAAGAAGCGGAGAGAGTAGCCCGGCAGTCAAGTATGTACCAGTTTGTCGACAACACGCTGTACAGAAGAAGGCTCAACGGTGTGAATTTGAAGTGTATTCCCCGGGAAGATGGACAAAAGCTGTTGGCAGAGATACACGGAGGCATATGTGGTCACCACATTGGCGCAAGAGCACTTGCCGGCTAAGCATTCCGGCAAGGTTTCTTTTGGCCGGAAGCCCTCCAGGATGCAACTACACAAGTAACCAAGTGTGAAGCGTGCCAGTTCCATTCCAAGCAGATACACCAGCCAGCTCAAGCTCTCTAGACGATCCCTTTATCCTGGCCATTTTCGGTCTGGGGGCTCGACATCCTCGGCCCCTTTCCCCGCGCAGCCGGGGGCTTTGAGTACTTGTACGTCGCAATCGACAAGTTCACAAAGTGGCCGGAAGTGGAACCAGTGAGGAAGGTGACAGCACAGTCAGCAGTCAAGTTCTTTAGGTCGATTGTTTGCCGCTTCGGGATCCCTAACAGGATCATCACCAACAACGGCACGCAATTCACGAGTCGCACCTTCATGCAGTACGTCCAAGATCTTGGCGCCAAGGTCTGCTTCGCTTCTGTTGCTCACCTGAGAAGCAACGGTCAAGCGGAGAGGGCAAATGCTAAAGTGCTGCGTGGACTCAAGACCAGAACTTTCGACAGGCTGCACAAGTGCGGAAGAAACTGGATCGAGGAGCTGCCGGTTGTTCTTTGGTCGATCAGGACGACGCCAAATCGAGCCACCGGACAAACACCTTTCGCTCTAGTCTATGGAGCAGAGGCAGTTCTCCCCACGGAACTCGTATAGGGGTCACCTCGAGTGCTCGCTTATGATGAGCTCGAGCAAGAGCAGCTGCGACAAGATGACACACTGCTCCTTGAGGAAGACCGTCTTCAGGCTGCTGTACGAGCTGCTCGCTACCAGCAAGCTTTGTGCCGCTACCATAGCCGCAAAGTTAACGCCAGAAGTCTCGAGGAAGGCGACCTTGTTCTTCGGCGCGTTCAATCCGCCAAGAATTCCAACATGTTGACGCCGAAGTGGGAAGGCCCTTACCGGGTGAAACGAGTCACTAGGCTCGGCGCTGTCCGCCTTGAGACCGAAGATGGCTTTCCGGTGAGCAACTCCTGGAACATCGAGCATCTTCGTAAGTTTTACCCGTAAGGCGCGGTTGCCACGACCCGCTCCGGCAACCACCTTTTGTACAAGTCTTGCCGCTGTTGCATGTAATCCTTTGTACAAAGCCGGGCGCAGACCCTGTGCATCAGTAAAGCTCATGTGCCCCGGACATCTTGTCAATTTCATGCTTTTTATTTTATGCATGTATTATCTGACACTTTGTGCAGCGCCTACCCCTGGTAAGCCATAACGAGCCCAAAGGCTCCATATCTTTGTTTTCTCTTCTTTCTTTTTCTCAAGGAAAGGAAGGTTCCCTCGCGCACAAGTTTGCCGGGGGGGAGGAGAAGATAGTGGTATGGACCAAACGCCGTTCAAGAAAGTTTTGCCTTGCCGGGAAGCAAACAACACAAAAGCTAAGTTGCCAAAGTTTGAGCAATCAGATTTTTAAATTTTTAAGTTATCTTCCTTGAACGACCACACTTTGTATGGAAAACCTGTGCGCGGAGGAACCTACTCGTAGCTAGTTGCGCCCTTACTTTGTTTCGAGTCCGCTCAACGACTTAAGTGTGCTGCGACTAGTGTCGCGCCCTTACTTTGTTTCCGAGCCCGCTCAACAACTTAAGTGTGCTGCAACTAGTTGCGACAAGGTTTCTTGTCGGTAACGGCACCGCCAGCAGGCTGCTGACGTCCTGCACTCAGCGCTCGCGGCTAAGGTGCCTACACCGGCAAGTTCCCTAAAAGCGTAGGGCTAAAACATGCAAAGGAAGGAGTCAAGTAAAGGAAATAACGTTGCAACCACTACCCAAAATAGAGTTATATTACAAGATAGCTTGTCGCAGCTCTAACAGATTGTTCTCCTAACATGATAAGCAGCGACAAGGAAAGAAGAAAATGGGCAAGCCTAGTCCGCGCGATCGCCCTCGACCCTCTTGATCCCGCTCACCTTGTCCACAATGGGTGCAATAAGGGCCTTGAGCGCCTCCTGATCAGCGTCCGGCGGCAGGGACTTGAGGACGTTGGTGAGGTTGAGGCCCGGATTGCGGAAGGCCACCTTCACCAACACCTTTTGAAGGGCTCCCGCGCAGAGCTTGCGTGACTCATCCGCCAGCTGCTTTGGGATCCTCTCCCGGAGTCGCTGGAGAGCCGTCGCCACGCCGTTGAAGAACAGGGTGAGCTTGGCGCTGGGGTGGAGGTTCTCGTCGGAGGAATACCCGAGATACTCCGCCCCCAGCTGCGCCAACTCCCTGTCGATATCCACAGCAGCGTTCACAAGACCCTTCGTCCAGTGCTCGACGGTCTCCCTGAAGTTGTTCTGGGTGACGGCAGCACTCGCCAGCAGCGTCTTCTTGGCCTTGACCTCCTCCTTCAAGGCCGCCTCCCGCTCCAGTGCTCGACGGTCTCCCTGAAGTTGTTCTGGGTGACGGCAGCACTCGCCAGCAGCGTCTTCTCGGCCTTGACCTCTCGAGAAAGAAGGTCGTCTGCTCTTCGGCAAGTTGCTCCCACTCCTCTGCCAGGGACTGGAGAGCTGTCTGGTTGAGGGCCCGGAGCTCCTCCGTGCGCTTCTCGATATCGGCTCCCGCCTTCGCGGCAAGAGCTTCTCGGGACTCCAGTTTGGCCTGCCGAGCGCGGTAGAGCGACAGCAGTTTCCGCAGCAGCCGCTCCTCCTCGGGCTCGCCGCTGCTGCTGCTCGGTGCGTCGACGAGCGTCAGCCCGGCGGAGGCGAGCACTTCTCCATCAAAGACTTCTCCCTCGACCGGCGCCCTGGAGCTTGATGCCCAGGGGAGTTTGATGAAGATGCCGGCGCCGGCCTTCAAGTAGGCGCCTGGCTCGGGCTCTTCGAAGTCTGGGGCTGCGGCAGCGGCAGAGGGCTCGGCGATCGGTGTAGCGCCTGGTGCTCCTTCAGCCTCAGGGTCGTCAGTGCGATCGCCCGACCCCTCGCCAGCTGCTGCGGCGGCAGCCTTGGCGGCCTCTGCGCCGACGGGATCATCTCCGCCGGTTGCTTCTTCGGTCGCAGCGGCGTCGTCAGTAGCAACCTCTGTCTCCATCGGCTCTGCAGCAGATGGATCTGACAGCCGGAAAAAGGGAAGAAAGAGTCAAGCAAATATCCAAAAAAGAGAATCAAAAGAAGAAAAGCCCAAGGGAAGTTTGAAGAAAGGTGATTACCTGCGCGAGCCGGCTCCTCGGTAGGGTTCCTTGCCGGGGAACTCTCCCTTGGCGGCGTAGTTGTAGTCCCCGCCGGTGGAGGGCCGCTGGTACTGTCCCTCGTCGGAGAGCTCCCCCTTACCGGAGGACTCTCCCTTGCCGGGGAAACCCTTGCCGGAGAGCTTTCCCTTGGCGGCGTAGTTGAAGCAGAAGGCACGTCGGGGGCGGTCTCCGGGTGCTCTTGGTGTGGCTGCTCTGCTCCTACACAGATCAACAAACAAATATCAGCAAAGAAAGAACGCCCACACGCGCCTAACAGCGGAAAGTGAACCATACACTTACGCTGGGGGCTGCTCTGAAGATCAGTTGCCGGATCCGGCAAGTTTGTCTCAGGCGCACCCCCCGCTGTCACGGCGGGCTCGTCCTCGATGACAATCACCGGGACCTTGGCTCTCCTTGCTGCTCTCTGGGCCAGAGTTCTGAAAAGGAACAAGTTCAGAGTGAAGCAAATGAGATACAAGACGAAAACAACAATAATTGAAGAAATACAAGAACAACAAGGATCTTACTCTTCTTCTTCCTCGTCGGAGCTGAGCGCGGAGAAGTCGAAGTCCAGCTCACGTCCGGAGCGAGGAGGCGGAGGAGTGGGCTCCCTTGGCCGCTTGGCGGGAGCAGTGGCGGTGGTCTGAGACGAACCCGCTTCGGCTGCCGCAGAGGCGTGAGGAGCGGCAGGAGCAGAAGCGGTGGTCCGGGAAGACCCCGCTCCAGTTGCTGCAGAAGCACGAGGCGCTCCCGCGGCAACCGTGCTTGCCGCGGTGGAGCGTGTCGCGCGGCGCGGCAACTGTTGACCCGTCTGCCGCTCCGTTACGTCCCCGGCCTTGCGGAGACGCCTTCTTGGTGGAGCTGGGGGCTCCGCTGGCGGCGAGCTACCTGAGGACGAGGAGGATGAGAAGTCGATCTCCAGCGAGCCGCTCGTATCCTCAGTGGGCTCGCTTGGCTCAGCGACATGCGCGACAAGCTCTTCCTCGCCGGCAGGCTCTCCCGCGCCGAGAAACTCCTCTCGCTCGGCAAGGCTTGCCGCCTCCGCTGCCTCCGCTGGCTCCGCCTCCTCCACGGTGAATCCGAACTCGCCCGCGGCCGCGGCTGCCACCGCCTCCTCCAGCCTAGTGGCGATGTACGCCATCTCCTTATCGGTGGTGTCGCGGGTGAGGCCCTTCTTCTCGTCGGAGCGAATCGGCACTTCTTCTAAGTTGTCGAAGAACTGTTGCACGGCGTCGTCGGCAGGCTCTTGCCAAGTTGGGTCAATCCCGTGAGAGTCGCACAGCGGCATCATTGCACGGATGCGGCTGAGCGCAGAGTTGTTGCACAGCGGGACGACCCCCCTCGGCAACCTAAACACTTCGGGATGATCGGGGTCATACTTGAACAGCTCCTGGAGCATCGCGTTGAGCTCCGGGACAGTGAAGTTGTACTTGAGGCCCGGGCGCAGCCTCATGATATCCGCCGCATTCTCGAACTCCCAGGCGGGCCTCTTCCTCTCCTGCAAGGGGGCGATGCGGCGGCGAAAGAAATCTGCGCCAACTGCGCCTACGGTGAGCCCGGCAAGCCTGAGGCATCGGATCCGGGCAGTGGCAATCTTCAATCTACTGTCTTTCAGGGCCAAGTCACTCCAGTCGTTGCCGCGTACTACTGGGGCTTGGCGCCGGGCGGTAAATGGCTGCGGGTTCTCCTCTACAATCCAACACCAATTGGCTCTCCATTCCTCCCATTTGCTGTAGAGCTCCCCCTCCAGATAAGCTTCCTTCTTGTGGGCCCTCGAGATCCAGGAGACTCCGACGGACAAAGGCTCTCCTCTCTCAACTCGAGGCATAAAGAAGTGGCGGAAAAGGGCTACATTGGGATGGACTCCGACAAAGTTTTCGCAGAGATGTGCGAAAACTGCCATGGTCAGAACGACGTTGGGGGTGAAGTCAAGGAGGTGGAACCCGTAGGTGTTCATAATGTCGCAGAAGAATTCAGAGAAAGGCGGGCAGAGCCCGCAGTAGAAGAACAAGGCGAAGAACGCGTATCCATTCGGAGCCATTTTACAGGCGACGACTGGAAATACCTTAGTGCGTGATACGTCCAAAACGTATCTATAATTTCTGCTTGCTCCATGTCTCTTTTGGGTGATATTGCTATGTTATTTATACACTTCCATACACTTTTGATCATATTTGGACTAATCTATTAACTCAGTGCACCCCAGTGCCAGTTTCTGTTTTCGGCTGTTTTTGTATTTCAGGTTTTCACATTACGAGAACTGCCAGGAAAAATCCAGAAAAAATATATAAAAAATCAGCGTTCCAGAAGCTACCGTGCGCCCGAAGTACAGCCGGGGGGGGCCACCAGGGCTCTAGGCGCCCTAGCGGCGCGCCCCCCCTGGGCCGCGCCGAGGGGCGCCTGGGCCCCCCGAGGCTCCGCTGATGCCCCCCTTTGGCATATATTTAAAGCGTCTCCCGAAACCCTCGAGACGGGAACTCTTTTTCGCGATCTCATCTCTGTTTCGCCGCCGCCGCCGCTTCCAAGATCGGGAGCACCAGGAGAACTCTTCCCGGCACCCTGCCGGAGGGGAGGATCACCACCGGGAGCCTCTCCACCACCATGGACGCCTCCCGGATGAGTTGTGAGTAGTCTCCCTTGGACCATGGGTCCATGACCAGTAGCTATGTGATGTTCTCCTCCCGTTCTTGTGCTTCACTAATTAGTCCTCGTGAGCTGCCCTACATGATCGAGGCACATATGTAATCCTTATGCTGTTGCTATGATGAGTTTGTTGGGATCCGATGGATTATGAGATTATGTTCAGATTGTGTTTGAGGAATATATTTGATCTACCTCTTTGATATTTATGTTCGTAAGTAATTCTTGCATTTTCTCCGTTGTTATTTATTGCTTTGGCCAAGTAATAGGTAGTGACTCCAAGAGGGAACGTTATGCTCGATTGTGGGTTCATGCCCCTCGATGACTAGCTTGAGTGACAGAAACATGAGTCTAGGGGATGTGATGTTGCCACAAGGGGGAAAACAACGGTGCTTGTGCCCGCGGGTGCAAGGACTGTTTACTTTACGCAAAGTTCTTTTAATGCAGTTGTCTGTTGCTTTGAGTTTACACTATGGGTGGGACTCGCAACTTAATACCAGCGAGATGTTCTGGATAGATATCTCAAGGTGGATGATTAGTAGTAGATGCAGATGGATTTCGGTCTACTTACCTCGGCGTACCGCCCATGCTTTGAACCTCAACCTTTCTTGCAATGTAGTCAGCATTGGTTTGCGCACATGGTCCTGTTAATTGCCCAGCTGTAATTCGTTTACCTCACATAGCTGTTTTATCGTCTTTTGGGAGAGAGACATCACTAGTGAACATCATGAGACTCCGGTCCATATTACCATCATTGATCACATCCGCTATTTACTTTCTGCTTTTTACTTACTATTGCAACTATACCTATCACTATTATCACTTGCATTTGATCCTTTGTAAACTACAAGGCCGGAGGGATTGACAACCTCTCTGTACTCGTTGGGAGCAAAGTTATTTGTATCTGTGTGCAGGTCCACGTTGATTGCTAATATCTGGCGCCGTTAGCAGTTGACACCTTCTTGTTGAAACAGGGAGTCTCAGGGAAAACGATCCTTGGTATTGCCAAGGGAAAACTTCTGCTACACTGCATCTCAAACCTTCCACTTGGGGTAACCAACGAGGGGTGAGAAGCCACCTAGCAAATCAATTTCTGGCGCCGTTGCCGGGGACTCCACTCTTCAGGATAGGGGAGTTTCACGCTATCTTTTACCTTCGCTTTTAGTCTTGTTAGTTTACCTTTCAGTTTTTGCTTTAGTATCTTTTATCGAAAATCACAAAAATAGTTATCTTGCTTGCTTGCTACTATGGGTTTCACCGAGAACACCAAGTTGTGTGACTTCACTAGTCACAACAACGATGACTTTATCTGCACACCTATCACTACACCTGCCACTTCAGCACCTTCGTATGAAATTAAACCTGCTTTACTGAACTTAGTCATGAAAGATCAATTCTCTGGTGCTGGAGATGATGCTGCTTTACACTTAAACAACTTTGTTGAACTTTGTGATATGCAAAAGTACCAAGAAATAGATGGTAATATTGTTAAGCTTAAGCTTTTTCCTTTCTCTTTGAGAGGAGGAGCTAAAATTTGGTTTCAGTCTTTGCCTAGAAATAGCATAGATTCTTGGGACAAGTGCAAAGATGCTTTTATTGGAAAATACTATCCACCTGCTAAAATTATCCAATTAAGAAGTAACATAATGAATTTTAAACAATTGGATAATGAACACGTTGCCCTAGCTTGGGAACGTCTGAAATCTCTTATCAAGAACTGCCCTACTCATGGTTTGACTACTTGGATGGTTATCCAAACTTTTTATGCAGGCTTGAACTTTACCTCGCAGAAATTGTTAGATTCGGCCGCGGGAGGAACCTTTATGTCAACTACACTTGGTGCTGCCACAAAGCTTCTCGATGAGATGATGACCAATTATTCCCAATGGCACACCGAACGCGCTCCAACAGGTAGGAAGGTAAACTCTGTCGAGGAGATCTCCTCCCTTAATGAAAAAGTTGACTTGATCATGTCTCTACTTTCGAAGCAATCTTCTGTTGATCCTCGTGATGTTCCTTTAAATTCTTTGATTGCTCAAGAACAAGTAGATGTGAACTTTATCTCTAGAAACAATTTTAATAACAATGCTTATAGGAGTAATTTTGGTAGCAATCCTAGACCGTTCCCCTCTAATTCTTATGGGAACAACAATGTTTATCCTAGCACCAGGAACTCCACTACTGAACTAGAGATTATGCTTAAAGATTTCATCACTACCCAAAAAGCTTTTAATAATAGTGTAGAATAAAAACTAAACAAACTAGGTGATCTCTCTTTGAAGGTAGACCATTTAGCCAATGAGGTAGAATTGCTTAAAATTAAAACTTCTCCTCTTGAGGAGAGGAAGGTCACTCCTATTAATGCTATTCAAGTGCAAATTAATGAAAATATTAGGATGATGGCTAAACTTAAAGAGAGATGGGCTAGAGAAAGGGAGGAAGAGGATAGAATTAAGAGCCTTCCTACCCACCACACTGTTGCTACTATCCAAGTTGTTGAGGATATCCAAACTCTTAGCACCCAATGCACTCCTGGTCCCATTGGACCTATTAATGGTGATGCTATGACTATAGAAACTACCAAACAAGTGAACCTAAAGGACACCACTACCACTTTACTTGATGCTAGTGACCTTGATTTTGATAATTGCACTCTTACCGAAGTTATTGATTTCCTTCACAAGATGTCTAGAGACCCCCGCACTAGCACGCTTAACCTTGCCTTCACAGAGCATATCACTAATGCTCTCATCAAAGCTAGGGAGGAGAAACTTAGAGTAGAAGCCTCCATACCTAGAAAGCTAGAAGATGGTTGGGATCCTATGATAAAAATTAAATTGAATGACTTCTCTTGCTATGCATTATGTGATGTTGGAGCTAGTACATCTGTTATGCCCAAAAGAATATATGATATGCTTAAATTGAAACCTTTTGATTCTTGTTCTTTTGTTGTTCGTCTCGTTGATTCTTCCATAAAGAAACCTTTGGGGAGGATCGACGATGTTCTTATCGTTGTCAATGATAATTATGTTCCCGTTGATTTCACTATTATGGATATTGAATGTGATCCTTCGTGTCCAATTATTTTGGGACGTCCCTTTTTGCGCACCGTTGGTGCTATCATTGACATGAAAGAGGGTAATATAAAATTTCAGTTTCCTCTCAAGAAAGGGATGGAACACTTCCCTCGAAAGAAGATCAAGTTACCTTTTGAGTCCGTTATACGGGCTAGCTATTCTTTCACTCTTGATAAAACTTGATCGATATGCATTATGCCTAGCTTAAAGGCATAAAAGAAAGCGCTTTTGGGAGGCAGCCCAATGAATAAATTTTATTTTGCTTTTGTTGTGTCTTGATGTTGTTTACTACAGTAGCATCATCGTTGTATCTTTGATTTTCAATTTTGTGCCAAGTATAGCCTCTGATTGCAAGAAAGTTCAAAAGTTGTGACGTGTTGTCCAGGAAACAGATTCTGTCCTTGGATAGAAAAATTCTTATAAAATCACCAGATCATCTTTTTGGTCTGAATTTTTTCGACAGCGTGCTCTATATAGTTGTATTTCGTGCGTCTGTTTTGAGTTTTTTTATTAGAGTTGCAGAAGTGCCCCAAACAAATCATTTACTACCTGTTGTTCTGTTTTTCACAGATTCTGTCCTATTTTGCCTTTCCTTCATTTTGCAAACCTAGAGCTTGCTTTTTCTTTGCAAAAACCTTTTGGCATTCTTGAGAAATAGTAGACCTTCAAGAATATCTTTATTTCCAGCAAGGTACAATTATTTTATTATGGGTACTAACCTCGCTAATCAGATTATGATGAGTTATGTATGAAGGGAGTTTTCAAGTGTGTGAGGGAAGATGATAAAAAGATTCAGGAGTGTCAAACGCTCAAGCTTGGGGATGCCCCCGTGCACCCCCAAGAAATATTCAAGAAGACTCAAGCGTCTAAGCTTGGGGATGCCCCGTGCATCCCCTTCTCCATCAACATTATCAGTTTGTCTTTCGTTCCACTATATTTTTATCACTTCATGTGTTATGTGCTATGCTTGGAGCGTCTTGCTTTTTAGTTTTCTTTAGCTTTTCATAACGAGTCGGAACTCAGCTTTCTTTATGTGGGAGAGAAACACGCTCCACTTCTACCGTTGTTATTTATTGCTTTGGCCAAGTAATAGGTAGTGACTCCAAGAAGGAACGTTATGCTCGATTGTGGGTTCATGCCCCTCGATGACTAGCTTGAGTGACAGAAACATGAGTCTAGGGGATGTGCTGTTGCCACAAGGGGGAAAACAACGGTGCTTGTGCCCGCGGGTGCAAGGACTGTTTACTTTACGCAAAGTTCTTTTAATGCAGTTGTCTGTTGCTTTGAGTTTACACTATGGGTGGGACTCGCAACTTAATACCAGCGAGATGTTCTGGATAGATATCTCAAGGTGGATGATTAGTAGTAGATGCAGATGGATTTCGGTCTACTTACCTCGGCGTACTGCCCATGCTTTGAACCTCAACCTTTCTTGCAATGTAGTCAGCATTGGTTTGCGCACATGGTCCTGTTAATTGCCCAGCTGTAATTCGTTTACCTCACATAGTTGTTTTATCGTCTTTTGGGAGAGAGACATCACTAGTGAACATCATGAGACTCCGGTCCATATTACCATCATTGATCACATCTGCTATTTACTTTCTGCTTTTTACTTACTATTGCAACTATACCTATCACTATTATCACTTGCGTTTGATCCTTTGTAAACTACAAGGCCGGAGGGATTGACAACCTCTCTGTACTCGTTGGGAGCAAAGTTATTTGTATCTGTGTGCAGGTCCACGTTGATTGCTAATATTTGGCGCCGTTAGCAGTTGACACCTTCTTGTTGAAACTGGGAGTCTTAGGGAAAACGATCCTTGGTATTGCCAAGGGAAAACTTCTGCTACACTGCATCTCAAACCTTCCACTTGGGGTAACCAACGAGGGGTGAGAAGCCACCTAGCAGTGCGCGGGTGCGCCCGCGTCTCCCCCGACCAGAAGAGGTAGAAGTTCTCCCTCAGCTTCCTCGCGGCAAGCTTGGGGGGGAAGACAGCCCGCTCCTTTCGCAGCGCCACGAGCCGCAGCGCCTCGGCCGACTTCGCGGCCTTCCCCTTCTCGCCTTTCGGAGCCATGGCGGGAAGGGTGAGGGAGGTCGACGGCACTGGTGGTGCTGGTGGCGATGGGGGGCGGAGCGCTGCTCTCTTTTGGCTTTGGGAAGAAGGGGAGCGGCGGAGGCTTTCGAGGTTGAAGTAGCAACGGGCGAATGGACGAACTGCCCCTGTTTCCCCTGCTTATAAGGAGGGAGGGGGCGGACGTTCCGCATTTCCTATTAAAGAAGCCACCCATGATCTCTCCCACGACGCCGCAATCGACGCGTGCCGTTAGGGGAGGGCGCGGTGGATACGGAGTAAGATACGGCGTGCCTCAGGCCGCGCGTGCCCGTGCACTATTTTGGGCCTGGCCCAACAGCGCTCGGCACCGTGTATGGCCCAGGCCCGGGGGCTCTTGTCGGTGTACTAGAGTAGGGGTACCCTAGTATCCCGAACTTGTGCACGGGCAGTCGCAGCGCTCCGCGGCAAGGCTTGCCGGGTGGCCGCCAAGGTCCTCCATGGTTCCTTTGGAGCCATTCAAGGACAAAGTATTTAAGCCAAGGAGACAAGGCCCCGGCAAGAGGAGCTTGCCGGGAAGGCCAACCAAGGCATCTCAAGGAACTTGTTGCGACGCGCCACGCGTCCCGGCAAGGCCCGGTGAGCGGCGAGCTCCCGGATGCGACAAGACAACGACCGCGGCAAGGCGCTTGCCGTGGCAAGCTACCACTCTGTACCCGCGCTCCAGCGCATCCGCCCACGTGTCGCTCTGGGACCCTTCTAGGCGTACGTGGCGGGAGGCTGTGCAGCCAGGGGTACGCGGTGGCAAGCGGCGCTGACAAGATTGCCATCGTGGCGAACGGTGGCGCCCCTAACGGCCCCTTTTTTGCATTGTTTGGGCGACGTCGATGGGCATTTAATGCCCTTGTCCCCTGCCGTCAGGGTTAGGTATGGAACACTGTACAAGTAGGTGTACCAACTCCACCACCTTTCCATTTTTACCCTCAACTGTGTTGCCACCTGTCGGTGACCCCTTGAGCATATAAAAGGAGGCCCATGCGCAACGTAGAGGAGGAGGGACGCATTCACGCTAGGTCTCGCTAGCCGCTGGTGTGTACTGTAGCATTCAGCGCTCCCGAGCAAGAACTCAATAACAAACCACAAAGCAGGAGTAGGGTTTTACGCATCCGTGCGGCCCGAACCTGGGTAAACTGCTCGTGTGCCTTGCCTCGATCTGCTCTTTGTGCGATCTCCGCCCCCTGCCATACCGAAAGGGGCTCCGGTCCCATAGGTGTTCGTGGGTGGATCAGTTTCCCCGACAGTCAGACAGAACGAGTAAATCAAATTCTCGAAGACATTCTCCGAGCCTGTGTCTTGGCATATGGAGCCAAGTGGGAAGATTACCTCCCTTTTGTCGAGTTCTCCTATAACAACAGTTACCAGTCGAGCCTTCAGATGGCACCATTTGAGGTGTTGTACGGACGCAGATGTCGCACACCCCTCAACTGGTCAGAAACTGGAGAAGGGCTAGTCTTTGGACCGGATATTCTCCGCGCAGCAGAAGAGCAAGTCCAACTAGTCAGAGAGCGTTTGAAGGCAGCCAAGTCAAGGCAGAAGAGTTATGCTGACACTCACCGTCGGGACATGAGTTTCCATGTCGGGGACCATGTGTACCTGCGGGTAACTCCTCTCAAGGGAACCAAGCGTTTCCACGTCAAGGGGAAGCTCGCACCAAGGTTCATTGGACCCTTTGAGACAACTGCACGACAAGGAGAAGTGGCTTACCAGTTGGAACTACCACCTGAGCTATCTGATGTGCACAACGTATTCCACGTGTCACAACTCCGGAAATGTCTCCAAGTTCCGAACAAGCCTGATCTCTACAAGGATGTTGATCACCAAGCCATTGATCTGCAGCCTGATTTGACCTACCGTGAGAAGCCCATTCGCATTCTGGATGAAGCAGAACGACGGACGCGAAGTAGCACCATCAAGTACTTCAAGGTCCAGTGGAGCAACCACACGGAAGCAGAAGCAACCTGGGAATTGCTAGGCTTCTCGCCCCTCGTTGGTTACCCCAAGTGGAAGGTGTGAGATGTAGTGATGCGGAAGTTTTTCCCTTGGCAAAGATACCAAGGATCGAATCCCCAGAGACTCCTAGGTTCAACAAGAAGGTGTCAACTGCTAACGGCGCCAGATATTAGCAATCAACGTGGACCTGCACACAGATACAAATAACTTTGCTCCCAACGAGTACAAAGAGGTTGTCGATCCCTCCGGCCTTGTAGTTCACAAAGGATTAAAAGCAAATGATAGTAGTGATAGATAATGTTTGCAATAGTAAATAAAAGCGAAAAGTAAATAGCGGATGTGATCAATGATGGTAATATGGACTGGAGTCTCATGATGTTCACTAGTGATGTCTCTCTCCCAAAAGACGATAAAACAGCTATGTGAGGTAAACGAATTACAGCTGGGCAATTGACAGGACCACGAACGCAAACCAATGCTGACTACATTGCAAGAAAGGTTGAGGTTCAAAGCATGGGCGGTACGCCAAAGTAAGTAGATCGAAATCCATCAATATCTACTACTAATCATCCACCTTGAGATATCTATCCAGAACATCTCGCTGGTATTAAGTTGCGAGCCCCACCCATAGTGTAAACTCAAAGCAACAGACAACTGCATTAAAAGAACTTTGCGTAAAGTAAACAATCCTTGCACCCGCGGGCACAAGCACCGTTGTTTTCCCCCTTGTGGCAACAGCGCATCCCCTAGACTCATGTTTCTGTCACTCAAGCTAGTCATCGAGGGGCATGAACCCACAATCAAGCATAACGTTCCCTCTTGGAGTCACTACCTACTACTTGGCCAAAGCAATAAATTTCAACGGAGAACATGCAAGAATTACTTACGAACATAAATATAAAAGAGGTAGATCAAATATATTACTCAAGCACAATCTGGACATAATCTCATAATCCATCGGATCCCAGCAAACTCATCATAGCAACAGCATAAGGATTACATATGTGCCTCGATCATGTAGGATAGCTCACGAGGACTAATTAGTGAAGCACAAGAACGGGAGGAGAACATCACATAGCTACTGGTCATGGACTCATGGTCCAAGGGAGACTACTCACAACTCATCCGGGAGGCGTCCATGGTGGTGGAGAGGCTCCCGGTGGTGATCCTCCCCTCCGGCAGGGTGCCGGGAAGAGTTCTCCTGGTGCTCCCGATCTTGGAAGCGGCGGCGGCGGCGGAATAGAGATGGGATCGCAAAAAGAGTTCCTATTTCGAGGGTTTCGGAGGACGCTTTAAATATATGCCAAAGGGGGGCATCGGAGGTGCCTCGGGGGGCCCAGGCGCCCCCCGGCGCGGCCCAGGGGGGGCGCGCCGCCAGGGCGCCTGGAGCCCTGGTGCCCCTCCCCGGCGGTCCTTCGGACACACGGTAGTTTCTGAAACGCTGATTTTTTATATAATTTTTCTGGATTTTTCCTGGCAGTTCTCGTAATGTGAAAACCTGAAATACAAAAACAGCCGAAAACAGAAACTGGCACTGGGGTGCACTGAGTTAATAGGTTAGTCCAAATATGATCAAAAGTGTATGGAAGTGTATAAATATCATAGCAATATCACCCAAAAGAGGCATGGAGCAAGCAGAAATTATAGATACGTTTTGGACGTATCAACATCCCCAAGCTTAATTCCTGCTCGTCCTCGAGTAGGTAAATGATAACAAGAATAATTTCTGTGCTGACATGCTATTAACCATATAGGACTTTTTCATAGTCATATGACAAAAGCTTACTGAGATAATGAATCTGTAGTAATTAAGTTGCCTCATGAGAAAATCACAAAAGACTGAAAGTTTTACAATATGACATTGAAACATCAAATAGATTTGCAATGAACATGATGTGCAAATATGATAAAGTGATATCTAGCTTGCCCTCTTTAGTGAAGCAAAACATAAATGCAGGGGCACCTTCAAGGTTTAAGTGATGACTAGATACAATGATTTCAAAATAAACGATATCACAATCATGCAAAAGACAATGCTACTTTGGAACAATGCACATTACACTCAGAATGACAATCATGCTCTCAGTAGTTGGTGCTTGAAGAAAGAAGGTGGAGACTCAACATAAAAGTAAAAGAATGGCCATGTGCTAGAGCTTTTTATTTTGAAAACATAGAAGAAATTTTGTCAACGGTAGTAGTACTTCATATGTGTTATGCATAAGACATCCTATAAGTTGTAGGCCTCATGCATCGAATACCAATAGTGCTCGCACCTTGTCCTAATTAGCTCGGATTTCCATGGGTTATCATTGCATTACATATGTTTCAACCAAGTGTCACAAAGGGGTACCTCTATGCCACCAGTACAAAGGTCCAAGGAGATAGATCACATTTGATTTCTCGTTTTTGATAGATCTCAACTTGAGGACATCCATACCGGGACAACATAGAAAATAGATAATGGACTCCTCTTTAATGCTTAAGCATATCCTCATAAGCGATTGAGGATTAATGTCCAAGCTAAAACTTCCACCATGATACATGGCTTTGGTTGGCGGCCCAATGTTCTTCTCTAATAATATGCATACTCATTCAACCCATGGCAAATCACCCTTACTTCAGACAAGACGAACATGCATAGCAACTCACATGATATTCAACAAAAGTGTAATAGTTGATGGCGTCCCCAGAAACATGGTTACCGCTCAGCAAGCAACTTATAAGAAATAAGATACATAGGCAACATATTCTTTACCACAATAGTTTTTAAGCTACTTTCCCATGAGCTATGTATTGCAAAGTTAGTCCGCTTAGTACAGGTGGAGGTTAGCAAAAGACTAGGAGCGACCAACTAAGAGAGCAATGACGGTCATAATCATGCAGAGCGACAAAGCAATATTGAATCAGGCATGGAAGTTATATCGCTACTCAGAAATAAAAGATCATCAAGGCTTGACAGACTTTCTTTACAGTCTTAAATATGCGTGAGCACACGCCAAGTCAATCAAAATAAATTCTCAAAGGAAGATATTACTAAACCATACCACATCATAGGCAAACAAATCATGTTGGTACTCCAATAACACATTGGGAATCCCCCAGCTATTTGAGACTAACCATAAGAAAACCTGAACTACTAAGCGCCATCATGCATGTAGCATCTTTATCATAGACATATTAACCAATGCAACGGAAGCAAACTCTCTTAATAAGATGAGCATGATAATTAAAGAGAGTTCAAGCAACCAACTAAAAAGCTCTTTAAAAAGATAAGCATGAATACTAAGAGCAGAGCATGATAGTAGCTACTAAAAGACAAAGAACACACACAGCAAAGATAGTCATGAAAATTCTATGTTATGTTCTAGGTAGAAGTGGAGCGTGTTTCTCTCCCACATAAAGAAAGCTGAGTTCCGACTCGTTATGAAAAACTAAAAAGGAAACTAAAAGCATGACGCTCCAAGCATAGCACATAACACATGAAGTGATTAAAATATAGTGGAACGAAAGACGAACTGATAATGTTGATGGAGAAGGGGATGCACGGGGGCATCCCCAAGCTTAGACGCTTGAGTCTCCTTGAATATTTCTTGGGGGTGCACGGGGGCATCCCCAAGCTTGAGCGCTTGACACTCCTGAATCTTTTTATCATCTTCCCTCGCACACTTGAAAACTCCCTTCATACATAACTCATCATAATCTGATTAGCGAGGTTAGTACCCATAATAAAATAATTGTACCTTGCTGGAAATAAAGATATTCTTGAAGGTCTACTGTTTCTCAAGATTGCCAAAAGGTTTTTGCAAAGAAAAGGCAAGCTCTTGGTTTGCAAAATGAAGGAAAGGCAAAACAGGACAGAATCTGTGAAAAACAGAACAGCAGGTAGTAATTGATTTGTTCGGGGCACTTCTGCAACTCTAATCAAACAACTCAGAACAGACGCACGAAAGACAATTATATAGAGAACGCTGTCGAAAAAATTCAGACCAAAAAGATGATCTGGTGATTTTATACGAATTTTTCTATCCAAGGACAGAATCTGTTTCCTGGACAGCACCTCACAACTTTTGAACTTTCTAGCAATCAGAGGCTATACTTGGCACAAATATGAAAAGCAAAGATACAATGATGATGCTACTGTAGTAAACAACATCAAGACACAACAAAAGCAAAATAATTTTTTTTATTCATGTGGGCTGCCTCCCAGAAGCGCTTTCTTTTATGCCTTTAAGCTAGGCATAATGCATATAGATCAAGTTTTATCAAGAGTAAAAGAATAGCTAGCCCGTACAACAGACTCAAAAGGTAACTTGATCTTCTTTCGAGGGAAGTGTTCCATCCCTTTCTTGAGAGGAAACTGAAATTTTATATTACCCTCTTTCATGTCAATGATAGCACGAACGGTGCGTAAAAAGGGACGTCCCAAAATAATTGGACAAGAAGGATCACATTCAATATCCATAATAGTAAAATCAACGGGAACATAATTATCATTGACAACGATAAGAACATCGTCGATCCTCCCCAAAGGTTTCTTTATGGAAGAATCAACGAGACGAACACCAAGAGAACAAGAATCAAAGGGTTTCAATTTAAGCATATCATATATTCTTTTGGGCATGACAGAGGTACTAGCACCGACATCACATAATGCATAGCAAGAGAAGTCATTCAACTTAATTTTTATCATAGGATCCCAACCATCTTCTAGCTTTCTAGGTATGGAGGCTTCTACTCTAAGTTTCTCCTCCCTAGCTTTGATGAGAGCATTAGTGATATGCTCTGTGAAGGCAAGGTTAAGCGTGCTAGTGCGGGGATCTCTAGACATCTTGTGAAGGAAATCAATAACTTCGGTAAGAGTGCAATTATCAAAATCAAGATCACTAGCATCAAGTAAAGTGGTAGTGGTGTCCTTAAGGTTCACTTGTTTGGTAGTTTCTATAGTCATAGCATCACCATTAATAGGTCCAATGGGACCAGGAGTACATTGGGTGCTAAGAGTTTGGATATCCTCAACAACTTGGATAGTAGCAACAGTGTGGTGGGTAGGAAGGCTCTTAATTCTATCTTCTTCCTCCCTTAGGGATGCAACCACTTCGGGTTTAGCTGCCATTTGGTTTATCAAAGTGGCTTGTGTGTGGGACATATTGGAAACTTGGGTCTCAGTGATAGTGAGTCTAGTCTGGAGGTTAGAAATCTCAATATTTATGTTCTCTAATCGTCTACTAATGTCTTGCAAGATAGCAGTATGCTCATTTAATTGCCTCGAGAAGGTTTTGTTTTGTTCATATTGGGTGTGCATGTAATTCTTAGTGGCCTTCTCTATTTCTAGCAGTTTCTCATAGCCAGGCAAATCTCTATCTTTTTGGATGGAGTTCATGGTGCTAGGATAAGCATTGTTGTTCCCATAGGAATTAGAGGGGAACGGTTTAGGATTACTACCAAAGTTACTCCTATAAGCATCAGCAATCACAGAATCTAAAGGATCATAACGAGGATCAACAGAAGATTGCTTCGAAAGTAGAGACATGATCAAGTCAAATTTTTCATTAAGGGAGGAAATCTCCTCGACAGAGTTTACCTTCCTACCTGTTGGAGCGCGTTCGGTGTGCCATTGGGAATAGTTGGTCATCATCTCATCGAGAAGCTTTGTGGCAGCACCAAGTGTAGTTGACATAAAGGTTCCTCCCGCGGCCGAATCTAACAAGTTCCGCGAGGTAAAGTTCAAGCCTGCATAAAAAGTTTGGATAACCATCCAAGTAGTCAAACCATGAGTAGGGCAGTTCTTGATAAGAGCTTTCATACGTTCCCAAGCTTGGGCAACGTGTTCATTATCCAATTGTTTATAATTCATTATGTTACTTCTCAGTTGGATAATTTTAGCAGGTGGATAGTATTTTCCGATGAAAGCATCTTTGCACTTGTCCCATGAATCTATGCTATTTCTAGGCAAAGACTGAAACCAAATTTTAGCTCCTCCTCTCAAGGAAAAAGGAAAAAGCTTAAGCTTAACAATATTACCATCTATTTCTTGGTACTTTTGCATATCACAAATTCAACAAAGTTGTTCAAGTGTAAAGCAGCATCATCTCCAGCACCGGAGAATTGATCTTTCATGACTAAGTTCAGTAAAGCAGGTTTAATTTCGTATGAAGGTGCTGAAGTGGTAGGTGTAGTGATAGGTGTGCTGATAAAGTCATCGCTGTTGTGACTAGTGAAGTCACACAACTTGGTGCTCTCGGTGGAACCCATAGTAGCAAGCAAGCAAGATAACTATTTTGTGATTTTCGATAAAAGATACTAAAGCAAAAACTGAAAGGTAAACTAACAAGACTAAAAAGCAAAGATAAAAGATAGCGTGCAACTCCCCTATCCTGAAGAGTGGAGTCCCCGGCAACGGCGCCAGAAAAACTCTTGCTAGGCTTCTCGCCCCTCGTTGGTTACCCCAAGTGGAAGGTGTGAGATGTAGTGATGCGGAAATTTTTCCCTTGGCAAAGATACCAAGGATCGAATCCCCAGAGACTCCTAGGTTCAACAAGAAGGTGTCAACTGCTAACGGCACCAGATATTAGCAATCAACGTGGACCTGCACACAGATACAAATAACTTTGCTCCCAACGAGTACAGAGAGGTTGTCAATCCCTCCGGCCTTGTAGTTCACAAAGGATTAAAAGCAAATGATAGTAGTGATAGATAATGTTTGCAATAGTAAATAAAAGCGAAAATTAAATAGCGGATGTGATCAATGATGGTAATATGGACCGGAGTCTCATGATGTTCACTAGTGATGTCTCTCTCCCAAAAGACGATAAAACAGCTATGTGAGGTAAACGAATTACAGCTGGGCAATTGACAGGACCACGAACGCAAACCAATGCTGACTACATTACAAGAAAGGTTGAGGTTCAAAGCATGGGCGGTACGCCAAAGTAAGTAGACCGAAATCCATCAATATCTACTACTAATCATCCACCTTGAGATATCTATCCAGAACATCTCGCTGGTATTAAGTTGCGAGCCCCACCCATAGTGTAAACTCAAAGCAACAGACAACTGCATTAAAAGAACTTTGCGTAAAGTAAACAATCCTTGCACCCGCGGGCACAAGCACCGTTGTTTTCCCCCTTGTGGCAACAGCACATCCCCTAGACTCATGTTTCTGTCACTCAAACTAGTCATCGAGGGGCATGAACCCACAATCAAGCATAGCGTTCCCTCTTGGAGTCACTACCTACTACTTGGCCAAAGCAATAAATAACAACGGAGAACATGCAAGAATTACTTACGAACATAAATATAAAAGAGGTGAATCAAATATATTACTCAAACACAATCTGAACATAATCTCATAATCCATCGGATCCCAGCAAACTCATCATAGCAACAGCATAAGGATTACATATGTGCCTCGATCATGTAGGGCAGCTCACGAGGACTAATTAGTGAAGCACAAGAACGGGAGGAGAACATCACATAGCTACTGATCATGGACCCATGGTCCAAGGGAGACTACTCACAACTCATCCGGGAGGCGTCCATGGTGGTGGAGAAGCTCCCGGTGGTGATCCTCCCCTCCGGCAGGGTGCCGGGAAGAGTTCTCCTGGTGCTCCCGATCTTGGAAGCGGCGGCGGCGGCGGAACAGAGATGAGATCGCGAAAAAGAGTTCCCGTCTCGAGGGTTTCGGGAGACGCTTTAAATATATGCCAAAGGGGGGCGTCAGACGAGGCTCGGGGGGCCCAGGCGCCCCCCCCCCCCCGGCGCGGCCCAGGGGGGGGCGCGCCACCAGGGCGCCTGGGGCCCTGGTGGTCCCCCTCTGGCTGTGCTTCGGGTGCCTGGTAGTGATGGGCCTCGAACCCCTCGTTGGTTACCCCAAGTGGAAGGTGTAAGATGCAGTAAGTAGAAGTGTTTTCCCCTAGCAAAGATGCCAAGGATTGAATCCCCAGAGACTCCTAGGTTCAACAGGTAGGTGTCAACTGCTAACGGCGCAATTAGCAATCAACGTGGACCTGCACACAGATACAAATAACTTTGCTCCCAACGAGTACAGAGAGGTTGTCAATCTCTCCGGCCTTGTAGTTCACAAAGGGTTAAAAGCAATATGATAGTAGTGATAGATAGTGTTTTGCAATAGTAAGTAAATAGCGGAAAAGTAAATAGTGTATGTGATCAATGATGGTAATATGGACCGGAGTCTCATGATGTTCACTAGTGATGTCTCTCTCCCAAAAGACGATAAAACAGCTATGTGAGGTAAACAAATTACAGCTGGGCAATTGACAGGACCACGAACGCAAACCAATGCTGACTACATTGCAAGAAAGGTTGAGGTTCAAAGCATGGGCGGTACACCAAAGTAAGTAGACCAAAATCCATCAATATCTACTACTAATCATCCACCTTGAGATATCTATCCAGAACATCTCGCTGGTATTAAGTTGCGAGTCCCACCCATAGTGTAAACTCAATGCAACAGACAACTGCATTAAAAGAACTTTGCGTAAAGTAAACAATCCTTGCACCCGCGGGCACAAGCACCGTTGTTTTCCCCCTTGTGGCAACAGCACATCCCCTAGACTCATGTTTATGTCACTCAAGCTAGTCATCGAGGGGCATGAACCCACAATCAAGCATAACGTTCCCTCTTGGAGTCACTACCTACTACTTGGCCAAAGCAATAAATAACAACGGAGAACATGCAAGAATTACTTACGAACATAAATATAAAAGAGGTAGATCAAATATATTACTCAAGCACAATCTGAACATAATCTCATAATCCATCGGATCCCAGCAAACTCATCATAGCAACAGCATAAGGATTACATATGTGCCTCGATCATGTAGGATAGCTCACGAGGACTAATTAGTGAAGCACAAGAACGGGAGGAGAACATCACATAGCTACTGGTCATGGACTCATGGTCCAAGGGAGACTACTCACAACTCATCCGGGAGGCGTCCATGGTGGTGGAGAGGCTCCCGGTGGTGATCCTCCCCTCCGGCAGTGTGCCGGGAAGAGTTCTCCTGGTGCTCCCGATCTTGGAAGCAGCGGCGGCGGCGGAACAGAGATGGGATCGCGAAAAGAGTTCGTGTTTCTAGGGTTTCGGAGGACGCTTTAAATATATGCCAAAGGAGGGCATCGGAGGAGCCTCGGGGGGCCCAGGCGCCCCCCCGGCGCGGCCCAGGGGGGTGCGCCGCCAGGGCGCCTGGAGCCCTGGTGCCCCCCCCCCCCGGCTGTCCTTCGGACGCACGGTAGTTTCTGGAACGCTGATTTTTTATATAATTGTTCTGGATTTTTCATGGCAGTTCTCGTAATGTGAAAACCTGAAATACAAAAACAGCCGAAAACAGAAACTGGCACTGGGGTGCACTGAGTTAATAGGTTAGTCCAAATATGATCAAAAGTGTATGGAAGTGTATAAATATCATAGCAATATCACCCAAAAGAGGCATGAAGCAAGCAGAAATTATAGATACGTTTTGGACGTATCAGGAACGTGAAGACTATCTTAGATCCGAGTATCCCGATCTGTTTTAAGACCTAGTTTAGGAATCTTGGGGACGAGATTCTTGTAAGGGGGTAGGTCTGTCACACCCTGCATTTTGTAACATGTTATTTGCATCAATGAAGCATGAAAATTTGGACCAGCAATTTTTTTTGGCATCATTTGGCTTTTATTTGGAATTCAGTTTTTCTTCATGTGCTTTTCATGTGCTCATTAAAGTCAACTATTACCTCTTGTAGAATTCATCTCCATACACAAAACTTCTGCCCAATGATCAAGCCAAGTGTTATATAGCAGTATAGTATTTTCTTATAAATTTAATTTGGCCAAAATGCATTTTTTTAAATTTTAGTATTCCTAAAACCCCTGAATTGAGGTTTGCACTACAAGTGCTTGATTTAGGGTGAGAAAATTATTTCAAAAGTGTATTTGAGACCTAGTAGTCATAGGACTCCCAGATACCACAAAAGTATAATTTTAGAAGTTATTTTCCTATTTTATTTAAAAGCTTTTTCTTAAGGCCAGAAATGGTCTTTAATAAGGGAAAATTATTCAAGTATTTCAAAAATATTTGCCAAAATTCAGGGAGACTCATAGGACATATATTGTCCATATATAAGAGTTTCAACACTTGGTCATGTTCAAAATAATGGGCTAATCCCTCTAAAACTCTTTCTGGATATTTCAAGCTTTTGAAATATTTACAAAAGAAATATTCTCCAAAAATTCCAGGGAAATTCTATCATGTCATATATGACATATTTGATGATCTTGCCAAGCCCCATGCCTTGGGAAGCAAGAAAACATTCCAAAAACCCTTCAAAACCATTATGTCCATATTTGAAGTTTGAGCAACTTTACATTGCCAAACTTGTCCAAATGCTCTCAAACTTGGTGCACATGCTAGAATTGCCTAATAAGGCATCTAGACAAAATGGCACAAGATTTGGAGTAGAGCAACTTGATCAGAATACACCAAAACCATTTCTGTTCAAATGCAAATTTGAACAACTTTACATTACCAACTTTTTACCTGGAGCTTCAAACTTTGTGGGCATGATCAATACCCCAAATGATGAAACTACACCAAGTGGTGCATCAAGGGGAGATGATTAGCTTGACTTAAACAAGATGAAGCCATTTCTGTTGATTTATAGGGTTCACCAAAGTTACATTGGCCAGTTTCTTCAATGAGCCCAAATTTGGTGAAACACCCTATTTTCATATGACATTCAATCCTGTGAAGTGTCATGGAAAGTGGAGATCATTTGCTTGATCAAAACTTGATCAAACACCTTCTGCTCTTTTACCAAAACTACCATCTTGACCACTTTTACTATTTACTTTTGCCTCAACTTTCCACCACAGCTTCATCTAGTTACTATCTACCTCCAATAACCCCCCCCCCATGTCCCCAGCTCCATGATTGAGGGGTGAAAACCCTAGTTCACCTTGCTGGACAGCCAAAATTCACCAAGTTACCAGCTTCCCTTCTCTCTCACTGCATCTCCAGAGCATCCAAGGCCTCATCCGAGTTGCTTGCATCACCCTGGACCCCCCTGACACGGCGGACGCGCCCAGAGGGCCAATGGCATGCCATGGCATGCGATAAGGCCGCTCCAGAGCGCACTACAGTGCGCACCCGCACTGTAGCTTCGCCCAATCGCCTGCCCCCGACCACCTCGAGCTCTCCCCTCGCGCCTACCAACGCGCCTCGACATCTGCGACCCTCTCCGGCGCTGTCCCCCTCCTCTCCGCCCTCCAGTGGCCGCCTTCGCACGCGCGCTGGCCGCCCGTAGCCTTCACTCGTCGGCCTCACACGCGCGCGCTGTCTGGAGCGTCCCCCGCTCCCCCTCTTCCTTCCCTCCGCCCTGGAGATCGTCCAGCACCGCCACAGACACACTCCCGTCGCCTCCCGTGCACAGTGGCGTTGAGCAGAAGCTCATCGGCGCACAGGTCCACGGGACCTCACCGCTCCCCTATAAATAGGGCCCCCCGAGCCCTCCACTCTGCACCAACAGCCTCCTCTCCCTCTCAATCGCCTCCCTGAGCCCCTGATGGGCCTCGAACCCCTCGTTGGTTACCCCAAGTGGAAGGCGTAAGATGCAGTGTTGTGGAAGTGTTTTCCCTTAGCAAAGATGCCAAGGATCGAATCCCCAGAGACTCCTAGGTTCAACAAGTAGGTGTCAACCGCTACGGCGCCAGATAGTAGCAATCAACGTGGACCTGCACACAGATACAAATAACTTTGCTCCCAACGAGTACAGAGAGGTTGTCAATCCCTCCGGCCTTGTAGTTCACAAAGGATTAAAAGCAATGATAGTAGTGATAGATAATGTTTTGCAATAGTAAATAATAACGGAAAGTAAATAGCGGGTGTGATCAATGATGGTAATATGGACCGGAGTCTCATGATGTTCACTAGTGATGTCTCTCTCCCAAAAGACGATAAAACAGCTATGTGAGGTAAACAAATTACAGTTGGGCAATTGACAGGACAACGAATGCAAACCAATGCTGACTACATTGCAAGAAAGGTTGAGGTTCAAAGCATGGGCGGTACGCCAAAGCAAGTAGACCGAAATCCATCAATATCTACTACTAATCATCCACCTTGAGATATCTATCCAGAACATCTCGCTGGTATTAAGTTGCGACTCCCACCCATAGTGTAAACTCAAAGCAACAGACAACTGCATTAAAAGAACTTTGCGTAAAGTAAACAATCCTTGCACCCGCGGGCACAAGCACCGTTGTTTTCCCCCTTGTGGCAATAGCACATCCCCTAGACTCATGTTTCTGTCACTCAAGCTAGTGATCGAGGGGCATGAACCCACAATCAAGCATAACGTTCCCTCTTGGAGTCACTACCTATTACTCGGCCAAAGCAATAAATAACAACGGAGAACATGCAAGAATTACTTATGAACATAAATATAAAAGAGGTGAATCAAATATATTACTCAAGATCAATCTGAACATAATCTCATAATCCATCGGATCCCAGCAAACTCAACATAGCAAAAGCATAAGGATTACATAGGTGCCTCGATCATGTAGGGCAGCTCACGAGGACTAATTAGTGAAGCACAAGAACGGGAGGAGAACATCACATAGCTACTGGTCATGGACTCATGGTCCAAGGGAGACTACTCACGAGTCATCCGGGAGGCGTCCATAGTGGTGGAGAAGCTCCCGGTGGTGATCCTCCCCTCCGGCAGGGTGCCGGGAAGAGTTCTCCTGGTGCTCCCAATCTTGGAAGAGGCGGCGGCGGCGGAACAGAGATGGGATCACGAAAAGAGTTCCTGTTCTGAGGGTTCGGAGGACGCTTTAAATATATGCCAAAGGGGGCATCGGGGAAGCTTCGGGGGGCCCAGGCCCCCCCCCCCGGCGCGGCCCAGGGGGGGCGCCGCCAGGGCGCCAGTAGCCCTGGTGCCCCCCCCCCCCCCGGCTGTCCTTCGGACGCAGGGTTGTTTCCGGAACGCTGATTTTTTATATAATTTTTCTGGATTTTTCTGGGCAGTTCTCGAAACGTGAAAACCTGAAATACAAAAACAGCCGAAAACAGAAACTGGCACTGGGGTGCACTGGATTAGTAAGTTAGTCCAAATATGATCAAAAGTGTATGGAAGTGTATGAATATCATAGCAATATCACCCAAAAGTGGCATGGAGCAAGCAGAAATTATAGATACGTTTTGGACGTATCAGCCCCTCGCCTCTCCCGAGACCCTCCCGAGCTCGAGATCGAGCTCGAGCTCCGCCGCGGCGGCCTCCCGTCGCCAGCCCAGTACGGGCCGCCCTAGCTCTTCTTTTCACTCGATATGGAACCGCCGCACACCACTGATGCTTTCTGTCGGTGTACTAAAGTAGGGGTACCCTTACTATCCCGAACTTGTGCACGGGCAGTCGCAGCGTCCCGCGGCAAGGCTTGCCGGGTCACCGCCAAGGTCCTCCGTGGTTCCCTTGGAGCCATTCAAGAACAAAGTATTCAAGTCAAGGAGACAAGGCCCCGGCAAGAGGAGCTTGCCGGGAAGGCCAACCAAGGCATCTCAAGGAACTTGCCGCGACGCGCCACGCGTCCCGGCAAGGCCCGGTGAGCGGCAAGCTCCCGGATGCGACAAGACAACGACCGCGGCAAGGCGCTTGCCGTTTCAAGCTACCACTCTGTACCCGCGCTCCAGCGCATCCACCAACGTGTCGCTCTGGGACCCTTCCAGGCATACGTGGCGGGAGGCTGTGCAGCCAGGGGTACGCGGTGGCAAGCGGCGCTGACAAGATCGCCATCGTGGCGAGCGGTGGCGCCCCTAACGGCCCCTTTTTGCACTGTTTGGGCGACGTCGATGGGCATTTAATGCCCTTGTCACCTGCCGTCAGGGTTAGGTATGGAACACTGTGCAAGTAGGTGTACCAACTACAACACCCTTTCCATTTTTACCCTCAACTGCGTTGCCACCTGTCGGTGACCCCTTGATCATATAAAAGGAAGCCCATGCGCAACGTAGAGAGGGGTTCGAACACTCACGCTCGGTCTTGCTAGCTGCTGGAGTGTACTGTAGCTCCCTGCGCTCCCGAGCAAGAACTCAATACAACCACAAAGCGTACTAAAGTAGGGGTACCCTTAGTATCCCGAACTTGTGCACGGGCAGTCGCAGCGTCCCGCGGCAAGGCTTGCCGGGTCACCGCCAAGGTCCTCCGTGGTTCCCTTGGAGCCATTCAAGAACAAATTATTCAAGCCAAGGAGACAAGGCGCCGGCAAGAGGAGCTTGCCGGGAAGGCCAACCAAGGCATCTCAAGGAACTTGCCGCGATGCGCCATGCGTCCCGGCAAGGCCCGGTGAGCGGCAAGCTCCCGGATGCGACAAGACAACAACCGCGGCAAGGCGCTTGCCGCGGCAAGCTACCACTTTGTACCCACGCTCCAGCGCATCCACCAACGTGTCGCTCTGGGACCCTTCCAGGCGTATGTGGCGGGAGGCTGTGCAGCCAGGGGTACGCGGTGGCAACCGGCGCTGACAAGATCGCCATCGTGGCGAGCGGTAGCGCCCCTGACGGCCCCTTTTTGCACTGTTTGGGCGACGTCGATGGGCATTTAATGCCCTTGTCCCCTGCCGTCAGGGTTAGGTAAGGAACACTGTGCAAGTAGGTGTACCAACTACAACACCCTTTCCATTTTTACCCTCAACTGCTTTGCCACCTATCGGTGACCCCTTGAGCATATAAAAGGAGGCCCATGCGCAGCGTAGAGAGGGATTCGAACACTCACGCTCGGTCTTGCTAGCTGCTGGAGTGTACTGTAGCTCCCTGCGCTCCCGAGCAAGAACTCAATACAACCACAAAGCAGGAGTAGGGTTTTACGCATCCGTGCGGCCCGAACCTGGGTAAACTGCTCGTGTGCTTCGCCTCGATCTACTCTTCGCGCGACCTCCGCCCCCGCCGTACCGAAAGGGGCTCGGTCCCCATAGGTGTTCGTGGGTGGATCAGTTTCCCCGACATCTTTGGCGCGCCGGGTAGGGGTGCGTCGAGATTATGTGAACCTGATCCGGCGTCCACACGAGCTAGATCTTCATCATCTTCATCAACATGCCGCCGAAGAAGAAGGCTTCGGAGGCAGCTGCTCCATCCGCGTCGATCCCACCACCGCCGGAGCCAACGGCTGGTGGGGAAGACGCCGGCGGAAGAACGAGCGTCGACGAGGGAGCTCACGGTGCCGTCAAGTCCAAGGACAAAGCTGCGCTGCCCATCGGCGGCGTAGTCGACTCCCACAACGACCGGGCGCACTCCAAGACCTCGGCGTCCGTGCATGCACCGCGCCCATCTCAGGAGGCGCGGGACCGGCAGCGTCATGGTACTCACGGTACCATATGTTTGCTGGGCCAAGATCGAGCTGGTGGATCTCAAGATGCTCAGGACCAGCATGCACGCCAACATGCCGGCACGAGCAAGGCACGGTCGCCTGGACGGGATACTGCTCCTTCTAACGTAGTTAGAAGTCCGAGCATATCCCGCTCCTCGCACCGTTCGCCACCGCTGCCCACCACTCCAGTAGAAGCTTTGGCATGAGCTCAACTGCTCCTAGACTTCCCTCCAGCGGCAGACAAGGCCGACGACTGGAGGGCCACCATTCAGAGTCTCATCGCCTTCGCCAACGGCGACACTGCGCGGCCGCCGAGCACATCGCAGCCGCGACAAGTCAGCCAGGCACGGGCCGATGGCGACAAGACTGGTGGGGGTGCAACCACCATGCATTCCCCACCCCGAAGGCCAAAGTCGCCGACTCGCCGGATCAACATCGACGACGACTCCACTGTGTCATCAGATCCACGAGCTCGTCGCAATCAGTGCCAAGTTCTTCACGAACGACAACAAGAAGACGCTCGCACCCGCATCGAGCGCCGAAGAGAAGCGCTGCGTCAATCAGACCAGCGCGCTGGGCCCGCTGTCGACATGCATGCGCCAGGGGAACCAGGCGACTTGCCGTACGCGGTAGGTTGTCCTGCGTTTACCCGTGAGCTGCAGCAAGTCCAGTGGCCCAGCATGAAGAATTCCAAGCCAGACGTACCAGAGAAGTACGATGGCAAGACGCATCCGTCGGAGTTCCTCAGCATCTACACCATCGCGGTGCAAGCTGCCGGTGGGCGAGACAACAAGATCCTTGCCAACTACTTCCCGCTGGTACTCAAACCCAACGTCAGGTCCTGGCTCATGCACTTGCCGGACAACTCCATATCCTCCTGGGCAGATCTATGCCATCAGTTTGTCGGCGCCTTTACAGGCGGCCACAAACCTCATGGCCAAGAAAGTGACCTTCATCTGCTCGCCCAGAAGGAAGGAGAACCCCTGCGCAAGTATATCCAGAGATTCAGCCGTGTACAGCACAACATCCCAGATGTCCACCCTGCCGCTGTTATCAGCGCGTTCCATCAAAACGTGCGTAACCGCAGGATGAGGGAGGAGATGGCGATGTGCAAGATCAGGGACGTCAGCGAGCTGTACGCCCAGGCCGACAAGTGCGCACGTGCTGAGGAAGGGAGGAAACTCCCTGGAGAGGATACAGGAGCAGGAGGATCTGACAGTGAGGATGCTGCCCCGGCAAAGAAGAACCGGCGGCGGAACAACAGGAAAAAGAAAGGCAAAGATGTGCTAGTCATTGAGCAGTCCGGCAACGGAGGTGGCGCCAAGAAAGCCAAAGATGGTAGCTCCGGCAAGGAGGTTGCCGCATGCACCAACTGCCAGGCTGTGGCGGCCACCGACAAGCAGGACAGCACCGACAAGCAGTATTGCAAGATCCACCGCACCAAGGGTCATGACCTCCAGAACTGCAAGAGGGTCGAACAGCTCGTCGAGCAGCAGAAGGCTGAGTACGAGCGACGCGACAAGGAGAAGGCCCAAGGAGGTGATGGAGTATCCGGCAAGAAGCGGTCATTCACCGGCCGGGGAGGACGCCGCGGCAAGGCCAAGCAGCGGCAAGGAGACAGACCTCCCCGTGGTCGCGACAAGGATGAAGATGACGACGACGATGAAGACATGGATGATGTTGAGACCAGTGATCAGGAGTTCCAGAAAGCCACAGAGGTCTTGTGCGTTGACGGTGGTGCCTCTCTGCATACTTCGCACCGCCAACTCAAGCAGTGGGTGCGGGAAGTCAATGCGACAGAACCACCTGTCGAGTCGCGCAAGCTTCTGAAGTGGTCCAGCACGCCTATCATCTTTGATATTGAAGACCACCCTGATCGCACAACTGCGGTCGGGTGCTTGCCGATGTTGGTTTCACCAACAATCCGCAACCTCAAGGTCACTAAGATGTTAGTTGACAGCGGGCCGGCTTGAACCTGATATCCTCCGCTGTACTCCAAAAACTCCAGATCCCTGATAGCGAACTCGAAGAGACCGGCACATTCCAAGGAATCAACCCGGGAAGGAGCAAGCCGAAGGGGAAGATCACGTTGCTAGTGACATTTGGCGGCGAGCTGAACTTCAGGACTGAGAGGGTCACTTTTGACGTTGCCGATTCTCCATTGCCTTACAATGGGATACTCTGCCGTCCAGCACTCGCCAAGTTCATGGCAGCCTCTCACTATGCGTACAACATGTTGAAGATGCCAGGCCCGATAAGTGACATCTCTGTCCCTGGCGACAAGAAAGATGCTCTTATCTGTGCCGACAAGATTTACCGGGAAGCAGCAGCCGCAACAGATCACAAGTCACTTACCGCTGAAGCTCCCGGGGGGAAGAAGAAGACCAAGTCCGGCAAGAGTTCTGATGCCCACTCCGGCAAGCGCACCTCTTCGGAGTGCTGCGCTACCGTCGAGGACGCACCATAGAGCTCCACCGGCAAGTGTAAGAAGACGATGGCAGCTCCGCCAGAGACCAAGAAGGTGTCCGCAAAGGAGGACGGCACTGGTGGTACCTTTACCATCAGTGCCACGCTTGACCCTAAATAGGAAAGCGCGCTCGTTGCTTTCCTGCGGGCGAACGTCGACGTGTTTGCATGGCAACCGTCTGACATCCCCGGTGTTCCCAGGAAAGTAATTGAGCACAAACTTGCTGTCTGTCCTCATGCGCGGCCCGTCAAGCAGAAAGTCAGGAAACAAGCAGTGGAGCGCCAAGAAATCATTGCAGAAGAAATCAAGAAGTTGGAAGCAGCAGGCCTTGTTAGAGGAGTGCTCCATCCTATGTGGTTGGCCAATCATGTTGTCGTGCACAAGGCAAACGGGAAATGGAGGCTTTGTATCGACTTCACATATGTGAATAAAGCTTGTCCCAAAGACCCATTTCCCTTGCCACGCATTGACCAGATTGTTGACTCCACGGCCGGATGTGACCTGCTTTCATTTCTTGACGCATACTCAGGATACCATCAGATCTTCATGGCAGAAGAGGATGAGGAGAAGACCGCATTCATCACTCCATGTGGCACGTACTGTTTCATACGGATGCCTTTCGGATTGAAGAATGCTGGTTCAACATTTGCAAGGGTAGTCCATACAGCTTTTGAGCCACAGATTCACAGAAATGTGGAAGCCTACCTGGATGACATAGTGGTCAAGAGCAAGGACAGGGCAACTCTGATTCAAGATTTAGACGAGACCTTTCAAATTTGTGCAAGATCAAGATCAAGCTCAACCCCAAGAAGTGTGTGTTTGGAGTCCCTTCCGGCAAGCTTCTCGGGTTCTTCGTGTCTCAGAGGGGAATTGAAGCCAATCCCGACAAGATCAAGGCCATCGAGCAGATTGAAGCACCAAAGCGCGTCAAGGATGTACGAAGACTTGCTGGTTGCGTGGCTGCTCTCAGCAGGTTTATCTCTAAGTCTGCTGAGCGCGCCCTGCCGTTTTTCAAAATATTGAAAAAGGCAGGTCCAATGAAATGGACTCCGGAAGCGGAGGCTGTGCTGCAAGACTTGAAGAGATACCTGTCCTCCACTCCAATACTTGTCGCACCTAAGCCACAAGAGAAGTTGCTGCTGTATCTAGCGGCAACCAATCAAGTGGTTAATGCTGCGTTAGTAGCGGAGAGGGAGGCAGATGATGAGCCAGCAGCCGCGACAAGCGCATCTGCCGACAAGCAGGGGGCTTCCCCGACAAGCTCTGGTCCCGACAAAGATGGATCTGCGCAGGAGATACGGAAGAAAATGGTGCAGCGTCCAGTTTACTTTGTCAGTTCCCTTCTATAGGGGGCTAGGTCAAGGTACTCTGGTGTGCAGAAATTGCTTTTAGGCCTTCTCATGGCCTCGAGAAAGCTGTGCCATTACTTCCAAGCACATTAGATCACAGTTGTCACTCGCTTTCCGCTGAAGACGATACTACAGAATCCAGAAGCAACAGGCAGGATTGTTGAGTGGGCACTGGAACTGTCAAGCTTTGGCCTCAAGTTTGAAAGCACTTCAACTATCCAAAGCAGAGCATTGGCAGAATTCATAGCAGAGTGGACGCCAACACCAGCTGAAGAAATTCCAGAAACGAGCATCCCCGTCAAGGAAGCAAGCAAAGAGTGGCTGATGTACTTTGATGGTGCCTTCTCGCTGCAAGGCGCCGGTGTTGGCGTGCTGCTTGTCGTACCCACTGGAGAGCACCTCAAGTACGTAGTCCAGATGCACTTTCCCAAGGAGCAAGCAACAAACAATACTACAGAGTATGAAGGTTTGCTTGCCGGTCTCAGGATCACGGCAGACCTTGGGATCAAGAAGCTTATTGTCAGGGGTGACTCGCAGCTTGTCGTCCGCCAAGTGAACAAGAATTATCAGAGTCCGTTGATGGAAGCTTACGTTGATGAAGTGAGAAAGCTTGAAGAGCACTTTGACGGCCTACAGATGGAGCATGTTCCAAGAGCTCAGAACGACTTCGCCGATAGCATGTCCAAGTGTGCCGCACTTAAGTTACCTGTGGAACTAGGGATCTTTGTGCTCAAGCTGACTCAACCGTCCGTAACACCATCAACTGGGCAGTACAAGAAGAGGAAGTTGATTTCTGGTGACTATTTTCCGGCAGAGCTTCCCGAAGCCGCCGCCAAGAAGGTCCCCAAGATCAACACCAAGAGTGCTGAGGGGCAGTCTGCTCCGGCAAGCCCTAGGGTTTGTTCCGTTGTAGTAGAGGCTCCTGACAAGTTTTGCTCCGGCAAGCTTGCCGTGGAACATCAAGCTCCGGCTGAGCCGCAGGTTCTCGCCGTAGAAGCGGATGTTCCCGCATCAGCAGATGTGCCTTTAGTCCTTGTTGTCGGGCCACAGGCTCCAGCATGGGCACAGCAGATTGTCCATTTCCTTCAGACAGGAGAACTTCCCGAAGAGCAAGAAGAAGCGGAAAGAGTAGCCCGGTAGTCAAGTATGTACCAGTTTGTTGACAACACACTGTACAGAAGAAGACTCAACGGTGTGAAATTGAAGTGTATTCCCCGGGAAGACGGACAAAAGCTGTTGGCAGAGATACATGGAGGCATATGTGGTCACCACATTGGCGCAAGAGCACTTGCCGGCAAAGCATTCCGGCAAGGTTTCTTTTGGCCGACAGCCCTCCAGG
>LR738710.1:664434648-664551461 GCA_902687465.1 Secale cereale | reverse complement strand
AAATCAACAGAAATGGCTTCATCTTGTTTAAGTCAAGCTAATCATCTCCCCTTGATGCACCACTTGGTGTAGTTTCATCATTTGGGGTATTGATCATGCCCACAAAGTTTGAAGCTCCAGGTAAAAAGTTGGTAATGTAAAGTTGTTCAAATTTGCATTTGAACAGAAATGGTTTTGGTGTATTCTGATCAAGTTGCTCTACTCCAAATCTTGTGCCATTTTGTCTAGATGCCTTATTAGGCAATTCTAGCATGTGCACCAAGTTTGAGAGCATTTGGACAAGTTTGGCAATGTAAAGTTGCTCAAACTTCAAATATGGACATAATGGTTTTGAAGGGTTTTTGGAATGTTTTCTTGCTTCCCAAGGCATGGGGCTTGGCAAGATCATCAAATATGTCATATATGACATGATAGAATTTCCCTGGAATTTTTGGAGAATATTTCTTTTGTAAATATTTCAAAAGCTTGAAATATCCAGAAAGAATTTTAGAGGGATTAGCCCATTATTTTGAACATGACCAAGTGTTGAAACTCTTATATATGGACAATATATGTCCTATGAGTCTCCCTGAATTTTGGCAAATATTTTTGAAATACTTGAATAATTTTCCCTTATTAAAGACCATTTCTGGCCTTAAGAATAAGCTTTTAAATAAAATAGGAAAATAACTTTTAAAATTATACTTTTGTGGTATCTGGGAGTCCTATGACTACTAGGTCTCAAATACACTTTTTGAAATAATTTTCTCACCCTAAATCAAGCACTTGCAGTGCAAACCTCAATTCAGGGGTTTTAGGAATACTAAAATTTAAAAAAATGCATTTTGGCCAAATTAAATTTATAAGAAAATACTATACTGCTATATAACACTTGGCTTGATCATTGGGCAGAAGTTTTGGGTATGGAGATGAATTCTACAAGAGGTAATAGTTGACTTTAATGAGCACATGAAAAGCACATGAAGAAAAACTCAATTCCAAATAAAAGCCAAATGATGCCAAAAAAATTTGCTGGTCCAAATTTTCATGCTTCATTGATGCAAATAACATGTTACAAAATGCAGGGTGTGACAAGATTTACCATGTAATCGAGATAGTTTTGTTAGGGTTTGGTCCCTAGTATCCATTATGTTCTAAGATTGATGTTGCTATGACTTTGCAATGCTTAATGCTTGTCACTAGGGCCCGAGTGCCATGATTTCAGAACTGAACCTATTATGTTTTCATGAATATATGTGTGTTCTTGATCCTATCTTGCAAATCAATAGTCACCTACTATGTGTAATGATTCGACAACCCCGAAGTGACAACAATCGGGACCACTCTCAATGATGACCGTAGTTTGAGGAGTTCATGTATTCACTATGTGTTAATGCTTTGGTCCGGTACTCTATTAAAAGGAGGCCTTAATATCCCTTAGTTTCCACTAGGACCCCGCTGCCATGGGAGGGTAGGACAAAAGATGTCATGCAAGTTCTTTTCCATAAGCACGTATGTGTCACATCCCTAGTTAGCACTTGCTTTAGTACCTAGCTAGAGTGTGCATCATGTCTACTTTCAAAGAAACTGGAAATGGGATTAACAGAAACCCCAGCACCCCTCTTCTAACAACTAGGGTTTGATGAAATATTTTCCAATGTACCCAAAATTCCCTTCAAAAATGTTCATCATTTCTGCCTTGGTCTTAAACCTCTGCCAAAAATGGTGCACAATTTTCTAGGACACTCTAGGGCTTTGGATTAAATCATATGGTATTTGTATTTGGGCATTTAAATACTTAAAAATATTTTAAATGCTCAAATAATCATGAACTATAATGTTTCCTACTGTTCATATTATATACAGTGGGCATGACAAGTTTCATGAGTCATAAAAATGTTTAGGCATTTTTATTAATTGAACAAAGCAGCAAAAGAAATGAAACAGAAAGTAAATAGAAAAAAATAGGAAGAAGTAGTTTTACCTGAGCCCACTTACCTGCTGGCCCAGCCGGCCCAGCCCACCAGGGGCATCTCCGTCTTCTTCGCCGCGCCAGCGCACGAAGCAGCTCGGTGGCGAGCGCCGCCGACGCGCCGGCCACCTCCTGCCTGCCTGGCTGGCCCCTCGACCCTCTGGATGGACTAGGACGACGCCACGCAGACCCCTCGACCGTTTCCCCTCTCCCCCGTGTCTTTTCCCCTCCTCTCTCCCCTCCGCCGAGCTCCCCCGAGCGAGCTCGTCGCCGTCAATCGCTGCCACCGCGCCCTACGCCACTTCCTCGCCTCCCCGACGCACCACTAGCTCCGCCGCATCGCCCCGAAGCTCCCCACCGACGCACACGACGCCAGAATCCCCGCAACGTCCTCCTCGCCGTCATCTTCAACCTTCGGCACCGAAGATCGCCGCCGCCCGTACGCCGTCGTCCGACCTTCCTAGAGCTCGCTTCGACGCCCTCTGCGACCGCTGTGAGCTCACGCTTCGAACCCCTCTCTCCACGGGCTCGATTATGCCTCGTAGCCGCCGCCCCCTTGCTGACCGAAGATCACCGCCGCCGGCCAACTCGCCGCCGTGGCCATAGGCATCGTACCTCGTGGATGAGCACGCCATTAGCATCAGTAGATCACCAGCAAGCTAAAGCCAGCTTTAACTCCTCCTACCGTGCACTACAACACCATCCCGACCAACTCCGTGAGAGCACCGCCGCGGACGAGCTCGTCGCCGTCAACTCCGGCGACCTTTCGTCCAACCAGCGGCACCGTTGGATGCGGCGCATCACTAGGAGCACACAGAGCCCATCCACGCGGCAAATGGTTGCCGGAATAAGGATTCCGACGAGTCACCGCCGTGCAAAATGGTCGCCGCCGGCCAAACTCCGGCGGGCTGACGTGGCCTGTTAGTTAGGAGCTAACAGTAATTAGCTTAATCACCACAGTCACTGACAGTGGGCCCCTTTGTTTAGTCAAACCCAGTCAACTCTAGTTATGACCGGAATTAGCTCCTGAGACACTGACATGAGGGACCCACCAGTCAGGTTTGACTTGGACCGGCCCTGTTGACTGCCTGACGTCAGCATGATGTCATGCTGACGCAGTAAAGGTTTTTCTGGGATTTTAGGTTTAAAAATAGTTCAGGAAATTCCAGAAAATACCCAAAACTTCTAAAAATCATATAAAATCAACCATAGCTCAGATGGAAAATATTTATATATGAAAAATGATCAGAAAAATCCAATCTATCCAATGGCACTGGTTTCATGCATGTTTGAACAAGTTAACTTGCTGTATATATCAAAAACATGATAATGCACTTATTTAAATAATAGTTTGAACTCCAATTTGAATCTTTGATTCAAATAGGTTCAAACCCTTCTGGATTTAGTTGCATTAGCCAACACACATGCATCTTGCCATGTCATGAGCATGCATCATATTGTTGCATTTGTTTGTTAATGATTGTATCGCCGGTATTCTCTGTGTTAGGTCCTGCTCCCGAGGATACTGCTGCGTATCCAGTTGAAGAGCAGTACCCGACAACTACCTTGTCAGGCAAGCAATCATTGATCATTCCGATACAAACCCAATCTTCTCGCTCCTTCTCTCTTTTACTGCATTAAGGCAACAGCGTGTGAACTGCTACTTGCTGCGGTAGTTGAACCCTATCCCTTGCATGACCTGTCATTGCTACAGTAAATAGTTGAAACCCACTAGCATGTGTAGGAGTTGATTGAGCCATGTGATGTGTGATCCACCATGCTATTTGTTTATGTTGCCTGCTATGCTTAGAGTTGTGTCTGGTCCGGTTCATCTGGGTGATGGATCAGAATGAAATGATCATACCGATAAAGAGGGGGAAGTGTGGAACACGCTTGGTAAAGGTATCGATGAATGGCCATGTAGGAGTACATGGTGGGTTGTTTCATTGGAATCGTCCATAGGACCTGAGATCTGTGTGTGTGATTCAAGTTACAGTTACTACCACACATTGGGCCCTGAAATATGACCCCGCTCGACTTATTGACTGCCCCTGTACTTTGTCCAGGAGTTGCAACTAGTTTCTGGTGTTTGTAGTTTACTGGAGGTCGTGCACAACGCTGACCCTCGGGGTGGGTTGTGTTGCGACAGGTACGTGGCACGGTGTACCGGTTGCCCGTTTGGTGACTCGGGAACCCTATACACATCGTTTGGGGCCGTGAGCGACACCCCGGCCGGATCTCCCCACGGATGGAACCCAAATAGGCGATAAACCTGGACGAGAGGCTTGAGTGGTTGGTTAGGTCGTGGTCTACACCCACGTCGGCTTTTGCTTGAAGTCTGCCGAGCACATGTCATGTGCAGACGCTAAGTGGTGAAAACATGTGTGAAGAAGTACACCCCTGCAGGGTTACCAAACTATTCGAATAGCCGTTGTTCGCGGTACGAACTACTTGGTTACTCTTACAGTTCTTAGACAAGTTAAGGGATACTACTAAAAGCCTCAAGATAAGCGTGAGTGCCGTGGATGGCCCTTCCGTAGGATGATGGAAGAGGATCCTCGGTAGTGTATTGATGTGGTGAGTAGTGGACTCGTGTTCGTAATAACATCTTGCAATCTGTTGAGAGTTGTAGTATAGGTTAGCCAAGGTCAAAGCTGGCATTCTGCTATGAACTCCACTACCCCCTTTGATAATGTTGCATGTATGATAGGTTCTGTGGTAAGACTTGCTGAGTACCTTTGTACTCATGTTTGCTTAATAACTGTTGCAGAGGAGAACCCTGCCCCTGCTGATGGGTTCTACATGGACGTTGACGTCGACGAGTAGCTTGACACCCAGACGGAGATCTGGAGCTTGTGAAGGGCCTTGTAGATAGTCAGGCTACACCAAGCCTGTTTTATTTTCTAAGTTGTCTGTACTCAGACATGTAGCTTCCGCTTGTGCTTGTATGACTGTATGACTTGAGTGTTGGGTCATGTGACCCCTACCTATATGGATATGTTATGTATGGCTCTTGGAGCCTTTTAAATAAAGTACTTTGAGTCATAGAGTTCTGTTGTGATGCAATGTTGTATTTGCACATATTGAGCATATTGCGTGTATGTTTGAAATGCTTGGTATGTGTGGGATCCGACACCTAGTTGTTTTCCTTTGGTAGCCTACCTTACAGGGAAATGCCTCCTAGTGATTCCAATGAGCCTTGGTAGCTTGCTACTGCTCGGAACACGTAGGCTGGCCGGCATGTGTCCTTCTTCGTTCCTGTGTCTGTCCCTTAGGGGAAATGTCACGCGTTGTTCCTTTAAGTCCATGTAGCTTGCTACGACTTGGGTTCATACGTTGATGACCGACACGTTCGTTGCTGGGTCATGGATGCATGTCTCTGTAATCTAGTGCCACTTTTGGTTTATAACTAGCCATGTCGGCCCGGGTTCTCTGTCATATGGATGCTAGCGACACTGTCATATACGTGTGCCAAAATGCGCAAACGGTTCCGGGCCAGGTAAGGTGGCACCCGTGGGGTTACCGTGCGTGAGGCCGCAAAGTGATATGACGTGTTACAGCTAGATCGGTGTGACTTAGGATCGGGGTCCTGACAGCGTTGGCATCAGAGCTGGACTGCCTGTAGGTTTCTCAAGCCAAACTGGTCGATGTTGAGTCTAGAAAAATTCTTAGTTATATGTAGGGGAATTGATTGTGGAAGGGAACGTAAGGCTCTTTTTACTGCTTTACCTTATGCCCTTCTGATCTGAGTCAGTCTATTCTTTCTACGGGGATTTAGGACTAGGCCTCTTATCCTTACTAGGTTCACGTGTTACTAATCCGTAGACTCTTAGGTTTGTTGGTTTCAAGCCTCAGTTCAGTTCTATCCTTTTTAGTATGATGATTGTTGGACCGGAACCTTGATATGGATTGTTGAGTGGCTATGCTATCATTTATATGATGTCTCAAATCTTTGTTTGAGCATTTATAGTTGTTATGCTGCCCGATTTCTTCCAGAAACACTAATGCCTTTGCATTACTTCGTGTTTCAGATGTCTGGCCGCATCCCTCACCAAGTGGTTCGTTTGACTCGGTGCACTAATGTGCCCGGTCACACGGCCATGCTAGTCCGTGTGATGACTGAGACCGGTTATCGCTGGTATCCTGAATACACTGTGGAGGAATAGTACCGGGATTTCAATCAGAGTCAGTATTTCTGCACAGTCCGGATATACCCCTCATATCCCGGAGCTAATGATCCCATCCATTGGTCTTATGGACTCGGGATTACCATCGAGATGGCAGTGCAGGATGCCGCTTATTCGATGATGACCATTCTCCGTGCTAGGCATGCCCTGTTGCTGAACACTGAGTTCTGTTACATGCCAGCCTCACTTCCCGGAGAGGAAGGCTACTACACTGGTCTATACACTGATGCTGCTCATGAAGAGCCACTGCTTCAGACTACTATTCAGATGTTGGAGGATAGGGACCGTGAGGTCCGTGCCCTCCGAATGGAGCTGTATAACACTCGAGCCGCTCATTGGACTACTTTGACACGGCTTGCACCTGTTGTGCACGCCGGATATCTGGACATGCGGGATTTGTACCCTGTGCGGACTCGTCTGCCTGATCGCATGGATTGGCGTGACGTTGGGGCTATTACACCTCCACGTGGGCGTCGGTTACCACCAGCATCGGGACCGAGACCACACCCGTGTCCTTATGGTCCACAGCCTTCGAGTGCTCGCGAGTTTCAAGATCCATCTGTTCCACTTCCAGGCTACGGTGGTAATCTTTACGAGGATTACTACGCGAATGTCTGAGCTAGGCCGTGGTTGTAGTAGTATTGTAGTAGTTGTATTTCCACATTCCTGCGTGTCTTGTGGAATATGACTTAGTGTGTACTGAGTTCCGGAGGTGTAGTTAAATAATGTATAGGAGCTTGGAATGCCTCTGAAGGGATGTATCGTCTTTCACCGCAGTTGTACTTTAGCCTTGGCTTGTACTAAACTTTGTATGGTGTGTATGACCACTAGTGTATATATAGCAGTTCCTATATTACCATGTCGTACGGATGAACATCTTTGCATTCCGTGTCATCCATTACATTCTGCACTTCTATGTCAAATTTTTGCCATCCTTGTCTAAACCGTTGTTTTGTTTTCCTAGGATGGTCAACACTCGCAACACTCCTGCTGCTCAGGAGCAGGGTGAGGCTAGTGGGACTAGAGATGGGAATCTGCCCCAGCCACCCTCCTTGGCGGAAGTTATGCTTGAAGCAGAACGGAACAAGAGAGAGACCAACCGTCTGCTGGAACGCATAGAGCAGAACACTGGGTTCCGTCAGAGGAACGACGTGGTGTCAATCAATGACTTTATCAAGATGTGTCCACTGAAGTTCCATCACTCCACTGAACCTCTGGATGCTGATGACTGGCTACGTAGTATTACCCACAAGCTACACTCTGCCCGTGTGGCCGAAGCTGACAAGGTTACCTATGCTGCCTACCATCTTGAGGGCCCTGCCAGTCTTTGGTGGGAAAACTTTGAAGCTATGCGTCCTGCTGACCAAATCACTACCTGGGTTGAGTTCAGTGAGGTATTCCGTGAACATCACATTCCGGAAGGTCTCATGGATCGCAAGCGGGAGGAATTCTGCAATTTCACCCAGGGCCGGTTAACTGTGGATGGCTATAGCCGCGAGCTTGGCAACTTGGCACGCTATGCACCTGAGGAAGTATCCACCGATGCCAAGAAGCAGGCGAGGTTCCGCAAGGGACTCAGCCCCGAACTCCGCCGAGATCTACATTTGCACGAGTGCACTTCCTTCCAGAAGTTGGTTAACAAGGCTATCAGTGCTGAAACAGGCCAGACCGACTTCGAGGCCACCCGCAAGCATACTCGAGATTTTGGTTCCTCATCCGGCTCTGGCTCTCACAAGCGCCGTGTGTGGGTTCCTAACACTGCTCTGCCACCCAAGTATACACCGAGGCCATCCTATGAGGCGCCTCGGCCAACTCAACAGTTTGCACCTGCCAAGACCTATGGAGGACCACGTTCCAACTTTGCTCCACGCACCACCACTGTGACATGTTTCAAGTGTGGAGAACCGGGACACTACATGCGTGATTGTCCCCAGAACCAGCCAGGAAAACTCGTTGGCCGTGGTAAGCCAACCGGCAAGGTGAACTATGTCAAGCCAATCCCCACTGCACGTGGTCATGTCAACTATGTCTCTGCTGAGGAAGCTTATGAGGATCCTAACGTCGTCCTTGGTACGCTTCTCGTAAACTGCCATCCGGCATCTGTAATATTCGATACTGGAGCATCCCATTCGTTCATATCTGACAGCTATGCTCGATTGCACAACATGACTTTTTGTGACATGCCTACTTCCATGGTTATTCAAACTCCTGGTTCAAAGTGGCAAACCTCTAGGGTAAGCCATGGAAATGAAATCCTTGTCGATAGACTTGTTTTCCTTCCATCTCTAATCGCTCTCAAGTCCTCGGACATAAACATCATTTTGGGTATGGATTGGATGACAACTCATTACGCCAAAATTGATTGCTTTACTAGGACCGTTCAACTTACACATCCATCCGGCAAGATAGTCAATGTCTTGACTCGAATGGCTGAGCGTCAGCTCTACTCTCTTAATGCCAGCCCTCTACCAGAACTCGAAGATATCTCGGTAGTCCGTGACTTCCCGGATGTTTTTCCAGAAGAACTGCCAGGAGTTCCACCTGACAGAGATGTCGAGTTCATGATAGATCTTATCCCTGGAACTGTCCCAATCTCTAGGAGACCTTATAAGATGGCACCACTAGAATTAGCTGAGCTAAAGAAACAACTCGATGAGTCCTTGCAAAAAGGTTTCATCCGTCCTAGTTCTTCCCCTTGGGCTTGCCCCGTCCTCTTCGTCAAGAAGAAGGATGGAACGGAGCGGATGGTTGTAGATTACCGACCTGTCAATCTGGTCACCATAAAGAATAAGTATCCGCTCCCCAGGATCAATGACCTGTATGATCAGCTTGCTGGATCCTCAGTCTTCTCTAAGGTGGATTTGAGGTTGGGTGACCATCAAATCAAAATCAAGAACGGGGACATTCCTAAAACGGCTTTCGTTACTCGTTATGGCCAATATGAGTACACCGTCATGTCCTTCGGGTTAACCAATGCCCCAGCTACCTTTTCTCGGTTAATGAATTCTATATTCATGGAGTATTTGGATAAATTCGTCGTGGTATACCTCGATGATATACTCATTTTCTCCAAGAACAAGGAAGATCATGCCGAGCATTTAAGGCTGGTATTGACAAAACTTCGAGAGCACCGCCTTTATGCCAAATTCTCTAAATGTGAGTTTTGGTTGCCAGAAGTAACCTATCTAGGCCATGTGATCTCTGGCAAGGGTATTGCTGTCAATCCCGAGCGAGTTCAAGCCGTACTTGATTGGACTCCCCCTGAATCGGTCAAGCAAGTTAGGAGTTTTCTTGGCTTAGCAAGCTATTGCCGACGCTTCGTCGAGAATTTCTCCAAGGTTGCCAAACCTCTAACTGAACTCCTCAAGAAAGATAAAAAGTTTGAGTGGACCCCACAGTGCGAGTCCAGTTTTCAGGAACTGAAAAGACGCCTGACCTCTGCACCTGTACTGGTACCACCAGACTTTTCCAAGGATTTTATAATCTACTGCGACGCCTCGCGACAAGGACTAGGTTGCATTCTCATGCAAGATCGTCAAGTGATTGCATACGCATCTTGACAGTTGCGTCCACATGAGGATAACTATCCTACTCATGATCTAGAGCTTGCAGCTATAGTCCATGCACTCAAAACATGGCGACATTACCTCCTTGGTAATCGCTGTGAAATCTTCACTGATCACCAAAGTTTGAAGTATATCTTCACTCAACCGAATCTAAATCTCAGGCAAAGACGTTGGGTTGAGTTGCTCACAGATTACGACTTAGGAATCACTTACACTCCTGGAAAGGCCAATGTCATGGCTGATGCACTAAGTCGTAAGTCATATTGTAACAACTTAATGTTACAACAAAGTCAACCACTTCTCCACGAGGAATTCCGTAAGCTTAACCTTCACATTGTTCCTCGAGGACTCCTTTCCACCTTGGTGGCAAAACCTACCCTTATGGATCAAGTTATAGCTGCCCAGAAGCGTGATAAAGGTATAACCCGACTCCAAGAGAACATTGCTAGCGGACTCGCTAAAAGTTTCTCTATGGATGATCGAGGTGTTGTTTTCTTTGAGAACCGTGTAGTGGTTCCCAAGAACCATCATCTACGGCAGTTAATCCTTAAGGAGGCTCATGAATCTCCTCTCACGATTCATCCCGGTAGTACTAAAATGTATCAGGATCTACGTCAGAGATTCTGGTGGACTAGGATGAAGAGAGAAATCGCTCAATTCATTGCTAACTACGACATTTGTCGTCGAGTCAAAGCAGAGCATCAACGGCCTGCTGGCACCCTTCAACATTTAGCTATTCCTGAATGGAAATGGGACAAAGTCGGTATGGACTTCATTACCGGGTTTCCCAGGTCCAGGAAAGGGAATAATGCTATCTTCGTCGTTATCGACCGCCTCTCTAAAGTAGCTCATTTTCTGCATGTCCGAGAGAGTATTACCGCTAGCCAGCTAGCAGATTTGTATGTCTCTCGAATAGTATCACTTCATGGTGTACCGTTGGAGATTAACTCGGACCGTGGAAGTCTTTTCACTTCCCGATTTTGGGAAAGTTTCCAGAATGCTATGGGAACTCATCTCTCCTTCTGTACTGCCTTCCATCCTCAGTCAAGTGGTCAAGTGGAACGAGTCAATCAAATTCTGGAAGACATGCTTCGAGCCTCTGTCATCTCTTTCGGCATGGAATGGGAAAAGTGTCTTCCATTTGCCGAATTCGCTTATAACAATAGTTATCAAGCCAGCTTGGGTAAAGCTCCCTTCGAAGTTCTATATGGACGAAGGTGTCGAACACCTCTTAACTGGTCAGAAACCGGGGAAAGACAATTCTTTGGCCCGGATATGATCCAGGAAGCAGAAGAGCAAGTTCGCATCGTTCGTGAGAGATTGAAAACAGCCCAGTCTCGCCAGAAGAGCCAATATGATAGTCATCATAAGGCTGTGACTTTTGAAGTCGGCGATAAGGCTTACCTTCGGGTTACTCCTCTTAAGGGAACCCATCGCTTCGGTATCAAAGGCAAATTGGCCCCTCGTTTCATCGGTCCTTTTCTCATTTTTGCCAAACAAGGAGAAGTTGCCTACCAATTGGAACTACCTCCGCACCTCTCCAGAGTTCATGATGTTTTCCACGTTTCTCAACTCAGGCGTTGCTTCTCGGATCCTATCCGCGGAGTGGACCACGAAACGCTTGATCTCCAGGACAATCTCACATATCGAGAATACCCCGTTCGTATTCTTGATCAAACTGAGCGCACCACTCGACGCCACAATATCAAGTTTCTCAAGGTTCAATGGTCACATCATTCCGAGAGTGAAACTACTTGGGAAAGGGAGGATCGTCTTCGACTTGAGTACCCCACCCTCTTTCCGGAGGAACCCGAATCTCGGGACGCGATTCTTTTAAGTGGGGATGAGTTGTCACATCCCTAGTTAGCACTTGCTTTAGTACCTATCTAGAGTGTGCATCATGTCTACTTTCAAAGAAACTGGAAATGGGATTAACAGAAACCCCAGCACCCCTCTTCTAACAACTAGGGTTTGATGAAATATTTTCCAATGTACCCAAAATGCCCTTCAAAAATGTTCATCATTTCTGCCTTGGTCTTAAACCTCTGCCTAAAATGGTGCACAATTTTCTAGGACACTCTAGGGCTTTGGATTAAATCATATGGTATTTGTATTTGGGCATTTAAATACTTAAAAATATTTTAAATGCTCAAATAATCATGAACTATAATGTTTCCTACTGTTCATATTATATACAGTGGGCATGACAAGTTTCATGAGTCATAAAAATGTTTAGGCATTTTTATTAATTGAACAAAGCAGCAAAAGAAATGAAACAGAAAGTAAATAGAAAAAAATAGGAAGAAGTAGTTTTACCTGAGCCCACTTACCTGCTGGCCTAGCCGGCCCAGCCCACCAGGGGCATCTCCGTCTTCTTCGCCGTGCCAGCGCACGAAGCAGCTCGGTGGCGAGCGCCGCCGAAGCGCCGGCCACCTCCTGCCTGCCTGGCTGGCCCCTCGACCCTCTGGATGGACTAGGACGACGCCACGACGACCCCTCGACCGTTTCCCCTCTCCCCCGTGTCTTTCCCCCTCCTCTCTCCCCTCCGCCGAGCTCCCCCGAGCGAGCTCGTCGCCGTCGATCGCTGCCACCGCGCCCTACGCCAGTTCCTCGCCTCCCCGACGCACCACTAGCTCCGCCGCATCGCCCCGGAGCTCCCCACCAACGCACACGACGCCAGAAGCCCCGCAACGTCCTCCTCGCCATCGTCTTCAACCTTCGGCACCGAAGATCGCCGCCGCCCGTATGCCGTCGTCCGACCTTCCTCGAGCTCGCTTCGACGCCCTCTGCGACCGCTGTGAGCTCACGCTTCGAACCCCTCTCTCCACGAGCTCGATTATGCCTTGTAGCCGCCGCCCCCTTGCTGACCGAAGATCACCGCCACCGGCCAACTCGCCGCCGTGGCCATAGGCACCGTACCTCGTGGCTGAGCACGCCATTAGCATCAGTAGATCACCAGCAAGCTAAAGCTAGCTTTAACTCCTCCTACCGTGCACTACAACACCATCCCGACCAACTCCGTGCGAGCACCGCCACGGACGAGCTCGTCGCCGTCAACTCCGGCGACCTTTCGTCCAACCAGCGGCACCGTTGGATGCGGCGCATCACTAGGAGCACACAGAGCCCATCCGCGCGGCAAATGGTTGCCGGAATAAGGATTCCGACGAGTCACCGCCGTGCGAAATGGTCGCCGCCGGCCAAACTCCGGCGGGCTGACGTGGCCTGTTAGTTAGGAGCTAACAGTAATTAGCTTAATCACCACAGTCACTGACAGTGGGCCCCTTTGTTTAGTCAAACCCAGTCAACCCTAGTTATGACCGGAATTAGCTCCTGAGACACTGACATGAGGGACCCACCAGTCAGGTTTGACTTGGACCGGCCCTGTTGACTGCCTGACGTCAGCATGATGTCATGCTGACGCAGTAAAGGTTTTTCTGGGATTTTAGGTTTAAAAATAGTTCAGGAAATTCCAGAAAATACCCAAAACTTCTAAAAATCATATAAAATCAACCATAGCTCATATGGAAAAGATTTATATATGAAAAATGATCAGAAAAATCCAATCTATCCAATGGCACTGGTTTCATGCATGTTTGAACAAGTTAACTTGCTGTATATATCAAAAACATGATAATGCACTTATTTTAATAATAGTTTGAACTCCAATTTGAATCTTTGATTCAAATAGGTTCAAACCCTTCTGGTTTTAGTTGCATTAGCCAACACACATGCATCTTGCCATGTCATGAGCATGCATCATATTGTTGCATTTGTTTGTTAATGATTGTATCGCCGGTATTCTCTGTGTTAGGTCCTGCTCCCGAGGATACTGCTGCGTATCCAGTTGAAGAGCAGTACCCGACAACTACCTTGTCAGGCAAGCAATCATTGATCATTCCGATACAAACCCAATCTTCTCGCTCCTTCTCTCTTTTACTGCATTAAGGCAACAGCGTGTGAACTGCTACTTGCTGCGGTAGTTGAACCCTATCCCTTGCATGACCTGTCATTGCCACAGTAAATAGTTGAAACCCACTAGCATGTGTAGGAGCTGATTGAGCCATGTGATGTGTGATCCACCATGCTATTTGTTTATGTTGCCTGCTATGCTTAGAGTTGTGTCTGGTCTGGTTCATCTGGGTGATGGATCAGAGTGAAATGATCATACCGATAAAGAGAGGGAAGTGTGGAACACACTTGGTAAAGGTATCGATGAAAGGCCATGTAGGAGTACATGGTGGGTTGTTTCATTGGAATCGTCCATAGGACCCGAGATCTGTGTGTGTGATTCAAGTTACAGTTACTACCACACATTGGGCCCTGAAATATGACCCCGCTCGACTTATTGACTGCCCTTGTACTCTGTCCAGGAGTTGCAACTAGTTTCTGGTGTTTGTAGTTTACTGGAGGTCGTGCACAACGCTGACCCTCGGGGTGGGTTGTGATGCGACAGGTACGTGGCACGGTGTACCGGTTGCCCGTTTGGTGACTCGGGAACCCTGTACACATCGTTTGGGGCCGTGAGCGACACCCCGGCCGGATCTCCCCACGGATGGAACCCAAATAGGCGATAAACCTGGACGAGAGGCTTGAGTGGTTGGTTAGGTCGTGGTCTACACCCACGTCGGCTTTCGCTTGAAGTCTGCCGAGCACATGTCGTGTGCAGACGCTAAGTGGTGAAAACATGTGTGAAGAAGTACACCCCCGCAGGGTTACCAAACTATTCGAATAGCCGTTGTTCGCGGTACGGACTACTTGGTTACTCTTACAGTTCTTAGACAAGTTAAGGGATACTACTAAAAGCCTCAAGATAAGCGTGAGTGCCGTGGATGGCCCTTCCGTAGGATGACGGAAGAGGATCCTCGGTAGTGTATTGATGTGGTGAGTAGTGGACTCGTGTTCGTAATAACATCTTGCAATCTGTTGAGAGTTGTAGTATAGGTTAGCCAAGGTCAAAGCTGGCATTCTGCTATGAACTCCACTACCCCCTTTGATAATGTTGCATGTATGATAGGTTCTGTGGTAAGACTTGCTGAGTACCTTTGTACTCATGTTTGCTTAATAACTGTTGCAGAGGAGAACCCTGCCCCTGCTGATGGGTTCTACATAGACGTTGACGTCGACGAGTAGCTTGACACCCAGACGGAGATCTGGAGCTTGTGAAGGGCCTTGTAGATAGTCAGGCTACACCAAGTCTGTTTTATTTTCTAAGTTGTCTGTACTCAGACATGTAGCTTCCGCTTGTGCTTGTATGACTGTATGACTTGAGTGTTGGGTCATGTGACCCCTACCTGTATGGATATGTTATGTATGGCTCTTGGAGCCTTTTAAATAAAGTACTTTGAGTCATAGAGTTCTGTTGTGATGCAATGTTGTATTTGCACATATTGAGCATATTGCGTGTATGTTTGAAATGCTTGGTATGTGTGGGATCCAACACCTAGTTGTTTTCCTTTGGTAGCCTACCTTACAGGGAAATGCCTCCTAGTGATTCCAATGAGCCTTGGTAGCTTGCTACTGCTCGGAACACGTAGGCTGGCCGGCATGTGTCCTTCTTCGTTCCTGTGTCTGTCCCTTAGGGGAAATGTCACGCGTTGTTCCTTTAAGTCCATGTAGCTTGCTACGACTTGGGTTCATACGTTGATGACCGACACGTTCGTTGCTGGGTCATGGATGCCTGTCTCTGTAATCTAGTGCCACATTTGGTTTATAACTAGCCATGTCGGCCCGGGTTCTCTGTCATATGAATGCTAGCGACACTGTCATATACGTGTGCCAAAATGCGCAAACGGTCCCGGGCCAGGTAAGGTGGCACCCGTGGGGTTACCGTGCGTGAGGCCGCAAAGTGATATGACGTGTTACAGCTAGATCGGTGTGACTTAGGATCGGGGTCCTAACAGTATGACTATATTCGGAATACAGGCCTACATTACATTGATGAACTGGAGCTAGTTCTGTGTCACCCTAGGTTATAACTTTTACACGAGGAATCGCATCCGACGTAATTCTCCATCACCGATCCAATGCCTATGAGCTTTTCACATATTGCTTGTTGCTTATTTACTTTTCCGCTGCTACTATTACAAAAACTACAAAAACATTATCTTTACTTTTATCGATGTTACCATTACTTCCATATTACTTTGCTACTAAATTACCTTGCTGCAGATACTAAGTTTATAGGTGCGGTTGAATTGACAACTCAGCTGCTAATACTTAAGAGTATTCTTTGGCCCCCCTTGTGTCGAATCATTAAATTTGGGTTGAATACTTTACCCTCGAAAATTGTTGCGATCCCCTACACTTGTGGGTTATCAAGACTATTTTCTGGCGCCGTTGCCGGGGAGCATAGCTCTATTATTTAAGTCACTTGGGGTTTATATCTGTTTATCACTATGAAGAATTTGAAGGACTCAAAAACCAAGATCTTTCCCTCAAATACGAGGGGGGGGGGGGTAAGGAACTGCCATCTAGCTCTGCACTTGACTCACCATCTGTTATGAGTAAATTTGCGACACCTACTCCTGCTATTGAATCTGATATGTCACATGTTCTTGATGATGCTACTTCTACTATGTATGATGAAACTACTTCTATGCTTGATAATACTGTGCCACTAGGTGAATTTCTAGATGAACAAATTGCTAAGGTTAGGGAGAATGCAAATATTGAAACTGATAATATTTATGAAAGTGATTATGAAGATTCTCCCCCTAGATATGAACTGCCCGTTATTCCTGAGGGTTATGTTATGGATGAAGAAATTGCTAGAGACTTTCTTGCTTGCAATGATATATATGATCTTAAGAAATTATTAGCTAAGCTGAAAGAAAAGTCTTTGAATGCTAGAATGAAATATGACCCTGCTTTTGCTACTTCATCTATCTTTGTTACTGATAAGTATTATGATTTCTCTGTTCATCCTGAGTTAATTACTTTGGTTGAATCTGATCCTTTCCATGGCTATGAATCTGAATGTGTTGTGGCATATCTTACTAAGTTGAATGATATAGCCACCCTGTTTACCAATGATGAAAAGATTCGTTATTATTATATCCTTAAGTTATTTCCGTTCTCGTTAAAGGGTGATGCTAAGACATGGTTTAATTCTCTTGATCTTGGTTGTGTGCGTAGTCCCCAGGACATGATTTATTACTTCTCTGCTAAATATTTTCCCGCTCATAAGAAACAAGCTACCTTACGGGAAATATGTAACTTTGTGCAAATTGAAGAAGAGAGTCTCCCACAAGCTTGGGGGAGGCTTCTCCAGTTACTTAATGCTTTGCCTAATCATCCTCTTCAAAGGAATGATATACTTGATGTCTTTTAGAATGGACTAACCGATGCTTCCAGAGACCACCTGGATTAGGGGTGGGCATAAAAACCGATGAACCGAATACCGAACCGAAGCCGAAACCGAAGAAACCGAATTTTCAGTTTTTCTCACTGGTACAGCCAAGTTTGGTTTTCACTTCTACTAACCGAACAAAGTTTACTCGGTTCGGTTTTATACCTGGTCACCGAACAAAAAACCGAAGCAACCTGGGAAATCATGAGGCTCGTCATGCTTCTCGTCAATTGCTGGCAGCCGCGCGCGTGTCCCGCCACAGAGTGAGCGAATGGCCCAAGGCCTCCTTGCGGTGGGCGGCCATGTTACCTGCAGTAGTAGCTTTCTTTAAGGGAGCAAAGTAGTAGTAGCTGGATGGGCCTGCCACGTCATTGCAAAGTCCAAACCCAACATGATGTGCTTTTGTGGGCTAGTGAGGTGTGCAATGACGGGAGACGGTGGTTTAGTCCCACCTCTACTGGCCATGCAGAAGCGGACATAGCGCTCGGTGATATAAGAGAGGTTGCTGAGTAGAGAAGCGCTTGTGGCCATCACTAGGCAAATTATCATTTCGGTATAAACTGAATACCGAGCCGAATTGGTCGGTTAGCTGATATTTCGGTTAGCTGATATTTGGTTTGTATTTCGGTTTTTATTTTTGCTAACCAAATTCACAAAAAAACTGAGCAGCAGAAACTGAAATTTCGGTTTCTACCAAACACCCAGGCCTAACCTGGATAGTTGTGTTGGTTGTGTTTTCAGGGAAAGAACAGTTGATCAAATTGAATTACTATTGAATAATATGCTAGCCAATGAAAATAATTGGACACTTCCTGAACCAGCCCCTAAGCCAACTCCGAAGAAAAGGGGAGTTCTGTTTCTCAGTCCTGATGATATGCAAGAGGCAAAGAAATCTATGAAAGAAAAAGGTATTAAAGTTGAAGATGTTAAGAATTTACCACCCATTGAAGAAATACATGGTCTTGATAACCCGACACAGGTAGTAAAGGTAAATTCTCTTTATAGATTTGATGAAGGTGGTATTCCTCGTTATAAGTCTGCTAGCCAATGCTTAGATGAGTTTGATAATTTTATTATGAAGCAAGAAAACTTCAATGCTTATGTTGGTAGACAATTGCAATGAATGCTTATATGATTGAACGCTTGAGTGATTATATGTCTAGAGTTAAAGGTGAATTGAAACTCATTAGTAAACATGCTTCTATGGTTACCACTCAAGTAGAACAAGTACTTAAGGCTCAAAATGATTTGCTCAATGAATTAAATAGTAAGAATAATGACTTTGTTGTTAGAGTTGCAACTAGAGGTGGTTAAGTGACTCAGGAACCATTGTATCCTGAGGGCCACCCTAAGAGAATTGAGCAAGATTCTCATAGAACTAATTTAGATGCACCTAGTTCTTCTAAGAAAATGAAAAAGAAAAATGATAGAACCTTGCATGCTTCTAGTGAACCAGTAGCTGACACACCTGAGAATCCCAATGATATCTCTGTTTCTGATGCTGAGACACAATCTGGTAATGAACACGAACCTAGTGATAATGTTAATGATGATGTGCATGATGATGCTCAACCTAGCAATGATAATGATGTATAAATTGAACCTGTTGTTGATCTTGATAACCCACAATCAAAGAATCAATGTTATTGTCGGGGAAACTGATCGCCCACGAACACCTATGGGACCGGAGCCCCTTTTCGGTACGGCAAGGGAGCGGAGGGAGCACAAAGAGCGGATCGAGGCGCGCACGTGAGCAGTTTACCCAGGTTCGGGCCGCACGGATGCGTAAAACCCTACTCCTGCCTTGGTTTGTTATTGAGTTCTTGGCTCGGGAGCAAGAAGATCTACAGTGCTCAGAGCTAGCTACACCGAGCGTGAGAGTGATCGAGTTTTGGAACCTCCTCTACGTTGTGCATGGGCCTCCTTTTATAGATCAAAGGGGTCACCGACAAGTGGCAACGTAGTTGAGGGCAAAAACGTAAAAGTGGTGGTAGTTGTAACAGTGTGTGCACAGTGTTTTGTACCTAACCCAGACGGTGGGGGACAAGGGCATTGAATGCCCGTCGCCGTCGCCCCAAAACAGTGTAAAAAGCGTCCGTCTGGGCGTCTCCGTCCGCCACGACGGAGGCCTTGTCATCGTGGCTTGCCACCGTGTCCCCCAGGCTGCACAGCCTTCCGCCACGTGCCCCTGGAAGGGCCCCAGGGCGACGCGTGGCCGAATGAGCTGGAGCGCGGGCACACAGTGGAAGCTTGCCGCGGCAAGCGCCTTGCCGCGGTCGCTACCTTGCCGGGCCCGGAGGCTTGTCGCTCTCCGGGTCTTGCCGGGGCACGCGATGCGCCACGGCACGTCTTCTGAAATGCTGTTCTTTGGCCTTCCTGGCAAGCTCCTCTTGCCAGGGTCTTGTGCTAGAGGGGTGGTCTTGAGCCTGGAGCGGCCCTCCCGGCAAGCTCCTCTTGCCGGGGTCTTGTTTCTTAACTCGAATACTTTGTTCTTGAATGGCTCCAAAGGAACTAGAGTGGGCCTTGGCGAGCGCGTGGCGAGCCCTACCATGGGACGCTGCTACTGCCCGTGCACAAGTCGGGATACTAAGGTACCCCTACTTTAGTACACCGACAGGAGCCCCCGGGCCTGGGCCACACACGGTGCCGAGCGTTGTTGGGCCAGGCCCAAAACAGTGCACGGGCACACGCGGCCCACGGCGCGCCGTATCCCACTCCGTATCCGCCGCATCCCTCCCTAACGGCACGCGTTGATTGCGGCGTCGTGGGAGAGATCGTGGCCTGTTTCTTTAATTGGAAAATGCGGAACGTCCCCCACTCCCCCTTAAAAGCAGAGGAAACAGGGGCAGTTTCCCCCATTGCTTCATTGCGTCTTCAACCTCCAGAAACCCCCGCCGCTCTCCGCCTCCCCAAAGTTCGAAAGAGAGCCGAGCCCCACCCTTCTTCCGCCGTCGCCAGCCTCCCCAGCGCCGCCGACCCCCCTCGCCGTCCCCGCCATGGCCCCGAAGAGCGACAAGGCGAAGAACGCGAAGTCCGACAAGGCGGCAAATCTAGCAGCAATGCGGAAGAGGATGGTGGTCTTCCCGCTGAGGCTCGCCGCGAGGGAACTGAGGGACAAGTACTACTTGTTCTGGTCGAGGGAGACGAAGGCTCACCCGCGCACCAGAGTTCTCCCCGCCAAAGCCTGCGACATGTATCCGGGAGGTTACCATTACTTTGCTCTGTTCTTCCATTGTGGTCTCTGCCCTCCATACTCCGAGTTCTTCTGCGACGTTATGAACACGTATGGATTCCATCTTCTAGATTTCACCCCGAACGCAGTCCTCACTATGGCGGTTTTCGCACATCTGTGCGAAAACTTTGTCGGAGTCTGATACGTCCAAAACGTATCTATAATTTCTGCTTGCTCCATGCCACTTTTGGGTGATATTGCTATGATATTCATACACTTCCATACACTTTTGATCATATTCGGACTAACCTACTAATCCAGTGCACCCCAGTGCCAGTTTCTGTTTTCAGCTGTTTTTGTATTTCAGGTTTTCACGTTACGAGAACTGCCAGGAAAAATCCAGGCGCCCTGGCGGCGCCCCCCTGGGCCGCGCCGAGGGGGCGCCTGGGCCCCCCGAAGCTTCCCCGATGCCCCCCTTTGGCATATATTTAAAGCGTCCTCCGAAACCCTCAGAACATGAACTCTTTTCGCGATCCCATCTCTGTTCCGCCGCCGCCGCCGCTTCCAAGATCAGAAGCACCAAGAGAACTCTTCCCGACACCCTACCGGAGGGGAGGATCACCACCGGGAGTTTCTCCACCACCATGGACGCCTCCCGGATGACTCATGAGTAGTCTCCCTTGGACCATGAGTCCATGACCAGTAGCTATGTGATGTTCTCCTCCCGTTCTTGTGCTTCACTAATTAGACCTCGTGAGCTGCCCTACATGATCGAGGCACATATGTAATCCTTATGCTTTTGCTATGTTGAGTTTGCTGGGATCCGATGGATTATGAGATTATGTTCAGATTGATCTTGAGTAATATATTTGATCTACCTCTTTTATATTTTTGTTCATAAGTAATTCTTACATGTTCTCCGTTTTTATTTATTGCTTTGGCAAAGTAATACGTAGTGACTCCAAGAGGGAACGTTATGCTCGATTGTGGGTTCATGCCCCTCGATGACTAGCTTGAGTGACAGAAACATGAGTCTAGGGGATGTGCTGTTGCCACAAGGGGGAAACAACGGTGCATGTGCCCGCGGGTGCAAGGATTGTTTACTTTACGCAAAGTTCTTTTAATGCAGTTGTCTGTTGCTTCGAGTTTACCCTATGGGTGGGACTCGCAACTTAATACCAGCGAGATGTTCTGGATAGATATCTCAAGGTGGATGATTAGTAGAAGATATTGATGGATTTCGGTCTACTTACTTTGGCGTACCGCCCATGCTTTGAACCTCAACCTTTCTTGCAATGTAGTCAGCATTGGTTTGCGTTCGTGGTCCTGTCAATTGCCCAACTGTAATTCGTTTACCTCACATAGCTGTTTTATCGTCTTTTGGGAGAGAGACATCACTAGTGAACATCATGAGACTCCGATCCATATTACCATCATTGATCACATCCACTATTTACTTTTCGTTATTATTTACTATTGCAAAACACTATCTATCACTACTATCATTGCTTTTAATCCTTTGTGAACTACAAGGCCGGAGGGATTGACAACCTCTCTGTACTCGTTGGGAGCAAAGTTATTTGTATCTGTGTGCAGGTCCACGTTGACTGCTAATATCTGACGCCATAGCAGTTGACACCTACTTGTTGAACCTAGGAGTCTCTGGGGATTCGATCCTTGGCATCTTTGCTAAGGGAAAAACTTCCACAACACTGCATCTTACACCTTCCACTTGGGGTAACCAACGAGGGGTTAGAGGCCCATCAAGGAGTTTTTCTGGCGCCGTTGCCGGGGACTCCACTCTTCAGGATAGGGGAGTTGCACGCTATCTTTTACCTTTGCTTTTTAGTCTTGTTAGTTTACCTTTCAGTTTTCTTTATGTATTTCACTAGTTATGCTTATGGACAACCTTGCTATTGGATCGTTGCTTGCGGGAAGACGCCCCACATCTGTGGTGGTTGCTCCTCCCCCTACTGAAATTGTGCCCTATAAAATACCAGCTGGTATTATCAATTATGTTTTGGCTAATCGTTATGCAGGAGACAGACATCCCGGTGAACACTTGCTATATCTGTCACAATTATGTTCATCATTTAAGCTTGCAGGTGTATCAAGGGAGTTTGTCATGAGGACATTGTTCACCGTATCACTTATAGATGAAGCTTCAGATTGGTATAAGCTTCTCGATAACTCGCACTTGCTTGATTGGCAAGAGCTTATGTCTCTCTTTTATACTAAGTTTTATCCTCTTCATGATGCTTATGTGGAGAGTAAGAGTACCTTTTTGCATGTGGATCATGGTAACAATGCTTTATGTGATGCTTATATTGTTGAGTTTATTCGTGATCCCACTGAAAATTATTATGAGAAGGGAACATATGCTTATAGATATTTCAATAATATTAAGTTCCCTCTCTTTATGTTGAAGGTTTTGAAGCTGCACTTGTTTTGTCTTCCTATGCTTATTGCTTTGCGCTTCAATGAATTATTCTATTGCAATATCCCTATGCATTGGAAGCATGTTAGGCTTAAATGTGTTTGGTATTTGCTCCTTGATGCTCTCTTTTGTTTTTCAACTCTTATTCCTACGAGAGCATCATTAAAGTCATTATGCCTAGCTTAAAGGCATAAAAGAAAGCGCTTTTGGGAGGCAGCCCAATGAATAATTTTTTTTTGCTTTTTTTGTGTCTTGATGTTGTTTACTGCTGTAGCATCATCATTGTATCTTTGCTTTTCATATTTGTGCCAAGTATAGCCTCTGATTGCTAGAAAGTTCAAAAGTTGCGAGGTGCTGTCCAGGAAACAGATTCTGTCCTTGGATAGAAAAATTCGTATAAAATCACCAGATCATCTTTTTGGTCTGAATTTTTTCGACAGCGTTCTCTATATAATTGTCTTTCGTGCATCTGTTCTGAGTTTTTTGATTTGAGTTGCAGAAGTATCCCGAACAGATCAATTACTACCTGCTGTTCTGTTTTTCACAGATTCTGTCCTGTTTTGCCTTTCCTTCATTTTGCAAATCAAGAGCTTGCTTTTTCTTTGCAAAAACCTTTTGGAAATCTTGAGAAAGAGTAGAACTTCAAGAATATCTTTATTTCTAGCAAGGTATAATTATTTTATTAAGGGTACTAACCTCGCTAATCAGATTATGATGAGTTATGTATGAAGGGAGTTTTCAAGTGTGCGAGGGAAGATGATAAAAAGATTCAGGAGTGTCAAGCGCTCAAGCTTGGGGATGTCCCCGTGCACCCCCAAGAAATATTCAAGGAGACTCAAGCGTCTAAGCTTGGGGATGCCCCCGTGCATCCCCTTCTCCATCAACATTATCAGTTCGTCTTTCGTTCCGCTATATTTTTATCACTTCATGTGTTATGTGCTATGCTTGGAGCGTCTTGCTTTTAGTTTTCTTTTTAATTTTTCATAACGAGTCGGAACTCAGCTTTCTTTATGTGGGAGAGAAACACGCTCCACTTCTACCTAGAACATAACATAGAATTTTCATGTCTATCTTTGCTGTGTGTGTTCTTTGTCTTTTAATAGCTACTATCATGCTCTGCTCTTAGTATTCATGCTTATCTTTTCAAAGAGCTTTTGTCTAGTTGGTTGCTTGAACTCTCTTTAATTATCATGCTCACCTTATTAAGAGAGTTTGCTTCCGTTGCATTGGTTAATATGTCTATGATAAAGATGCTACTTGCATGATGGTGCTTAGTAGTTCAGGTTTTCTTATGGTTAGTCTCAAATAGCTGGGGGGTTCCCAATGTGTTATTGGAGTACCAACATGATTTGTTTGCCTATGATGTGGTATGGTCTAGTAATATCTTCCTTCGAGAATATATTTTGATTGACTTGGCGTATGCTCACGCATGTTTAAGACTGTAAAGAAAGTCTGTCAAGCCTTGATGATCTTTTATTTCTGAGTAGCGATATAACTACCATGCCTGATTCAATATTGCTTTGTCGCTCTGCATGATTATGACCGTCATTGCTCTCTTAGTTGGTCGCTCCCAGTCTTTTGCTAACCTCCACCTGTACTAAGCGAACTAACTTTGCAATACACAGCTCATGGGAAAGTAGCATAAAAACTGTTGTGGTAAAGAATATGTTGCCTATGTATCTTATTTCTTATAAGTTGCTTGCTGAGCGGTAACCATGTTTCTGGGGACGCCATCAACTGTCACACTTTTGTTGAATATCATGTGAGTTGCTATGCATGGTCGTCTTGTCTGAAGTAAGGGTGATTTGCCATGGGTTGTATGAATATGCATATTGTTAGAGAAGAACATTGGGCCGCCAACCAAAGCCATGTATCATGGTGGAAGTTTTAGCTTGGACATTAATCCTCAATCTCTTATGAGAATATGCTTATGCATTGAAGAGGAGTCCATCATTCTATGTTGTCCCGGTATGGATGTCCTCAAGTTGAGATCTATCAAAAACGAGAAATCAAATGCGATTTATCTCCTTGGACCTTTATACAGGTGGCATAGAGGTACCCCTTTGTGACACTTGGTTGAAACATATGCAATGCAATGATAACCCATGGAAATCCGAGCTAATTAGGACAAGGTGCGAGCACTATTAGTATTCGATGCATGAGGCTTGCAACTTATAGGATGTCTTATGCATGACACATATGAAGTACTACTACCGTTGACAAAATTGCTTCTATGTTTTCAAAATAAAAAGCTCTAGCACTTCAAGCACCAATTACTGAGAGCATGATTGTCATTCTGAGTGTAATGTGCATTGTCCCAAAGTAGCATTACCTTTTGCATGATTGTGATATCGTTTATTTCTGAAATCATTGTATCTAGTCATCACCTAAACCTTGAAGGTGCCCCTGCATTTATGTTTTGCATCACTAAAGGGGGCAAGCTAGATATCACTTTGTCATATTTGCACATCATGTTCATTGCAAATCTTTTTGATGTTTCAGTTTCATGTTGTAAAACTTTCAGTCATTTGTGATTTTCTCATGAGACAACTTAATTACTATAGAATCATTGTCTCAATAAGCTTTTGTCATATGACTATAAAAAGTCCTATATGGTTAATAGCATGTCACCACAGAAATTATTCTTGTTATCATTTACCTACTCGAGGACGAGCAGGAATTAAGCTTGGGGATGTTGATACGTCCAAAACGTATCTATAATTTCTGCTTGCTCCATGCCACTTTTGGGTGATATTGCTATGATATTCATACACTTCCATACACTTTTGATCATATTTGGACTAACCTACTAATCCAGTGCACCCCAGTGCCAGTTTTTGTTTTCGGCTGTTTTTGTATTTCAGGTTTTCACGTTACGAGAACTGCCAGGAAAAATCCAGAAAAATTATATAAAAAATCAGCGTTTCGGAAACAACCGTGCGTCCGAAGGGCAGCCGGGGGGGGGGGGCACCAGGGCTCCAGGCGCCCTGGCGGTGCCCCCCCTGGGCCGCGCCGAGGGGGCGCCTGGGCCCCCCGAAGCTTCCCCGATGCCCCCCTTTGGCATATATTTAAAGCGTCCTCCGAAACCCTCAGAACAGAAACTCTTTTCGCGATCCCATCTCTGTTCCACCGCCGCCGCCGCTTCCAAGATCGGGAGCACCAGGAGAACTCTTCCCGGCACCCTGCCGGAGGGGAGGATCACCACCGGGAGCTTCTCCACCACCATGGACGCCTCCCGGATGACTCGTGAGTAGTCTCCCTTAGACCATGAGTCCATGACCAGTAGCTATGTGATGTTCTCCTCCCGTTCTTGTGCTTCACTAATTAGACCTCGTGAGCTGCCCTACATGATCGAGGCACATATATAATCCTTATGCTTTTGCTATGTTGAGTTTGCTAGGATCCGATGGATTATGAGATTATGTTCAGATTGATATTGAGTAATATATTTGATCTACCTCTTTTATATTTTTGTTCATAAGTAATTCTTGCATGTTCTCCGTTGTTATTTATTGCTTCGGCCAAGTAATACGTAGTGACTCCAAGAGGGAACGTTATGCTCGATTGTGGGTTCATGCCCCTCGATGACTAGCTTGAGTGACAGAAACATGAGTCTAGGGGATGTGCTATTGCCACAAGGGGAAAACAACGATGATTGTGCCCGCGGGTGCAAGGATTGTTTACTTTACGCAAAGTTCTTTTAATGCAGTTGTCTGTTGCTTCGAGTTTACACTATGGGTGGGACTCGCAACTTAATACCAGCGAGATGTTCTGGATAGATATCTCAAGGTGGATGATTAGTAGTAGATATTGATGGATTTTGGTCTACTTACTTTGGCGTACCGCCCATGCTTTGAACCTCAACCTTTCTTGCAATGTAGTCAGCATTGGTTTGCGTTCGTGGTCCTGTCAATTGCCCAGCTGTAATTCGTTTACGTCACATAGTTGTTTTATCGTCTTTTGGGAGAGAGACATCACTAGTGAACATCATGAGACTCCGGTCCATATTACCATCATTGATCACATCCACTATTTACTTTTCGTTATTATTTACTATTGCAAAACACTATCTATCACTACTATCATTGCTTTTAATCCTTTGTGAACTACAAGTCCGGAGGGATTGACAACCTCTCTGTACTCGTTGGGAGCAAAGTTATTTGTATCTGTGTGCAGGTCCACGTTGACTGCTAATATCTGGCGCCATAGCAGTTGACACCTACTTGTTGAACCTAGGAGTCTCTGGGGATTCGATCCTTGGCATCTTTGCTAAGGGAAAAACTTCCACAACACTGCATCTTACACCTTCCACTTGGGGTAACCAACGAGGGGTTAGAGGCCCATCAGAGTCACCCCCAACGTAGCTCTCTTCCGCCACTTCTTCACACCTCGGGTAGAGTCTGGGTCTCCCCTGTCCGGTGGCATTTCTTGGATCTTTAGGCTCAACAAGAAAGAGGCGTACTTGATTGGAGAGCTCCGTGGCAAGTGGGAGGAGTGGAGGGTCGATTGGTGCTGGGTTATGGAAGATGAACCTCAGCAATTTACCTCCCCGCGCCGGGCTTCAATAGTGCGCGGCAAGGATTGGAGTGACCTGGCTCCAGAAGACGAGAAGCTGAAGATAGCCCTCACTAGGATTCTTCGCCTCCGGCAAGCCAACCTTACTGTAGGTGAGGTCGGGGCGGATTTCCTTCGCCGCCGCATTGCCCCCTTGCAGGACAGGAAGAGGTCTGCTTGGGAATTCGGCAACGCTGCAGACTGCATGAGGCTACGCCCCGGCCTCAACTACAACTTCACAGTTTTGGAACTCAAGGGGATGATCCGTTCGCTGTTCAAGCATGACCCCAAGCACCCTGAGTGGTTTGCCCCGTCGCGGGGAGTAGTTCCACTATGTAACAACTCGTCCCTTAGTGCCATCCGCGCGGCAATGCCGATGTGCGACTCTCACGGGGTTGATCCCACTTGGCTGGCACCTTCAGACGAAATTGCACAAACTTTCTTCGACAACTTGGTTGAGCTGCCGATCAATCTTGATGAGAAGAAGGGTCTCACCCGTGACACCACCGACCGGAATTTGGCGTATATCGCCACCAGGATGGAGGAGGCAGCCGCAGTTGAGGCCGCGGGCGAGTTCGGGTACTCCTTGGACGAGGCGGACACAGCGGACGCGGTGAGCCGGGCCGAGGAGGAAGAGATCCTCAAACTGCTGAGGCCTGCCGGGCAGCCTGCCGGGACGAGCGAGGCTGCCGGGCAGGGCACAGAGTCAAGTGAGCCCGCCGAGGAGGACGCCGAATTGGGCGACGACTCGGGCGACTCTTCAGAAGACTCACGCGAGTCTTTGGGCCTCGACGGCGCCTCCTCATCCTCGGAGAATTCTCCGCCACCGCCAAGTCCTCTGCCACAGTCAAAGAAACGCCCCCGCAAGGCCACTGACATGGCGAGGCAGCCGGCGCCCCAGCAGCAGCCGCAGCGTTGCTCGACGCGTGCCACCACGACGAGCAAGGCCGTCAAGGGGGCGCCCCGCGCCTCAGCGGCAGGAGGTGGGGGATCTTCCCGAACTGGCTCTGGCGCTCCTTTCGCTCCTCGGGCCTCGACGATGACCGGAGCAGGGTCTTCTCAGACCACGGCTCCGGAGCCCGCCAAGCGCCCGAGGGAGCCTACTCCTCCAGCTCCTCGCGCCGGGACGCGCGAGGCGGACTTCGATTTCTCCGTCCTTAGTTCCGACGAGGAGGAGGAAGAGTAAGCACTTCAACTCTTATTTCTTTTGATTTTTTGTTGTTCTTGTCTTGAATTCTCTTTGCCTGACTCTGATCTTGTTCATCTTCTAGGACCTTGGCCCCGAGAGCGGCGAAGAGGGCCAAGATTCCGGTGGTCGATCTTGAGGACGAGCCCGTCGCCGCGGCAGGAGATGCGCCCGCGACAGGCTTGCCGGACCAGCCTGCTGCTCTGCAGAGCAGCCCCCAGCGTAAGTTTTTTGTTCACTTCTCTGCTTATCGGGCGCGCTTGAGCTTCTTATCCTTGCTAATGTCTTGTTTGTTTGTTGACTTGTGCAGAAGTGGAGCCGCAGCCTCAGGAGCGTCAAGAGACTGCTCCCGACGAGCCGCTCGTCCCACCCTCCCCGCCAAGGAGGAGCTCCCCGGCGAGGGAGAGTGCTCCGCCAAGGGCGGGTACTCCGCCAAGGGCGAGTACCCCGCCAAGGGCGAGCACCCCGACAAGGGTGGGCACCCCGCCAAGGGAAGGCGCCAGCGGCCCTCCGCCGGCGGGGGCCACTACTACGCCGCCAAGGGAGAACTCCCCGGCAAGGATCCCCGTAGAGGAAGAGGCCCGCGCAGGTAACCCTTATACTTTCCTTCTCTTGAATTCTTCTTTTTGGATATTTGCTTGATGATTCTTATTTTCTTTTTCTTCTGTCAGATCCGCCCGCCCCGGAGCCGATGGAGACAGAGGACATCGCCGAGGAGGACGCGCGCGGCAATGCTGGCGACGCCACCACCGCTGAAGGGATGGCCGGCGCCGACGAGCCAGCCGCCGATGAGACCGCCGCGGCCGCTGACGCGGCGGCTGGGGAAGGGACCGGCGACCGCACTGACGGCCCTGAGGCCGCAGGAGCGCCGGCCGCTGCGCCGGCCGCCGACCCCTCCGCCGCCGCGGCTGGGCCGGGTGTTTATCTGGAGGCCGCCAACGGGGTCTTCATCCAAGTCCCGTGGGCGTCTTCGTCAAGGGCGCCCGTGGAGGGGGAGAGCTTCGATGGAGAAGTCCTTGCCTCCGCCGGGCTGAGGCTTGTCGACGCGCCCGGCAGCAGCAGCGAGCCCGAGGAGGAGCAGCTCCTGCGCTGGCTTCTGGCCTTGTATCGTGCCAGGCAGGCCAAGCTGGAGTCCCGAGAGGCTCTGGCTACCAAGGCTGGCGTCGACTTGGAGAAGCGCGCCGAGGAGCTCCACGCCGCCAACCAAGCGGCTCTCCGGAACTTGGCGGAGGAGCGGGAGGAGCTCGCCGAGGCGCACCAGGCGTTCATCCTCGAAGAGGCCGAGGTCGAGGAGCAGCAACGACTGGCCGCCGAGGATCTGTCTCGACGGGAAGGAGAGCTGAGGCAGCGGAAGGTCGACCTCGATAGCCACGAGGACGACCTTACCGCGCGCGAGCAGTCCATTGGCGGGGCTCTGCAGGAGGCGAGGGACGCCACTGCTGCCGCAGAGACCGCCAAGAGGGACTTGGAGGCGAGGGTGGCGCAGTTGGAGTCGACCCTGAAGACGAGCGAGGAGAGGATTGCCGCGCTCACGCTGGCGAGGGAGAAAGACGCCCACAACCACTCTGAGCTGCAGGTGCGTTTCTCCGACAAGGGCCAGGAGCTCACCGCCGCCAAGGACTCCATCGCGGAATTGGAGCTGAAGCTGTCCACCCTCACGGAATCGCTTGACGGGGCCCGGAACAGGGAGACGAAGCTGAAGGAAGATCTCCGGGCTGAGAGGGCACTGTTAGAGAGCGCCGCCCTCATGCAGAATAACTTCAGGCAGACGGTGGAGCAGTGGACCGAGGAGCTCGTCACCTCCGCCGCCAACATCGACAAGGAGATGGTGGCGCCGGGGACGGAGCACCTCGTGTACTCCCCCGATGAGAACCTCCCCCACAGCGCCAAGCTGAGCTTGTTCTTCAGAGGAGTGGCGCCGGCCCTCGCGTAGCTACGGGAAAGGCTCCCCACACAGCTGGCGAACGAGGCGCGCAGGCTTTGCACGGGTACTGTGGAGCGAGTGTTGACGAAGATCGTCTACCGCAACCCCGGGATCAACCTTGAGAACGTCCTCCGGACCTTGCCGCACGACGCTGACCAGGAGGCGCTGAAGGCTCAGGTTGCCCACATCGTGGCCAAGGTGGGCAAGATCAGGAGAGTTGATGGTGACCGCGTAGACTAGGCTTTCTTCTTTCTGCTTCCCTTATCGCTGTGAATCAAGTCATGGATAGTAGTTTATTAGAACAGCGACAAGTCACCTTGTAATATAACTATATTTCGGGTAATTGATGCAGTGTTATCCCCCTTGCTCGACTCCTTTACTTTGTATGCTTTTACCCTTCGCTTTTAGGGAACTTGCCGGCAAAGGGACCCTTGCCGCGAGCGCTGAGTGCGGAACTTCAGCAGCCCGCTGGCAATGCCCCTGCCGGCAAGAAACCTTGCCGCAGCTAGTCGCAGCACACTTAGATTGCTGAGCGAACTCGAAAACGAAGTAAGGGCACGACACTTGTCGTAGCTCACTTAAGCCGTTGAGCGTGCTCGAAACAAAGTAAGGGCGCGGCTAGCCACGGGTAGGTTCCTCCGCGCACAGGTTTTCCATACAAAGTGTGTTCGTTCAAGGAAGATAACTAAGAATTTTAAAAAATTTGAATGCTCAAACTTTGGCAACTTAGCTTTCGTGGGTTGTTTGCTTCCCGGCAAGGCTTTCCTTTCTTGAACAGCACTTGGTCCATACCATACCACTGTCTCCTTCCCCCCGGCAAACTTGTGCGCGAGGAACAGTTCTTCTGCTTGAGAGAAAAAAGGAAAAAGGGAGGAAACACAGATATGGAGCCTTGCGGCTTGTCATTGCTTACCGGGGGTGTGTGCTGCACAAAGTGTCAGATAATACATGCAAGAAAAAGGAAAGGCACGAAATGACAAGTGGTGCAAAGCACAAAAGTTTTATTGATGCACGGGGTCTGCGCCCGGCTTTGTACAAAGGTTTACATGCGACAGCGGCAAGACTTGTACAAAAGGTGGTTGCCGGAGCAGATCACGGCAACCGCGCCTCATGGGTGAAACTTGCGAAGATGCTCAATGTTCCAGGAGTTGCTCACCGGTAAGCCTTCTTCGGTCTCAAGGCGGACAGCGCCGGGCCTTGTGACTTGTCTCACCCGATAAGGGCCTTCCCACATCGGCGTCAACTTGTTGGAATTCTTGGCGGCTGAACACGCCGAAGAACAAGGTCGCCTTCCTCGAGACTTCTGGCTCTAACTTTGCGGCTATGGTAGCGGCGCAAAGCTTGCTGGTATCGAGCAGCTCGTACAGCAGCCTGAAGACGGCTCTCCTCGAGGAGCAGTGCATCATCTTGCCGCAACTGCTCTTGCTCGAGCTCATCGTAAGCGAGCACTCGAGGAGACCCGTATACGAGTTCCGTGGGGAGAACTGCCTCTGCTCCATAGACAAGAGCAAAGGGTGTCTGTCCGGTGGCTCGATTTGGTGTCGTCCTGATTGACCAAAGAGCCGCTGGCAACTCCTCAATCCAGTTTCTTCCGCACTTGTGTAGCCCGTCGAAAGTTCTTGTCTTGAGCCCGCGCAGCACTTCAGCGTTGGCCCTCTCTGCTTGACCATTGCTCCTCGGGTGAGCAACAGAAGCAAAGCATACCTTGGCGCCAAGGTCTTGGACGTATTGCATGAAGGTGCGACTTGTGAACTGTGTGCCGTTGTCGGTGATGATCCTGTTAGGGATTCCGAAACGGCAAACGATCGATCTGAAGAACTTGACTGCTGACTGTGCGGTCACCTTTCTCACTGGTTCCACTTCCGGCCACTTCGTGAACTTGTCGATGGCGACGTACAAGTACTCGAAGCCCCCGACTGCGCGGGGAAAGGGGCCGAGGATGTCGAGCCCCCAGACCGAAAATGGCCAGGACAAAGGGATCTCTGGAGAGCTTGAGCTGGCTGATGTATTTGCTTGGCATGGAACTGGCACGTTTCACACTTGGTTACTTGTGCAGTTGCATCTTGGAGGGCTTCTAGCCAAAAGAAACCTTGCCGGAACGCCTTACCGACAAGCGCTCTTGCGCCAATGTGGTGGCCACATATGCCTCCATGTATCTCTGCCAACAACTTCTGTCCATCTTCCCGGGGAATGCACTTCAATCTGACACCATTGAGTCTTCTTCTGTACAGTTCATTGCCGACGAACTGGTACATACTTGATTGCCTGGTTATCCTTTCTATCTCTTCTGGTTCTTCGGGAAGTTCTCCAGTTTGAAGAAAACGGACAATTTGCTGTGCCCAGGCTGGAGCTTGAGGCTCAACAACAAGGACTAAAGGTATAATTGCTGCTGCGGGAACGTCAGCTTCTACGGCAAGAACCTGTGGTTCTGCCGGAGCTTGACGCTCCCCGGCAAGCTTGCCGGAGCAAAACTTGTCGGGAATGCCTGCTTCAACTGTACAAACCCTAGGGTCTGCAGGAGCAGACTGTTCCTCAGCAACTTTGTCGTTGATCTTGGGGACCTTGGCGGCGGCTTCAGGAAGGTCCGCCGGCAAGTAGTCGCCGGAGACCAACTTTCTCTTCTTGCTTTGCCCAACTGATGGTGTAACCGATGGTTGAGTTAGCTTGAGCACGAAGATCCCTGGTTCCACAGGTAGCTTCAACGCAGCACACTTTGACAGGTCGTCTACGACGTCATTTTGAGCTCTTGGAACGTGCTCCATTTGTATGCCTTCAAAGTTTTCTTCAAGCTTTCTCACTTCGTCTACGTAGGCTTCCATCAATGGGCTCTGGTAGCTCTTGTTTACTTGTCGGACCACCAGCTGTGAATCTCCCCGCACGATTAGCTTCTTGATCCCAAGTTCAGCCGCAATTCTGAGGCCGGCAAGCAAACCTTCATACTCTGCTGTATTGTTTGTTGCTTGCTCCTTGGGAAAGTGCATTTGGACAACGTACTTGAGGTGCTCACCGATGGGTGCGACAAGCAACACACCAGCACCGGCGCCTTGCAGCGAGAAGGCACCATCGAAGTACATTACCCATTCTTTGCTTGCTTCTTTGACGGGGATGCTTGTCTCTGGAACTTCTTCATCCGGCGTTGGTGTCCATTCTGCTATGAACTCTGCCAATGCTCTGCTCTGGATAGTTGAAGTACTTTCAAACTTAAGACCAAAGCTTGACAACTCCAGTGCCCACTCGACAATCCTACCTGTTGCTTCTGGATTTTGCAATATCCTTTTCAACGGAAAGCGAGTGACCACTGTTTTCTCATGTGCTTGGAAGTAATGGCGCAGCTTTCTCTAGGCCATGAGGAGGCCGAAAAGCAACTTCTGCACCCCAGAGTATCTTGACCTAGCCCCCTGCAAGAGGGAGCTGACAAAATAAACTGGGCGATGTACCATCTTCTTTCGCACTTCTCCTTGCATCTGCGCAGACTCATCCTTGTCGGGGCCAGAGCTTGTCGGGGAAGCCCCCTGCTTGTCGCTAGATGTGCTTGCCGGGGCTGTAGACTCCTCCTCTGCCTCCCTTTCCGCTACTAACGCAGCACTAACCACTTGATTGGTTGCTGCTAAGTACAACAGCAACTTCTCTTGTGGCTTAGGTGCGACAAGTATTGGAGTGGAGGACAGGTATCCTTTCAAGTCTTGCAGCGCTGCCTCCACTTCCGGAGTCCACTTCATTGGACCTGCCTTTTTCAAGATTTTGAAAAACGGCAGGGCGCGTTCTGCAGACTTAGAAATGAACCTGCCGAGGGCAGCCACACAACCGGCAAGCCTCCGTACATCCTTGACGCGCTTCGGGGCTTCGATCTGCTCGATGGCTTTGATCTTGTCGGGATTAGCTTCAATCCCCCTCTGGGACACAAAGAACCCGAGAAGCTTGCCGGAGGGGACTCCGAAGACGCACTTCTCGGGGTTCAGCTTGAGTTGTATCTTGCGCAGATTTGCAAAAGTTTCATCCAGGTCTTGGATCAGGGTATCCTTGTCCTTGCTCTTGACCACTATATCATCCATGTAAGCTTCTACATTCCTGTGTATCTGTGGCTCAAAAGCGGTGTGGACTACCCTTGCAAATGTTGAGCCCGCATTCTTCAATCCAAAGGGCATGCGTATGAAACAGTAAGTGCCACATGGAGTAATGAATGCGGTCTTCTCTTCATCCTCTTCAGCCATGAATATCTGGTGGTATCCGGAGTATGCATCAAGGAATGAAAGCAACTCACATCAAGCCGTGGAGTCAACGATCTGGTCAATGCGCGGCAAGGGAAATGGATCCTTGGGACAAGCTTTATTCACATCAGTGAAGTCTATACAAAGTCTCCACTTCCCATTAGCTTTGCGCACGACAACTGGATTGGACAGCCACGTGGGATGAAGTACACCTCTAACAAGGCCTGCTGCTTCCAACTTCTTGATCTCTTCAGCTATAAACTCTTGGCGCTCCACCGCTTGCTTCCTGACCTTCTGCTTGACGGGCCGCGCATGAGGACAAATGGCAAGTTTGTGCTCAATTACTTTCCTGGGAACACCGGGGATGTCAGACGGTTGCCATGCAAACACGTCCACATTCGCCCGCAGGAAAGCAGCGAGCGCGTTTTCCTATTTAGGATCAAGCGTAGCACTGATGGTGAAGGTACCACCAGTGCCGTCCTCCTTGGCGGACACCTTTTTGGTTGCAGGTGGAGCTGCCATTCCCTTCTTGCACTTGTCGGTGGAGCTCGAAGGTGCGTCCTCGACGGCAGCGCATCACTCTGAAGAGGTGCGTTTGCCGGAGTGGGCCCCAGAGCTCTTGCCGGACTTGGTCTTGTTCTCCCCCCCGGGAGCTTCAGCGGCAAGTGTCTTGCTGTCTGCCGCGGCTGCTGCATCCCGGTAGATCTTGTCGGCGCAGATAAGCGCGTCTTTCTTGTCGCCGGGGACAGAGATGACGCTTATTGGCCCTGGCATCTTGAGCATGTTGTAAGCATAGTGAGAGGCTGCAATGAACTTGGCGAGCGCCGGACGGCCAAGTATCCCATTGTATGGCAACGGGATATCGGCAACGTCGAAGGTGATCCTCTCAGTCCTGAAGTTTAACTCTCCGCCAAAGGTTACTGGCAGTGTAATCTTCCCCTTCGGCTTGCTCCTTCCCGGATTAATTCCTTGGAACGTTCCAGTTTCTTCGAGCTCGCTGTCGGGGATCTGTAGCTTCCGGATCACAGCGGAGGAGATCAGGTTCAGGCCGGCCCCGCCGTCAACCAACATCTTGGTGACCTTGAGGTTGCAGATGGTTGGCGAAACCAACATCGGCAAGCACCCGACCGTAGTTGTGCGGTCAGGGTGATCCTCAATGTCAAAGATGATGGGCGTGCTGGACCACTTCAAAAGTTTGCGCGACTCGATGGGTGGCTCTGCCGCATTAACTTCCCGCACCCATTGTTTGAGTTGGCGGTGGGAAGTATGCAGAGAGGCACCTCCATCGACGCACAGAACTTCTGTGGCCTTCTGGAACTCCTGCTCGCTGTTGTCTCCGTCATCCATGTCCTCGTCGTCGTCTTCGTCTTTGTCCTTGTCGCGGCCGCGGGGAGGTCTATCTCCTTGCCGCTGCTTGGCCTTGCCGCGGCGTCCTCCCCGGCCATTGAATGGCCGCTTCTTGCCGGACTATCCTCCGCCTCCTTGGGCCTTCTCCTTGTCGCGTCGCTCGTACTCAGCCTTCTGCTGCTCGACGAGGTACTCGACCCTCTTGCAGTTCTGGAGATCGTGGCCCTTGGTGCGGTGGATCTTGCAGTACTGCTTGTCGGAGCCGTCCTGCTTGTCGGCGGCGGCTACAGTGGCAGCCTCCTTGCCGGAGCCACCAGCCTGAGCTTTCTTGGCGCCAGCCTCCTTGCCGGACTGCTCCACAGCCAGTACTTCCTTGTTCTTCTTCTTCTTCTTGTTTCGCCGCCGGTTTTTCCTTGCCGGGGCGGCATCCTCACTGTCTGTTCCTCCTGCTCCTACATCCTCCCCGGGGAGTCTCCTCCCCTCTTCAGCGCGTGTGCACTTGTCAGCCAGAGCGTAAAGCTCACTAACGTCTCGTATCTTGCACATCGCCATCTCCTCCCTCATCCTGCGGTTACGCACATTCTGGTGGAACGCGCTGATAACCGCGGCAGGGTGGACGTCCGAGATGTTGTGCTGGACGCGGCTGAATCTCTAGATGTATTTCCGCAGGGACTCTCCCTCCTTCTGGGCAAGTATGTGGACATCACGTTCCTGGCCGTGGGGCTTGTGGCCGCCCGTGAAGGCGCCGACAAACTGGTGGCACAGGTCTGCCCAAGAAGAGATGGAGTTCTCCGGCAAGTGCATGAGCCAAGATCTGACATTTGGCTTGAGCACAAGCGGGAAGTAGTTCGCTAGTATCTTCTCGTCGCGTCCCCCGGCAGCCTGCACCGCAATGGTGTAGATGCTGAGGAACTCCGAGGGATGGGTCTTGCCGTCATACTTCTCGGGTACGTCGGGCTTGAAGTTTTTCATGCTGGGCCACTGGACTTGCCGCAGCTCACGGGTGAACGCAGGACAACCTGCCGCATACGGCAAGTCGCCTGGTTCTCCGGGCGCGTGCAAGTCGACAGCAGTCCCAGCGCGTTGATCAAACTGTCGTCGCACTTCTCTTCGACGCTCGATGCGAGTTCGAGCGTCCTCTTGCCGCCTGTCGTCGAGGACTTGGCGTTGATCGCGGCGAGCCCGCGGATCCGACGACGCCGTGGAGTCGTCGTCGACGTTGATCCGACGAGTCGGTGACTTCTGCTTCCGCAGCGGGGAGTGCATGGTAGTTGCACCCCCGGCGGTCTTGTCTCCATCAGCCCGCGCCCGGGTGACTTGCCGCGGCCGTGACGTTGCCGGTTGCTGCGGCGTGTCGTTGTTGGCGAAGGCGATGAGGCTTTGGATAGTGGCCCTCCAGTCTTCGGCCTTGTCCGCCGTTGGAGGGAAGTCGAGGAGCAGTTGAGCTCTAGTTAGAGCTTCTGCTGGAGTGGATGGAAGCGGTGGCGAGCGGTGCGAGGAGCGAGATATGCTCGGACTTCTAACAGCGTTAGAAGGAGCAGGTTCTCGCCCCGGCCACCGCGCCTTGCTCGTGCCAGCGCGTTGGCCTTGAGCGTCCCGCGACCCGCCAGCTTGGCCTCATCCCAGAAAGCGTATGGTACCCTGGGTACCACGTCGCTGCTGGTCCGGCACCTCCTGAGAGGGGCATGGAGCGTGCACGGACGCCGAGGTCTTGGAGTGCGCTCGGTCGTCCGTCTTGTCCTTGGACTTGGCGGCGCCGTGAGTTTCCTCGCCGGCGTCGGTCCTACCGCCAGCGTCTACCCCACCAACCGTTGGTTCTGGTGGTGGTGGGATCGACGCGGACGGGCCTCCTACCTCCGAAGCTTTCTTCTTCGGCGGCATGCTGATGTAGTCGATGAAGCTGATGAAGTTGGTGAAGGTTGCGCCCGCGTGTACGCCGGATCAGGTTCGCACAACCTCGACGCCCCCTACCTGGCGCGCCAAAGATGTCGGGGAAACTGATCGCCCACGAACACCTATGGGGCTGGAGCCCCTTTTCGGTACGGCAAGGGAGCGGAGGGAGCACAAAGAGCGGATCGAGGCGCGCACGCGAGCAGTTTACCCAGGTTCGGGCCGCACGGATGCGTAAAACCCTACTCCTGCCTTGGTTTGTTATTGAGTTCTTGGCTCGGGAGCAAGAAGATCTACAGTGCTCAGAGCTAGCTACACCGAGCGTGAGAGTGATCGAGTTTCGAAACCTCCTCTATGTTGTGCATGGGCCTCCTTTTATAGATCAAAGGGGTCACCGACAAGTGGCAACGTAGTTGAGGGCAAAAACGTAAAAGTGGTGGTAGTTGTAACAGTGTGTGCACAGTGTTTTGTACCTAACCCAAACGGTGGGGGACAAGGGCATTGAATGCCCGTCGCCGTCGCCCCAAAACAGTGTAAAAAGCGTCCGTCCGGGCGTCTCCGTTCGCCACGACGGAGGCCTTGTCATCGTGGCTTGCCACCGTGTCCCCCAGGCTGCACAGCCTTCCGCCACGTGCCCCTGGAAGGGCCCCAGGGCGACGCGTGGCCGAATGAGCTGGAGCGCGGGCACACAGTGGAAGCTTGCCACGGCAAGCGCCTTGCCGCGGTCGCTACCTTGCCGGGCCCGGAGGCTTGTCGCTCTCCAGGTCTTGCCGGGGCACGCGATGCGCCACGGCACGTCTTCTGAAATGTTGTTCTTTGGCCTTCCTGGCAAGCTCCTCTTGCCAGGGTCTTGTGCTAGAGGGGTGGTCTTGAGCCTGGAGCGGCCCTCCCGGCAAGCTCCTCTTGCCGGGGTCTTGTTTCTTAACTTGAATACTTTGTTCTTGAATGGCTCCAAAGGAACTAGAGTGGGCCTTGGCGAGCGCGTGGCGAGCCCTGCCACGGGACGCTGCTACTGCTCGTGCACAAGTCAGGATACTAAGGTACCCCTACTTTAGTACACCGACAGTTATGATAAGAGAGACTTTGTTGCTAGGAAGCACGGTAAGGAAAGAGAATCATGGGTTCAAAAACCCATGCCTTTTCCTCCTAAACCATCCAAGAAAAAGGATGATGAGGATTTTGAGCGCTTTGCTGAAATGATTAGACCTATCTTTTTGCGTATGCGTTTGACTGATATGCTTAAAACAAATCCTATATGAAAGATATCATTACCAATAAAAGAAAGATACCTGAAGTGGAAATTTCCACCATGCTTGCCAATTACACTTTTAAAGGTGGAATACCTAAGAAACTAGGAGATCCAGGAGTACCTACTATACCTTGCTCCATTGAAGGAAACTATGTTAAAACTGCTTTATGTGATCTTGGAGGCGGTGTTAGTGTTATGCCTCTCTCTTTATATCGTAGACTTGACTTGAGTAAGTTGACACCTACTGAAATATCTTTGCAAATGGCCGATAAATCAACTGCTATACCTGTCAGTATTTGTGAGGATGTGCCTGTTGTGGTTTCAAATGTTACTATTTTAACGGACTTTGTTATCCTTGATATTCCTGAGGACGATAGTATGTCTATTATCCTTGGTAGACCCTTTTTGAATACTGCAGGGGCTGTTATTGATTGCAACAAAGGCAATGTCACTTTTCATGTCAATGGTAATGAGCATACAGTACATTTTCCGAGGAAACAACCTCAGGTCCACAGTATCAATTCTATTGGAAAAATTTCAACTATTACTATTGGAAGTTTTGAAATACCTCTCCCTACTGCCCAGAAGAAATATGATATCCTTATTGTCGGGAACATACATATCCCCATTGAGGTAACCTAGTGTTATTCGAAAATTCTCCGGTTTCATGTTATTCGGAAAGAGTTTATTAACAAGACCTGATCAACCTTTTGAATGGATTCCTTTTGATGAGCATGAGATGGGTGGATCTAGATAGCACAACCTTCTCTACCCTCCTTTTACCTTTTGTTAATTAGATTAAATAAAGAAAAAATAGTATTTTTAGTCTGTTTCCAGACTTATCCGTGCAATAAAAAATACCCCGAAAATAAAAGTTCTCCAAATGCCCTGAAAATGAAATATGATTTTTTTTCTAGAATATTTGAGAATGTTTGGCACAGAAAACACAGCGAGGGGAGCCAGCACCTGGCCACGAGGGTCCAGGGCGCTCCCACCCTCACAAGGTGCGCCCCCTGCCTCGTGGGCCCCACGTGCCACCCTCCACTTATTCCTGCACCCACACACTCCTTCTTCCTTCCAAAAAAAATCACTATCCAGCTCCAGCACGAGTTCTAGCTCATCTTGCTGCCATTTTCGATCTCCTTGCTCAAAGCTCCATTCACAAAACTGTTTGGGGAGATTGTTCCTTGGTTTGTGACTCCTCCATTGGTCCAATTAGTTTTTGTTCTAGTGCTTTATTTATTGCAAATTTTTGCCGCTGTGGTGACCTTGTTCTTGATCTTGCATGTTAAATTTATTTGGTCCCAAGTAGTTATAATGTATGATATAGTCTCTAGGCACTTGTAGGAGTTGTTGCTATCAATCTTGTTGAGTTTGGTTCACTTTTAGTTTGAGTTACTAAAAATTTCAGAAATTTTCACAGGAGGGAAATGATACAGAGATTGTTGAGAGGCTCCTCCAGTAAAAGTTCACAGGATAAGAAGAAGGAAGAAAATAAGAAGCCCAAATATAATCTTCCTCGCACTGCGGAAGTTCGACCGTGTGAATGGCCTTGTAATGAGTTCTTGGAAGCCGCCGGGATTTACAAAGACTTTTATTATTGGGCGAACAATGCAGGCCTTAACGACTTCCTCCACGACCAGCGTGAACAGTATCTCTTACTCACTAATATTTTCACGCAAAACTTTCATTTTCATGCTAAGAAATCACCACCTTCAGTGGAGTTTCGTTTATATGATGAGGTTAAGGAGATGTCATTCTTTGAATTTTGTGAAGTATTCAAGATACCCTTTGCTGGTAGTCTTGAAGAACCATGTCGTGAAGATGTTGAAGGGTTTATTGACATGATAGCTGTAGGGGAAACTAGGCAAGTTTCAGGGGCAAGAATTACTAGTATACATTTTCCTGTTCTACGCTACTTTCCTATATTTGCTAGTAGATGTTTAATTGGTCACGAGAATAGTGGGAATCTTAGTGCCCCTGATATTGTCATTTTGCACCATGCTTTGTTTCGAGACACGACTTTTAGCTTGGGTGTCGTCGTTGCTAAACGATTAAGTTTGAACCACACCAAAGGTCCCATCTTTGGAGGCATCTTTGCTTCTCGCCTTGCTAAACATTTTAGAATACCTATTAGGCATCATGAGAAGGAAAAAAATGGCTTGCCCCTGTTTATCTAGATTATAAGAGTATGATAGCACATGATTTTATTGTTAAAGACAAAGAGAAGTTGCTTAAGTATAAATTGAGGTTTGATGAAAAATATTGTGAGATTGTTACCTTGCCTGCACCATCTCTGTTTGATCTGTTTTCAGGTATATACCTCATTGCATCAGATGCCTTCTACAAGTACCAGAGCCAGGCACAAGCTTCAGAGCCAGAGCCGGAGCCACCACTTTATCCTTACCGACAGTCTATTTATGGGTGGGATCCGGATGAGACGGCCAACCAGTGGCACCCAGAGGATGCTTCTCAGTACACTGGAGAGAGTAGCTTCGATCCCTGGCCATAGACCAACTTAGGCCAAAAGCCTAAGCTTGGGGGAGTACGTATTTCTCACCGACATTACATTCATGTTCACACACTTATTCTAGTTGTCGGTGCTCACACTCTTTCACTGTACTATCCATGTTAGTTTCAATTCTTTTCTTTCTTTTTAGTCTTTTTCTTGTGTGTTAGAAAAACCTTAAGAAAAAACAAAAAATTAGATGTAGTTTTTAGCTTGTTTACTTTCCATCTTTGTAGTAGTAGTAATTAAAAGAAAACCCAAAAAGATTTATCGTTCTTCTTTTGCTTGTTGGAAGCTTTCCCGTGTAAATAGTTTCTTTTCTTCTCTTTGGGGGTCAAGAGTAGAAGACCATGATGAAAATGTTTAGTGGCTCTCATATGCTTTATTGTTGATTTAACCTTGAGCCATATCACTTTGTCTTCTCTCTTGTATTAAATGCTTGCAGATTCCAGCTTAGTCCAATGCGCATGCACTATTATTATTATCCACACCGTTTGGTCGTGCGAGTGAAAGGCAATAATGATGATATATGATGAATTGATTGAGATGAGAAAAGCTAGTATGAACTCGACCTCTCTTGTTTTTGTAAATATGATAATTCATCATTCCTGATTTAGCTTATTATGAATGAAACATGCTTGCAATGACAATTAGAGATCATTGCTGCTTATGCCATGCTTAATTAGCTAGGCGTTTATAATGGTCTATATTGCGTGCCAACATGATATTAAAATGGTTGTGATGTGGTATGATAGGGTGGTATCCTCCTTTGAACGATTCAAGTGGTCTGACTTGGCACATGTTCACGCATGTAGTTGAAACAAAATCAACATAGCCTCCACGATATTTATGTTCATGGTGATTTATATCCTACTCATGCTTTCACTCATTGTCGATTAATTTTAATGCATGTTCATGACTGTTGTCGCTCTCTAGCTGGTCGCTTCCCAGTCTCTTTCTAGCCTTCACCTGTACTAAGCGGGAATACTGCTTGTGCATCCATTTCCATAAACCCCAAAGTTATTCCATATGAGTCCACCATACCTTCCTATATGTGGTATCTACCTGCCGTTCCAAGTAAATTTGTATGTGCCAAACTCTAAACCTTCAAATAAAATTCTGTTTTGTATGCTCGAACAGCTCATGTATCAACTAGGGATGTCTATATCTTCCATGCTAGGTGGGTTATTCTCACGATGAGTGGACTCCGCTCATCATTCATGAGAAAATGGCTGGTAACCGGGATGACCAGTCCCATGCTCAAATCATAATAATTAAACAAAACTCCCCCAGGGTTGTTGCTGGTTTGGACGGTACCCGTTGTTTCGGGCTAGCCGTGGAGTGTGCTTGCTGGTGGTTGGGGGAGTATAAACTTTACCATTCTGTTTGGGAACCGCCTATAATGTGTGTAGCATGGAAGATATCGAGATTCTTGATTGTTATGTTGACAATGAGAGTATACCGCTCAAAATGTTATTCATCTCTATTTTAAAATCGAGCTCTGGCACCTCTACAAATCCCTGCTTCCCTCTGTGAAGGGCCTATCTTTTTTACTTTTATGCTGGGTCATCATCCTCTTATTAAAGAGCACCAGTTGGAGAGCACCTCTGTCATTTGCATGTATTGCTATTAATTTGCATTGAATATGATTATGACTGGATCTCTTTTACCATGAATTACAACGTCTAGTCAGTACTTGATCTTTAAAGGTGCTCTGCATTTATGTTTTGCGGTCTCAGAAAGGGCTAGCGAGATACCATCTTGTTATATCATATTATGATTGTTTTGAGAAAGTGTTGTCATCTGAGGTTTATTATTAATGCTCGATAGTTGATTATGCCATTGATATGAGTAGACATGAGACCCGAAAGTAATTGTGAATGTGGTTAGTTCATGATCTTTGCTGAAAATTTGAATGCTGGCTTTACATATTTACAACAACAAGAGCAAACAGAGTTTGTCAAAGTTTTTCTTTATCACTTTCAGTTTATGAACTGAATTGCTTGAGGACAAGCAAAGGTTTAAGCTTGGGGGAGTTGATACGTCTCCAATGTATCTACTTTTCCAAACACTTTTGCCCTTGTTTTGGACTCTAACTTGCATGATTTGAATGGAACTAACCCGGACTGATGTTGTTTTCAGCAGAATTGCCATGGTGTTATTTTTGTGCAGAAATAGAAGTTCTCGGAATCACCTGAAAATCAACGGAGAATTATTTTGGAAAATATAAAAAATATCCGCGGAAAGATCCAAGCCAGGGGGCCCACACCCTGTCCACAAGGGTGGGGGCGCGTCCCCTCCCCTGGGCACGCCCCCTGCCTCATGGGCCCCCTGTTGCTCCACCGACGTACCCCCGGACTCCATATATTCACTTTCGGGGAGAAAAAAATCAGAGAGGAAGAATTATTACATTTTACGATACGGAGCCGCCGCCAAGCCCTAATCTCTCTCGAGAGGGCTGATATGGAGTCCGTTCGGGGCTCCGGAGAGGGGATATCATCGCCATCGTCATCATCAACCTTCCTCCATCACCAATTCCATGATGCTCACCACCGTGCGTCAGTAATCTCATCGTAGGCTTGCTGGATGGTGATGGGTTGGATGAGATTTACCATGTAATCGAGTTAGTTTTGTTAGGGTTTGATCCCTAGTATCCACTATGTTCTAAGATTAATGTTGCTATGACTTTGCCATGCTTAATGCTTGTCACTAGGGCCCGAGTGCCATGATTTCAGATTTTAATCTATTATGTTTTCATGAATATATGTGTGTTCTTGATCCTATCTTGCAAGTCAATGGTCACCTACTATGTGTTAAGATCCGACAACCCCGAAGTGACAACAATCGGGACCACTCTCGGTGATGACCGTAGTTTGAGGAGTTCATGTATTCACTATGTGTTAATGCTTTGGTCCGATACTCTATTAAACGGAGGCCTTAATATCCCTTAGTTTCCACTAGGACCCCGCTGCCACGGGAGGGTAGGACAAAAGATGTCATGCAAGTTCTTTTCCATAAGCACGTATGACTATATTCGGAATACATGCCTACATTACATTGATGAACTGGAGCTAGTTCTGTGTCACCCTAGGTTATAACTTTTACATGAGGAATCACATCCAACGTAATTCTCCATCACCGATCCAATGCCTACGAGCTTTTCACATATTGCTTGTTGCTTATTTACTTTTCCGCTGCTACTATTACAAAAACTATAAAAACATTATCTTTACTTTTATCGCTGTTACCGTTACTTCCATATTACTTTGCTACGAAATTACCTTGCTGCAGATACTAAGTTTCCAGGTGTGGTTGAATTGACAACTCAACTGCTAATACTTAAGAGTATTCTTTGGCTCCCCTTGTGTCAAATCAATAAATTTGGGTTGAATACTTTACCCTCGAAAACCGTTGCGATCCCCTACACTTGTGGGTTATCAACAACCAGCACCAATTCAACCTCAACAACATCTAGTTGAAATTCCTGAATTGCCAGAAGATGGGGCTCCAAACAGTAGCATTACCATAACTGTATCTTTATCTGATGGCTTATTTTCTATCACTCACTCTGCCAGTGAAGAAGTTAATCAATGAGTTCCAGTGCCACCAATTGGTCAAGGGCTTCTCAGCATTGCCTTGGCATATAATGCTGTTGGAGAAGAGGAGGATTCTCAGGTGTCACAAAATAATGTGGACAATTTACAACTGGAGAATGTGGCCATAGAGTCTGATATGGTAGCTCAGAATGTTGATTCACAACTATAGCAAAATGTACAACAAGTCCCCATGACAGATATACACAAGGAAGGAAGAGTCACTGAAGTTACTAGCACTTCTGTTCCTGAGATGGCCATGGACAAATAGAATGAGGCTGTGAAAGATCTCCCAAATAATGGAACAATTTCTGCATCATATGCTGCCTCTGTCAGAACTGTTGTTGGAGCAACTGTCACTGCACCTCAGGCTATGCTCCTAGATGTCAAGGGCAAAGAAGATGTCCCAATCCCTCATGTAGGCACTTCATCAGATTTAAACAATAAAGGTAATTATGGATCATTGTCCTTGCCAGGCTCTCCTACTGTGTTTGATTTACATGCAATGGCTGAAAATCATGCTTTGAAAGTTATTGATGGCTCACATTTAATTTGTGAAGAAGGACTCTCTCGATTCAGCATTTTGCTCCAGCAACTCAGGGATCTGCAACCACTTTCAAAATTGAAATTCCAGTAAGTTGGTTCAACTTCATAACCCATTTGCTGTTGACACCTGATAAGTTTGGTTGGACAATGCATTTGCTCAAATCTGATATGTGGAAACTGTTTACTGCTAATTGTGAACAAGAAGAAACTTTGCTTTTTCATATACCTGATGGATGTGCTACTTCATAGGCACCCACATGTAAAGATTTCTTGCTAGGGCAGGGCAGGGAAAATGAAGGAGTTAGCCCTGCAGGTCACTCCTCCAGTGGGTCATGCAGTCCTCTACAGCAAGTCTCTCCAAATAAAGTACTCCCACTTGGAGAGGCTATTTCAGGGAAAAGAAGGGAGAAAGAACCTCTGGTTGAAACTAAGGTAAGAAGGAGTGACAGGATTAAGAAGGATAATAAGGGTTATAGAAGAAGATCATGTGATGCTAAATCTTGTTTGCCATGTAATGCTATCCCTCCAGTTATTCAGAATCCAGTGGTTAAAAACCTGACTAAATCTTTCTGTAAGGTTGCTGAGGATGAACTTCAAGAAAACTGTCCAAGAAGCCTAAAAAGAAGGGGCAGGAGGAGGTGGCCATGGTGTCCAAGGCCACATGAGATGCACCTAAACCAAAGATTGTGTGATGATGAGTCTACCCCACCAGCTTGGTTTGAACAGGAGAGTGTCCTGCTGTTCTCTTTTGGAGAATATTTGCTATATGTATGCAGTGAACTTTAAATTCAACACTTGTTTCACAGTGGATGATTGCCCTGGGAGGCACCTTTTGTTTGTTGACTATATTTTGTTGAAGTGTAATCTCTGGTATCTTATTGTGGGAGTGACTTCTGCCCTATCTGATGCTCTGGAAGTTCTTTTCCTTCATTACTTGTTGCTTTGGTTTTGGCTTTCACCTGTTCCAGTGCAATGCTTGAATGAAGTTCCTAGTTGCATGAGCTCTGTTCTCCATTTGGATCACAAAATCATCAAACTTTGGGATAGCCACCAGGGGATGGACCTTGGTGTACAAAGACACATAAATTTGGTTTTAAAATGAATAACAATCGAACCTGGAATATACTAAACTGGAATGTAAGAGGTATAAATTCTTCAAATAAGTGGTTGGCTATCATGCAGAAAGTGGAAGAAAGTGCTGCTGGGATTGTGTGTTTACAGGAAACAAAGAGAGATAACTTTTATTTAACATATATACATAAAGTCTGCCCACAGAGATTTAATAAATTTGAATACTTACCTTCCATTGCGGCATCTGGTGGTATCCTCACTGCTTGGAATGGAGCTTTATTCACTGGAGAGTTGATGTTTCAAAACAAATTTTCTTTATCCATTCAATTCACATGCAACACTTCATCCAAGTCTTGGATCCTCACAAACATCTATGGTCCTTGCAGTCATGAGGATAAGATTGAATTCATTGAATGGTTTGATAATATTCAACTGCCTGATGATGTGGATTGGATTATCATGGGGGACTTCAACTTCATGAGAACACTTGAGGACAGAAATAAACCTGGGGGAGATGTTAATGAAATGCTTATGTTTAATGAGGCTATTAGTGAGCTTGGTTTGATTGAACTACCTCTAAAAGGCAGACAGTTTAGTTGGAGTAACATGCAAGACAGCCCCCTACTGGAGAAGTTAGGCTGGTTTTTCACCTCTGCTGCTTGGATGACCAGCTACCCAGATTCCATTGATCTTCCCATGGCTAAACCAATTTCTGATCATCTTCCTTGCATGATTAAAATTGGCACAAATATTCCAAAATCCAAAGTGCTCAGATTTGAAAATTATTGGCCTAATCACAACTCCTTCAAACAAGTGGTTCAGGGTGCATGGAACATTCCAGTGGGTCATACTGATTGTGCAAAGAAGATTAATGCAAAGTTCAAAAATGTCAGAAGAGCACTAAAGCTGTGGGCAAAAAACTTAGCTTGCATAAGGCACAAATTGCAGAACTAAATGATTGTATCTTTCTATGGGACTTTATTGAGGAGTACATGGATCTATGAGTGTTTGAGAATAATTGCAGGAACATGTTAAATGAACTTTTGCTAACTGTGCTCAATAATCAGAAGATCTATTGGAAACAGAGAGGTAAAATTAAAGGGGTGAAGTTTGGAGATGAGAACACAAAATTCTTCCATACAAAAGCTTCTATTAATCACAGGCACAATAAAATTGCTATGCTGTTAAACAAGGATCAAGTTGAAGTCACAGATCATGAAGGAAAGGCTGAAATCCTATGGGAGGATTTTAAAAATAGATTGGGACAATCCAATGGGCACTCCATGCATTTTGATCTAAATTATTTGTATGAAAACATAGTGGACCCACAAATATTCATTGATTTGGAAAAGTCTTTTTCTCAAGAAGAAATAGATGATGTGGTAAAAAACCTACCAACAGATAAATCCCCAGGCCCAGATGGATTTAATAATGAGTGTATCAAAATTTGTTGGGATATCATCAAGACAGATGTTACTGAGCTTATTATGGCCTTTCATGTTGGGAGTGTAAATCTTGAGAGCATCAACACATCTTTCATCACTCTAATACCCAAAAAGGAAGTGCCACTTTCTCCAAATGACTTTAGGCCAATTTCTCTGCTCAATGGAGTGTTGAAGATCATTACAAACTTGTTGGCCAATAGATTGCAAAGAGTTATTCTGCAAATGGTGCACATTAATCAATATGGCTTCCTTAAAGAGTGAGTGATTGAGGATTGCCTAGGATGGGCATATGAGTATATTCACCAATGACATAAGTCTAGGGAGGAAATCTTAGTAATTAAACTGGATTTTGAAAAAGCATTTGATACAATTAAACATGCAACAATCATTGATATTTTTAGAGCTAAAGGCTTTGGAGAAAAATGGATTTCATGGATGAAAGCTTTATTCTCAACTGTATCATCATCTGTATTGCTGAATGGAGTACCTGGGAAAAAAATTACATCAGAAGAGGAGTGAGACAGGGGGACCCTTACTCTCCTTTAATATTTGTGTTTGCTTTTGATCTGCTGCAATCTATTCTTAACAAAGCCATGAGATTAAACCTAATCACTGCACCACTTCAAGTCAACTCTTGCCCTCACTTCCCAATAGTCTAGTATGCAGATGACACTCTGGTGGTTATGCAAGCAGATACTAAACAACTGTTTTGTCTGAAGGCCTTACTCAATACTTTTGCTTCAACAATAGGGCTCAAAGTGAATTATGGGAAGTCAATCATGGTTCCATTAAACATTTATGAGGATGCTACTTCTCGAGCTTGCGTTGTATTCCCTCGAAGAGGAAAGGGTGATACAACATAGTAGCGTAAGTATTTCCCTCAGTTTTTGAGAACCAAGGTATCAATCCAGTAGGAGACCATGCGTGAGTCCCTCGCACCTGCACAAACAAATAAGAACTTCGCAGCCAACGCGATAAGGGGTTGTCAATCCCTTTACGGTCACTTACAAAAGTGAGATATGATAGAGATGATAGTTTGATAATTTTGGTATTTTGGATATAAGAACATAAAGTAAAAACAGAAAAGTAAAGTAGATTGTAGATTGATATGTTGAGAATAGACCCGGGGCCATAGGTTTCACTAGTGGCTTCTCTCATGATAGAAGAATTCTACGGTGGGTGAACGAATTACTGTCGAGCAATCGATCGAAAAGCGAATAGTTATGAGAATATCTAGGCATGATCATTATATATAGGCATCACGTCCGAGACAAGTAGACCGAAACGATTCTGCATCTACTACTATTACTCCACACATCGACCGCTATCCAGCATGCATCTAGAGTATTAAGTTCATAAGAACAGAGTAACGCCTTAAGCAAGATGACATGATGTAGAGGGGTAAACTAAAATAACATGATATAAATCCCATCTTTTTATCCTCGATGGCAACAATACAATACGTGCCTTGCTGCCCCTACTGTCACTGGGAAAGGACACCGCAAGATTGAACCCAAAGCCAAGGACTTCTCCCATTGCAAGAACTATAGATCTAGAAGGCTAAACCAAACCAATAATTCGAAGAGACTTGCAATGATATTATAATCATACATAAAAGAATTCAGAAAGTAACCAAATATTTATCATAGATAATCTTGATCATAAACCCACAATTCCTCGGATCTTGACAAACACACCGCAAAAAGAGATTACATTGAATAGATCTCCTCGGAGACCGAGGAGAACTTGGTATTGAGATCCAAAGAGAGAGAAGAAGCCATCTAGGTACTAACTATGGACCCGAAGGTCTGTGGTAAACTACTCACAACTCGTGGTGGGGCGATGATGATGATGTAGAAGCGCTCCATGGTAGACTCCCCCTCCGGCGGAGCTCCGGAACAGGCCCCAAGATGGGATCTCACGGGAACACAAGGTTGCAGCGGTGGAACTAGGGTTTTCTCTCTGTCTATGATGTTTTCGGGGTACATAGGTATATATAGGAGGAAGGAGGGCACCGGGGGCCAAACATGGGGCCCACGAGGTAGGGGGCGCGCCCTGTAGGGGGGGACGCCCCCACCCTCGTGGACGCCACGTCAACCCTATTCCGTGGTTCTCAAGTCTCCCGTGCGTATTTTGCTCCAAAAATATCTCTCCCGAAGTTTCATTCCGTTTGGACTCCGTTTGATATTCCTTTTCTGTAAAACCCTAAAATAGGCACAAAAAAAACAGCAATCTGGACTGGGCCTTTGGGTTAATAGGTTAGTCCCAAAAATAATATAAAAGTGTATAACAAAGCCCATTAAACATCCAAAACATCATAAATAATAGCATGGAATAATAAAAAATTATAGATACGTTGGAGACGTATCAAGCATCCCCAAGCTTAATTCATGCTCGTCCTCGAGTAGGTAAATGATAAAAACACAACTTTTGATGTGGAATGCTAACCAACATAATTTTCAATGTAGTTCTCTTTATTGTGGCATGAATGTTCAGATCTGAAAGATTTAAGACAAAAGTCTATCTTGACATAAGAAATAATAATACTTCAAGCATACTAACAAAGCAATCATGTCTTCTCAAAATACTGTGGCTAAAGAAAGTTATCCCTACAAAATCATATAGTCTGGCTATGCTCCCTCTTCATCACACAAAATATTCATATCGTGCATAACCCCGGTTTCGGCCAAGCACTTGTTTTCATACTCTATTCTTTCAAGCCTTTCAACTTTCACGCAATACATGAGCGTGAGCCATGGATATAGCACTATGTGGAATAGAATGGTGGTTGTGGAGAAGACAAAAAGGAGGGAGATAGTCTCACATCGACTAGCCGTATCAACGGGCTATGGAGATGCCCATCAATAGATATCAATGTGAGTGAGTAGGGATTGCCATGCAACAGATGCACTACAGCTAAATATGCATGAAAGCTCAACAAAAGAAACTAAGTGGGTGCGCATCCAACTTGCTTGCTCATGAAGACCTAGGGCATTTGAGGAAGTCCATCGTTGGAATATACAAGCCAAGTTCTATAATGAAAATTCCCACTAGTATATGAAAGTGACTAAACATGAGACCCTCTATGAAGAACATGGTGCTACTTTGAAGCACAAGTGTGGAAAAAGATAGTAGCAATTGTCTATTTTTTCTTTTATTTTCTTTTATTTTTTTGGAGGGCCTTCTCTTTTGTTTGGCCTTTCCTCACATGGGACAATGCTCTAATAATGATAATCATCACACTTCTATTGATTTACAACTCTATATTACAACTCGATACTAGAACAAGGTATGACTCTATATGAATGCCTCCGACGGTGTACCGGGATGTGCAATGAATCAAGAGTGACATGTATGAAAAATTGTGCATGGTGGCTTTGCCACAAATACGATGTCAACTACATGATCATGCATGGCAATATGACAATGATGAAGTGTGTCATATGAACGGAACAGTGGAAAGTTGCATGGAAATATATCTCGAAATGTCTATGGAAATGCCATGATAGGTAGATATGGTGGCTGTTTTGAGGAAGGTATATGGTGGCTGCTTTAAGGAAGGTATATAGTGGGTGTATGGTACCGGCGAAAGTTGCGCGGTACAAGAGAGGCTAGCAATGGTGGAAGGGTGAGAGTGCGTATAATCCATGGACTCAACATTAGTCATAAGAACTCATATACTTATTGCAAAAATTTACGAGTCAGCAAAACAAAGCAATCAACGCATGCTCCTAGGGGGGGAGGTCGGTAGGAGTTAACCATCGCGTGCCCCCGACCTCCTCACAAAGGATGACACTCTACAAATACCTCATGCTCTAACTTCGTCACATAGAGGTTCACCATACATGCATGCTACGGGAATCACTAACTTCAACAAAAGTATTTCTCAGTTTCATAATGACTCCACTAGCATGACTATAATATCACTATCCTCATATCTCAAAACAATTATCAAGCATCCAACTTCTCATTATATTCAATGCACTTAGTACGAAAGTTTTTACTACATTCATCTTGGATGCCTATCATGTTAAGGCTAGTTCTATAGCCAAAGCACATTACCATGCTGTTCTAATAGACTCTCAAAAGGATATAAGTGAAGCATGAGAGATAAACAATTTCTACAAAATAAAATCACCACCGTGCTCTAAAAGATATAAGTGAAGCACTAGAGCAAACTATTTAACTCAAAAGATATAAATGAAGCACATAGAGTGTTCTAACAATTCCTAGGACATATTTATCTCTCTCAAAAAGGTGTGTCCAGCAAGGATGATTGTGGCAAACTAAGAAGCAAAGACTCAAATAATACATGACGCTCCAAGTAAAACACATATCATGTGGTGAATAAAAATATAGTCCCGAGTATAGTTACCGATAGATGAAGACGAAAGAGGGGATGCCTTCCTGGGGCATCCCCAAGCTTAGGCTTTTGGTTGTCCTTGAATTTTACCTTGGGGTGCTTGGGCATCCCCAAGCTTAGGCTCTTGCCACTCTTTGTTCCATAGTCCATCAAAGCAATACTCAAAACTTAAAAACTTCACAACACAAAACTTAGACAAAAATCTCGTGAGCTCCGTTAGTATAAGAAAACAAACCACCACTCAAAGATACTGTAATGAACTCATTCTTTGTTTATATTGGTGTTAAACCTACTGTATTACAACTTCTCTATGATTCATACTCCCCAATACTACTCATAGATTCATCAAAATAAGCAAACAACACACGAAAAACAGAATCTGTCAAAAACAGAACAGTCTGTAGTAATCTGTAACTTTCGCATACTTATGTAACTCCAAAAAAATTGAAATAAATTGGTAAACGTGGGGAATTTTTCTATTAATCATCTACAAAAAGAATCAACTAAATAGCACACTCCAGTAAAATCTGGTGACCATTCTAGTGAGCGCTAACATTTCTGTTTTTTACAGCAAGATCATATAAACTTCACACAAGTCTTCCCAAAGGTTCTACTTGGCACAAACACTAATTAAAACACAAAACCACATCTAAACATAAGCTAGATGCAATATTTATTCCTAAACAGAGGCAAAAACAAAAAATATAAAATTGGGTTGCCTCCCAACAAGCGCTATCATTTTACGCCCCTAGCTAGGCACGATACATGGATAGATCTAGGTATTGCCATAATGATAAGATATATCGCGAAAACTCATCTCATATTCCCTACATTCAGCAGCAAGTTTCCTTTGTGGCAAGCAAAAGTAATCAAAAGGGCTAAATTTAATGGGACAAAAGTCCCCCATATCAAGCTCAGGAGGTATAGGTTCCTCTTTTGGCCCTTTATAGTGTACAACCAATTCATCATTATAGGCATTCTTTTGGCAGAAGGTCATGAGCCTTCGCTCAAGGGAGAAGCCTAACCCATTGTTTTGAATAGCAAAATCATCATTCAACTCAGAAATTCTATCAACCAAGACATCGGTAGGAACCTTTTTTCTAAGGTTTTCATTAAAAGCAACATGATCAGGAGATCGCAACCGCATTATGTCTTCTTGATTAAATAAGATAGCCTCTATGGGAGGTCGACCAGCATCTACCCCGTAATGAGCAAATATTTCTTTGGCCTCTTTCACGATAAATCTAAATTCATGAGCCAAAAAGATAGTAGTTGCACGCTTAACAAAAGAATGCTCAATATTGGAAAACTCCAGAATGATTCTCTGAATACAGGGATGCATATGGATAAATTGCCTTTCAATTTCAACTACAAGCATAGATATGGCATCTGCAAGGCTACTAGTTCTGTGAAGAATAGAGCCACCCATAGAGGGCAAAGCACCAGCACAAGTAAAGAAGTCTTGAAGAACTCCTTTTCCAATGATATTACCACTACCAACCCGGAACTTCTTAATATGTAAAGTGGTAGTTTCATCTGGAGGGTCAACATAGACGTCGCCCTCAACATTAATACCCTTCTCGATAAAATCTCCCCCCATCTCAGACATGGGGGCAAGCGAACGGTAAACACATGGCAAAAAGAAGGGCAAATAAAACGGCAAGGGTGAAGTGGGCGAGAGGAAAATGAGAGGAAAATAAATGTAATGCGAAGGATAAGGGTTTGTGATAGGTACTTGGTATATGACTTTTGCGTAAGCCTCCCCGACAACGGCGCCAGAAATCCTTCTTGCTACTTCTCGAGCTTGCGTTGTATTCCCTCGAAGAGGAAAGGGTGCTGCAGCACAGTAACGTAAGTATTTCTCTTAGTTTTTGAGAACCAAGGTATCAATCCAGTAGGAGACCACGCGCGAGTCCCTCGCACCTGCACAAACAAATAAGAACTTCGCAGCCAATGCGACAAGGGGTTGTCAAACCCTTTACGGTCACTTAGGAAAGTGAGATCTGATAGAGATGATAGTTTGATATTTTTGGTATTTTGGATATAAGAACAGAAAGTAAAAACGGAAAAGTAAAGTATATTTTAGATTGATATGTTGAGAAGAGACCCAGGGGCGATAGGTTTCACTAGTGGCTTCTCTCATGATAGCAGAATTCTACGGTGGGTGAACGAATTACTATCGAGCAATCGATAGAAAAGCGAATACTTATGAGAATATCTAGGCATGATCATTATATATAGGCATCACGTCCGAGACAAGTAGACCGAAACGATTCTGCATCTACTATTATTATTCCACACATCGACCGCTATCCAGCATGCATCTAGAGTATTAAGTTCATAAGAATAGAGTAATGCCTTAAGCAAGATGACATGATGTTGAGGGATAAACTCAAATAACATGATATAAACCCCATCTTTTTATCCTCGATGGCAACAATACAATACGTGCCTTGCTGCCCCTACTGTCACTGGGAAAGGACACCACAAGATTGAACCCAAAGCCAAGCACTTATCCCATTGCAAGAACTATAGATCTGGTAGGCCAAACCAAACCAATAATTCGAAGAGACTTGCAAGGATGTTATAATCATACATAAAAGAATTCAGAAAAGAACTAAATATTTATCATAGATAATCTTGATCATAAACCCACAATTCATCGGATCTCGACAAACACACCGCAAAAAGATATTACATCGAATAGATCTCCTCGAAGACCGAGGAGAACTTGGCATTGAGATCCAAATAGAGAGAAGAAGCCATCTAGGTACTAACTATGGACCCGAAGGTCTGTGGTAAACTACTCACAACTCATGGTGAGGCGATGATGATGATGTAGAAGCGCTCCGTGGTAGATCCCCCCTCCGGTGGAGCTCCGAAATAGGCCCCAAGATGGGATCTCACGGGAACAGAAGGTTGCGGCGGCGGCACTAGGATTTTCTTTCCGTATCTGATGTTTTCGGGGTACTCAGGTATATATAGGAGGAAGGAGGGCACCGGGGGCCAAACGTGGGGCCCACGAGGCAGGGGGCGCGCCCTGTAGGGGGGGGCACTCCCCACCCTCATGGACGCCGCGTCAGCCCTATTCAGTGGTTCTCAAGGCTCCCATGCGTATTTTGCTCCAAAAATATCTCTCCCGAAGTTTTATTCCGTTTGGACTCCGTTTGATATTCCTTTTCTGTAAAACCCTGAAATAGGCAAAAAAACAGCAATCTGGACTGGGCCTTTGGGTTAATAGGTTAGTCCCCAAAATAATATGAAAGTGTATAACAAAGCCCATTAAACATCCAAAACATCATAAATGATAGCATGGAACAATAAAAAATTATAGATACGTCGGAGACGTATCAGAGGACGAGGTAGAACTTTTTACAAACACACTCCAGTGTGCCAGAGGGCAACTCCCTTTTACTTACCTTGGACTTCCATTGGGAATATATAAACCAACTGTGGAACAATGTCTCCCTCTTGTTAACAGGATTGCACAGAGACTCACAGGTATTTCTACTTTCATGACTCAAGCAGGAAAATTGCTTCTGGTCAAATCAGTGCTCACATCATTATCAGTCTTCTTCATATGTTGTCTGGACAACCCTATTACCATAAAGAAATAGATAATAAAATACTTGAGGCACTGTCTTTGGAGAAGCCCTTACATGGAAGACCGCATACCTGCATTGGTGGCTTGGCACACTGTGTGTAGACCCAAAGAACGGGGAGGTTTAGGAGTCTTGGATATCTATACACACAACAAAACCCTACTCATGAAGAATCTACACAAATTCTTCAACAGGCATGGCATTCATTGGGTCAACCTGATTTGGGAAACTTACTACAGTGATGGGAAATTACCAGGAGACAACATGGTAGGATCATTCTAGTGGAAATCCAACTTAGCTCTTATTGATCAATACAAAGCTATTGCTAGATGCAATGCGGGAGATGGTGTCAGGGCATTTTTTTGGGATGATCTATGGCATCAGGTAGTACTCAAACACAAATTCCACCACTTATACTCCTTTGTTAGAAATCCACAGCTGAGCATTCAACAAGGACTGCAGACTGAATACTTACATGATCTTTTCTATCTCCCATTGACAACAGAAGCATATGAGGAATTTTTACAAATGGAGGATATTTGCATCTCTATGAGACAATATAAATACTTGGACACATTAGACACATGGAGCTACATTTGGGGGAATGAATTCTATTCATCCATCAAAGCATATAAAATTTTAATTAGACACAAGCAAACACCCCCACACTTCAAATGGATTTGGCGAGTTCATGTCAGCCAAAACACAAAGTATTCTTCTGGCAACTGCTCCATGTTAGAGTCAACACAAGAAATGTGCTTAGAAGAAAGAATTTTGTGATGGAGGCATATAACTGTGTAGTGAGAGGATGTCAACAGGAAGAAACATTACATCATCTATTTTGGGGTTGTCCCTTTGTTCAACAATGTTGGGACTTTATATGTCCAACAAGAACACCAAACTTGTCAGTGTTAGAAGCATTCCAAGATCTCAAGGACAAACAAAATTACCCATCTACATGGAGATCGTCATTCTTGGAGCATGGGCCATTTGGATAACCAGAAATAATAAGATTTTTGAAAACATTGCACCATCTTTCCAGGGATGGAAGTTCATTTTCCCGGAGCAACTCAAGATGCTAAGATTCAGAATGAAGAAGAAGCATGAGAGGCAATTCTCTGTTTGGCTAGAATCCATGTTGTAATTCATTTTCGTTTGTAGGCTTGTGCTTTCTTTTTTATTTTGTTTCTCTTTCCTTTTTCTTAGATTAGTTTCTTCTTCAAAAGGCTTATCTCAAGCCTTTAAGATTACTTGTTACTTTGCTCTTTTAATTTATAAAAATTGCAGTGGGGGTTTACCCTACCGTTTATAGTAAAAAAAAGTCTTGAAGAGTGTTCATGCTAGTCTCAAGGAGTCTCATGATCAACTCCAAGTATCGCTAACCAAGGAGAAATCCACTTTCCTCATATGGTTTTAATTGATAATGAAAATGCTACTAACCCTTGTTGTGAGCATGTGCATCTTGTGGAAGAGAATGCCAAGTTGAAGAAGCAACTTGAGAAAGGCCTCGTGTCTTGCATACAAGGTGAGAAGAACCTCAACGATCTTTTGAGCAATCAAAAGGAAGTTGTTGCCAAGGAAGGGATTGGGTTTGCACCCAAGCCCAAGAAGAAGAATGACAAGACCAAGCAACCTCTTCCTCTCAATCAAACCTTTGTGAAGGAGGGAGAGGGTACTCCAAAGGAGAATAAGAAGAATGTGAAGGGGAGTGGAGTCAAGAAGGGCATCGCCACTCCTTCCAACAAAGCCGGCGACTTTAACCCGTCTTATGTGTTATGCCGTGCTAGTGATGGGCATGTTTATGCTAAATTTGTTGGTTCTTCTTATGAGTACATTGAATGGTCTATTTGGGCTCCTAATACCCTTGTTGCTAACATCAAAGGACCCATTACAAAATGGGTACCTAAAACCAAGCATTGATTTCTTGTAGGAGTTTGCTTCCGGTGGGGGATCATGGTTGCTCGATAGTGGAGCCACAAATCATATGATCGGAAGCAAAGACTTGGTGGTGGACGTGCACAAAGGTTCATCTATGCCCACCAATGTTGAATGGGGTGATGCTTCATCTTCTAAGGTATTGGGTCTTGGCAAGGTAGTCGTTTCTCATGATCTCACGATCGAAAAAGTCATGCTTGTTGAGTCCCTTGCATACAATTTACTTTCCGTTCACCAACTTGCGCTCATGGGTACCTTCTTTGATATTTATTCCGCGGCCCTCTTATGGAGCAAGACTCTCAAAGTAGCCTTTGTTGGGCATGTCGAGAACAGTCTCTATGTGGTCAACTTCTCGGAGCGACCCACTAAGACCGCGACATGCATAATGGCTAAAGTTGACGTGGGATGGCTTTGGCATCGCCGTTTAGCCCATGTCAATATGAGATATTTGCAAAGTCTTCTCAAGGGGGGCCATGTCCGTGGACTAACAAATGTTAGTTTTACCAAAGATCGTGCTTGCAGTGCTTGTATCGAAGGAAAGCTACATGAGAAGGCTCACCCTCCCACGACTATCATCTACTCGACGAGGCCTTTAGAGCTCCTTCACATGGACCTCTTTGGGCCTCCATCCTTTGATAGTCTTGGGGGTAGAAAGTATTTCATGGTGATTGTAGATGATTATTCAAGATACAATTGGGTATATTTCTTCAAGAGGAAGAGGTGAGACCCGACAAACCGTCATCAACTTTGCAAATGAAGCTCAACGTCAACATGATGCAAAGATATTGATGATTCTAAGTGACAACAGCACCGAGTTCAAGAACTACACCTTGGATGAGTTCCTTAGTGATGAGGGGATTAAGCATCAATATGCTGCACCTTATACTCCTCAACAAAATGGTGTGGCAGAGAGGAAGAACCGGACATTGATGGATGCGGCAAGGACCATGATGGCGGAGTTCAAGTCTCCGTACAACTTTTGGGCCGAGGCCATCAACACTGCTTGTCATGCATCCAATCGGCTCTATCTCTGCAAAGGCTTGAACAAGACTCCTTATGAGATTCTTACCGATAACAATCCCAAACTCAAGTACTTCCGGGGGTTCGGGTGTAAGTGTTTCATACTCAAGAAAGGTGTTCGCTTGTCTAAATTTGAGGCTAGAGCTCATGAGGGCATATTTATTGGTTATGCTACAAACTCTCATGCTTACCGTGTCCTCAACAAATCCACCGGACTCACTGAGGAGACGTGTAACATGGAGTTTGATGAGAATAACGGCTCCCAAGTGGAGCAAAGTGGTACTTGTGATGTAGGAGATGAAATTCCTCCCCAAGCCATAAGAAGAATGCGTATTGGTCATATCCTACCCTTTGAGGAACCCCTTGTGGCCGAAGGAGAAGGACAATGTTCCACTCAAGTGGAACCATCACCAACCCAAGACCCACCAGCTTCCAAAGAACAAAGTGAAGGCCCTCAACCTGATGAACGAGGCCAAGTGCAAGATCAACTGCAAGATGGTGTTGATCCACCAAGTGATGCACAAGGCCAAGTTCTCTCTCCCGAGCAAGTTCAATATCAAGAGCAAGCTCAAGCTCAAGAACAAGCTCATGACGACGCTCATGATGATCAAGTTATCGCTCCTCAACTCTCCCTTGAGGAGCAATTGGAGCGTCATGCTACCAAAGTTGCTTTCAGGCTCGCCTCTAGAGAGCGTCACATGGAGAATATACTTGGAAGCATTACAAAGGGGGTAAGCACTCGTAGACAATTAGCAAACTATTGTGCTCATCATGTGTTTGTCTCTTGTGTTGAACCCCAAAAGGTCTACGAGGCGCTCAAAGATCCGGATTGGCTCAATGCCATGCATGAAGAAATCCATGACTTCGAATGCAACAAAGTGTGGTGTTTGGTACCAAGGCCAGAGGAGAACCACAATGTCATTGGAACCAAGTGGATCTTTAAGAACAAGCAAGATGCTCACGGGGTTGTCATTCGCAACAAGGCTTGTTTGGTGGCACAAGGCTACTCCCAAGTCGAGGGTATCGACTATGATGAAACCTTTGCCCCCGTTACTCGCCTTGAATCTATTTGTTTGTTGCTTGTGTTTGCCTCTAATCATAACTTTAAATTGCAACAAATGGATGCAAAGAGTGCTTTTCTTAATGGTCCTCTTAATGAGTTGGTGTATGTCAAACTACCCCCGGGGTTTGAGGATCCTAAGTTCCCCAATCATGTGTATCAACTCGATAAGGTGCTCTATGGCCTTAAACAAGCCCCACGTGCGTGGTATGAGCATCTTACCGAGTTGTTGCAAGATCGTGGGTTTGAAATTGGGAAAATCGACCCACTCTTTTTACTAAGAAGGTCAAAGGGGCCTTGTTTGTATGCCAACTATATGTTGATGATATTATCTTTGGTTCTCCTAACAAAGCCTTCAATGATGAGTTTGCCGCACTCATGACCCCGGAGTTTGAGATGTCCATGATGGGAGAGTTGAAGTTCTTTCTCGGCTTCGAAGTCAAACAAAGAAGAGAAGGAATCTTCATCAACCAAGCCAAATATACTCAAGACATGCTCAAGAGATTCAACCTAAGTGATGTCAAGCTGGCTACTACTCCAATGCCTACCAAATGCCAACTTGACATTGATCCCAATGGTAAAGCGGTGGATCAAATGGTATATCATTCTATGATTGGATCCTTGCTTTACCTTTGTGCATCTAGACCGGATATCATGTTAAGTGTGGGAATTTGTGCATGGTTTCAACCTCACCTAAGGAAATTCACTTTGTGGCGGTCAAGCGAATCTTTCGATATTTGGCTCATACCCCAAACTTTGGCTTATGGTACCCAAGTGGAGCAAACTTCAATCTTTTAGGTTTATCGGATTCAGATTGGACGGGAGACAAAGTGGATTGGAAGTCAACTTTTGGAGGGTGTCAATTTCTTGGTTGCTCTTTGGTGAGTTGGTCTTCCAAGAAGCAAAGTTACGTATCTCTCTCTTCCACCGAAACCGAGTATGTGGCCGCTGGTAGTTGTTGTGCTCAACTTCTTTGGATGAGGCAAACTTTAAGAGATTACGGTGTCATCTGTGATAAAGCGCCTCTTTGGTGTGACAATGAAAGTTCCATCAATATTTCTCTCAACCCGGTGCAACACTTCAAGACGAAGCATATTGAGATTCAGTATCACTTTATCCGGGATCATATAAGACGAGGCAAGATTGATCTTCACTATGTCAACACCCATGATAACCTTGCAGATATCTTCACGAAGCCCTTGGATGAAGCAAGATTTCGCAAGTTAAGGCATGAGCTAAATATCATTGATTTGAGCAATGTGGCTTGAAATTGTGCACACCTCTCTACACTCATCATGCTATCTTGTTTAGATGTAGGCATGGACATAAGGGGAGTGTTGTTCTCTCAATGAACTTTCCCTCCCCCCATTATGCATAAATCGACCAACTCTTTCACATTCACCATTGTTGATGGTATATATGTGCTTCAAAGATGAGTAGTGGTCATGGGCCCAAGGTCAAAATCTTCACGGTGCCATACCATCTTAATCAAACATTGGTGGCCTCAGCCACCTGTCTTCTCCTTCGAGAGGCGTGTGTTTGTTATCTTGTATTCTCCCTTTCTTTGTTCTTGTGGTTGTGTTGTGTTCTCTGTTCTCTTGTGTTAGTCTTTTTTCTGAGCTAAGTCTTTTTCTTTCTAAAAGAAATATAGAGAAAAGGAGAGTTTAGAGATCGAATTCCTGGCTGCGCGGTACTATCGCTGGGAGCGCGCGGTACTACTGCTTACTAATTAAGCGGTACTACCGCCCGCCCGAGCGGTACTATCGCTGCGAAGCTGGACTGCGGGGTTAAGTGGGGGTCGGGGAGTTTTCTCTCCCCATACCCATTCGCCCCCATCTTCTCTTCGCTCTCCAACGACGAACTCGCCGCGAGGGGACGCCGGTGGGCTGCCTCCTCCGGGCCGTTCTTCACCTTTTCCTTCGGTGGGATCGATCCCCACCCCTTCCTCAGGCCATGGATGTTGGTATTGCCCCTGTCTCTTTCTTGTTGCTTCTAGTTTTTAGATCTAGGATTTAGGGGCAATAGGTTTGCATTCCTTGATTTTTAGCCAAATCGAGGCTTGAGTAGGATGGTGAAGACCTCTAAACTGCTAAGATTGATGTTTGGTAGGATTTTTTTTATTTTGGCCTCCCGGTAGTACCGGAGTTGGGCTTGGCAGCCAGGGAACTGTCGTTCCCCTATGGAGCGGTACTACCGCCCCTATGGAGCGGTACTACCGCTTGAACTGGTACTGCTGCCTATCCAGTGAGGTACTACAACTGGGTGCCAACATCCATAACATTCCTACCAAATGTTGATCTATGTCTCTTTTTCTCTTGACTTATGCTCGTTTGTTCGTGTTGTTCTTCGTGTTTGTGTGTTTGGCTTCAGGTGATGGCCCTTCGGAACATCTTGCCCATCGTATCAATCCCGGGCGCACTGGGTCTAAGCGCTATCGCACCTCTAAGGCAGTAGGTGGTTCTGCAAGTGGCTCTGCTAACATTCCTTCCTCAAGTGTTCCGCTAACTCAGTCTCCGTAGTCGTCCAAGAATACTGCAAAGAAGCCTAAGGCGAAGGCCAAGACCATCACAGAGATGACTAATAAGGAGTTATGGGAGAGGCGTTGGCGCAATCCCTATGAGCATGAGCAAGAGCCCACCCTTGTCAACCGTCCTTTCTGGAACCACTTTCAGTATGCAACCTACTTTGATGTGATCATGGCCCAGAGGAATCTTTTTGTTGATGTCCGCTCCATCGGCATTGCTCATTTGGAAAAGGACCTTGCTTATTTTGGCGAAGCTCTGGAGATGTGTTCTCAGTTGAATATTCTCGGCATCATGTCATTCAACAAGGACTTTGATGCGGATCTGGTGGCTCAGTTTTGAAGCCATAGTCCATCTTGGCACCGATGCAGAAAGAACTTTGACATGGATGACCAATGGCAGACGTCTTGCGGTCAAATGGAAAGCATTCATGGAGCTTCTTGGTGTTGGAGATCAAGGGCTTGAGAATCCGGTTGGTTTTCGACCTCATCACAATGCCACCTCCACTCACAAGCAATCTTTCTAGCCTTATTGTACCATGAAGGTGAACCCTCAGATGCAGAAGGAGATGTATGAGCTGCTTGTTTTTTTGGACATCTTTCATCGCATCTTCAGGGAGACTCTCTTTCCTCACATTGGGAACCTGGATATGGTTCACTCATACCTTGTGGACATGCTACTTTTCTGCCAAGGTCAGAAGGAAACAAACACTGAGGAAGCCCTGGATATCTCTCATGTCATGTGGTCTGAGCTGTTGTCTGCCACCTCTGAGCGCAAGTGTCCTATCTATGCTCCGTTTATCATGCTGCTGATTGAGAAGGCTTGGGAGCACACCTATACTGGGTACCCGCTGGAGACTAGCGAGTTGGTCTCTCACGAGGTCAAGAGGCTTAGGAGGAAGGATATCTAGGACACTTCGGTCTCTCGGTCTGGCATTCCGTCTGGTGTTGATGATGCTGAGGCAGAGGCTGATGATGATGAGGAATGGGTTCAGCATCACTACCATTGGACTGATTCTGACCTCGAGCAGCCCCCAGCCGATGACGGAGGTGTGGATGATCATGCGGAGATGTGACGATGGAGTGCGTCAGTTCTGCTATCACCTGTGCCTATAGCTGCTCTCTGTTCCCTTTTCGGTGTCTCGATGCCAAAGGGGGAGAGAGTTTTGGGATTTGCTGAGTTGTGAGTGTGTGTTTGTTGCGTGCCTTGTGCCTTGTCTTTCTTTCTCGCAAACTCTCTTTTGGTTGTTTGTTTGGTTTGGTTTGTGCTCATGAGACCCGGTTACCTTTATTGTGTGTGAGACCTATGCTACCTTATGTATGTCAAGTACTTTAGTAGTTTGTGATATTATTCCTGCTATATCTTTACTCTCTTACTACTTTACCCGTTTATATGTCTCCTCACTATTAGATGATTATCCGACCATAAAAATAGGGGGAGTGCTGATCCTAGTGTGTGTGCTTTGCATTCCAAAGGCAACTCGTTTACATGCACACACCTAGAGGGAGCCTGTCTATTTTTTGTAGTCTTCGGGGTTTGCTTACTCTTTTGTTAATATTCTGTGCAAATCTCGTGTTGTCATCAGTCCACCAAAAAGGGGGAGATTGTAAGGGCATGTCCCTTCCTATGTGGTTTTAGTGGTTGATGACAATGCGTTTGCGGAATAATCGTGTGTGCTAAGTATTTCAGAGATTAATCCTTTGGCACGAGATGATTATTTCCCCTAGAAGCTTTAAGAAGAAGACATGTCGTCTCCCTTGGTTTTTGTTTGGTGGACTTGAGTCGTAGGAGACACCGTACTATCAAGAGGGGGTCTGCATTGGAAAGGCTAGGGTGGAATCATCACGTACACTTCTTTTCGGCACCCTTAGCTCCTTTCCTTGTCTTGGAGCTTTCCGCTTCTTCTAGAGTGGAGGTTAGTGATGGGAGCAGTAGTACCGCTTATGGCCACCAAGTGGTAGTACCGCTGCGCAGTGCGGTAGTACCGCCTGGGGGCATATGTGACAGTACCGCTCCGGTCTGGCTAACTACCGTTTCGATTTGAGAGGGCATTTTCTCGTGTCGGACTTTACGGTAGTAGCAACAGTAGTAGCAGCGGTAGTACTGCTTATAAGCGGTAGTACCGCTGCTACCACCGCGGCTACTACCGCCCCCTCTCCTGAGCCTCGACGTTTCTACAGCACGGTAGTACCACTGGGGGCCGCGGTAGTAAAACTGCGATCTGCGATAGTACCGCTCCACCCAGCGGTAGTACCGCTCTGTGCTGGCAGAAATGGGGATAACGGTTCACTTATCCCCCCACTATATATAAAGAGGACTTCTTCCTCAAGAAGACCTACCTCTTCTCCCCAAGCTCCATTGTTGCTACAAAAGCTTATTTTCGCCCGATCTCTCTCCCTAGCCAATCAAACTTGTTGATTTTCTAGGGATTGGTTGAGAAGGCCCAGATCTACACTTCCACCAAGAGAAATTTGATTCCCCCCACTAATCCCTTGCGGATCATGTTACTCTTGGGTGTTTGAGCACCCTAGGCGGTTGAGGTCACCTCGAAGCCATATTCCATTGTGGTGAAGCTTCGTGGTTTCGTTGGGAGCCTCCAATTATGTTGTGGAGATAGCCCCAACCTTGTTTGTAAAGGTTCGGTCACCGCCTTCAAGGGCACCAATAGTGGGATCACGACATCTCGCATTGTGTGAGGGCGTGAGGAGAATACAGTGGACCTAGTGGCTTCTTGGGGAGCATTGTGCCTCCACACCGCTACAATGGAGACGTACTTCCCCTCAAAGGGAAGGAACTTCGGTAACACATCCTCCTCTCCACCGGTTCCACTCTTGGTTATATCTTGCCTTTACTTGTATAAGCTTTTTGTGTTAGTTCCTTGTACTAGCTTGTGTGCTTATTATTGTTGCATTATATAGCTTGCTAACTTAGTTGCACATCTAGACAACCTTTTTGTTGCTAAGTTTAATTTGTTCAAGAAAAGCTAAAAATTGTTAGTTGCCTATTCACCCCCTCTGGTCAACCATATCGATCCTTTCAGAGGCCAATGTGTGCGGTGTCCAACATGTGGCCTAAAACAACGAACTTATAGGAAGACACAACCGTCTTAAGGAAAATAGATATTGAACATCCCTCGAGACCGCATTAGGATATGGTTGGCCGCTAGACCAGCTGATCTCTTATTGTCGGGTCCCTGGCCAGATGGCCCTCTTCGATCACCCGACCGTCACATGTCAGGCTTGGCGAGCGCGCGGGCATAGCTAGCGTGAGCGAAGCAACTCGACGGGAGGCGACGAATGCTGACACGTGGACCCGACCTCACTCGCCGTGAGCTGTCATGACTCCTGGACAAATGGCGCTCTCCGATTACCGGGCTATCATGCGCCGAGATGGGTGTGCACGAGCCTGACCGGCGCAAGGGACGCAACCTGACAAAGGGGGAGTGAAGTCTATTTTAAACCCTCATGTTGTAGACTGTGATGCAAATGAACCTCCACCTTTAAATCCCTAAAATTGGTACCATGTACTCTTCAATCCTAGTCAATCTAGACCTTAACTCGATCCTATATCTGTTTGAAAGGACAATCCCGGTCGGGATCGGTCACTTCTCTCACTGATCACATGGGCCTACATGTCATATTTTATCTTCTTCCTCAATCTTCCTTTCTTCTCTCTCCTAGCCTCCTCTTTCCCCTAGAATAGTGTGCAGCGGCAGCGGATAACTGACGACCCTGACAAAAACCTCGAGCTCCTGGCCGAGCGTTCTGCCATGAACCATGCTCCGAGTATCGGTATCTTCATCGCTGTGCTCGCTGAGGCGCTGCCTCCTCGGCCGACAAGGATGCAATCTGTCCGGCAGCCAGGCTGCCACTTGGCGTCGTTGGCCGCCGCCATTCGCTTGCAGCTTGCTTGCTGCTGAAGCTATCAATGCTCACGTGCCTAGCCGGCCATAGGTTTCACACGCGTTCGGGCTGTGCTCACCCCTCCTTCAACCCAGCCGCATCCTCCTCGTACCGCGCCGTGTAGTGTGGCTTGCCTGCCGGTGTGCTCGCGCCCGTTGTCGTACATGTCCTACTCATACATGACCCACGCCGCCACCATCGCATCAGGCATTCACGTGCCCCCGTTGCCAGCGCCGCTGCGCAGAACAGCTCCAGACCGACGTCATGCTAAGCTGCTGCAAAATCAATCCAACATCTTGCTTAGCTAGCTTTGCACTTGTACGTGACTTGCTTGCTTCTGAGGGGATACGACCTAGTGATTTAAAACCAACAAGCTCTGCTGCATGCCCATCACAGTGAGGGTGCAGGCGTACGCGAGGTTATGCAGCCTACTACTGGACCTCGAGCTCGCGCGCAAGCCCAGCTTCAGTAGGCTCGCTGCAGCATCGTGGACTAGGCGACTCCATCTTGCGTCCTCGCCGGCAGGCAGTTGCTGTTGTCGATAGAGAGCGCGTGCGCGGGGGCGGGGGGACGCTGGCCCGACAGCAACATCAGTACATCACGAGTTCACGACCATCGATGCCGATCCATTTTCTCCTCCTGCCGACGCCGTTCCCTCCACCTTACTCTTCATTTTCGGCCTGGGCGACATGGCCAAGAGAGCGGCAGCGGGCCAGGACTTGAGGCCCATGAGGTGCGCGATGATGCTGGGAGCAACAGCGGTCCCATCTGGCCAGCAGTCGTGCTGCATGAGGCAAATTGGGAGATGGAAGATGAATATGACGTATGGGCCCGGGTGGTCAGTGACCGTGGAGAGTGATCCCGGCCGGGATCGTTATTTTCCCAGTGCGCCAAACGGATGTGGGGTTTATATTGACCAGGATCAATTAGTACAGGGTACAGATTTCAGGGATTTAGACGTCGAGGTTCATTTTCGTCGTGCTCTACAACCTCAAGGTTGAAAACAGACTTCACTCGGACATCGCTAACAGCCCGCCCAGATGGCGCCCAAGGGCGCGACTAAAAATGCCACACAGTGGTAGTCCCGGGTGCGCATGTGGATCACTGGACCCTTGAGGCAAATTGTGTGGGTAAGAGGCCATCACACAGATCGGATAACTTGGAGCACCCAGGGAGCTAGCCACACGAGGCCCCAACGGGACGGACGATGCTGAGGGCATTCTCGCTCGCGGAGGCTCCCAAGAGGCAGTACTCCAACATTTTGTGCACTAATCCTTTAAAAAGCCTCTCCATATTTATGCACTCTAGTTTCTCCTCCGGTCTAACTATAATAGACTTATAATTATTCTTGAGTGCCGCTAAGCTAATCTCTCTCAGTTTTCTCATAGATTTTTCTTCCTGGATGACGATGTGCTGTTAGATTATTAGTTCGAAACACATGGATAACTTGGAGGGGTCGTCTACTTCAACTCTAGATCGACATATTATCTCGAAGAAATTCTCGCGGCTTGGAGGTATAACCGAGCTGCGGCTGACGGGGTCCTGTACCGAGGATGGCTACTGTCAAGGAGCCCGGCCTGATCAACTACAAGGGGGGCCAACAGGCCCACAACGTGGCGCTAATCCTAGGAGTCCACACGACCTTCCTGACGCACAGGACTAGAGGACGGCGGTGACCCAGATCGCATCCATCATGTAAACCCTAGGCCTCTCATATCCATATAATGGGAGGTCTACGATTCCTCTTGATCCATCTACCCTCAGATAGGAAAAAACACTCGGTAGCAACAAAATTCACCATTGTAACCCCTCGCACGAGGTATTCCTCCACTATGAATAACGAAAACCAGCAAGACATAGGGTATTACTCTCCGGAGGCCCGAACCTGGATAAACCCTCGTGTGACCATTGATCCATCACTTCGAGCTGCTCTTGGGCACCTACCAACGGATCCGACGGAAATCTGATCCGTCAGTTGGCGCGCCAGGCACGGGCGGTGCGGGCTGCAGACCGATCATGGGTCAGATATTTTCTACTTCTGGCGGCCTCTCGCCGGGGGAAAGCCTAACATTTGGCTCTCTAACGTTCATTGCGAACAACATAGGCCGGGGCGACATCAACCCATCTGATCGTCCCACAAATATGATCTACATTGGCAACATCGCCTTCGTCACCAACACGCGTGGCGACTTTCGATTATGCTTACCCACCTGTCCAACCCGGAGGACGCGGTGGGCTCCTAATTATGGTGACCTCAGCCACCATCCCAGCCGACCTCTTCTCGTTAGGGCTAAAGAACGCGGGGCTGCACACTAGAATGACCTCCCCCAACGTCTCCAGAAGAACGTACAACGCGTTGCCATGGTGTGCAACAACTGCCACATCAACCACGCAACCAAAGATTGCTTCCTCGACGAAACGATCTTAGATTGCAGTGTCAACACGTCATACCTGCTATCGTTATGTGACCACGAGAACACATACGGTGAACCGACCTCACCGAAAGAAGCTGAGGCCGAAAACGCCACGAGCTCGCGAGCAAAAATCTGATCTTCGGAGTACGAAGACTGCAGGGAACATCAAAACACCTCGAAATCTTGTGACTAGTGGTAAATAGAGGACGATGTTGCACCGTACGTCCCGCAGCTGATCTCTCTACACAAAGTGATGTCTGCAGAAGTAGAGGCCAAGTCAAGCGATAGTGCACCAAACTCAACCGCCACAACGGTGAAAAAAATCCGTGAAACTCCCGAGCCCAATTACCCATGAGGGAAGCCCACCCCAGTCCCATGCCCGGCCTTGAGAGGGTGAGGGGCGGCTTGGGCCTGTGGCCCTCGAAGTCATGGTAGCAAGTGAATTGTGCGCCATGTTGTGATCACTCTATTCAAGCGAATGCAATGGATTCTCCCACAAATTCTGGGATTAGACCAAATAATGTCATATCGCTCAAGCCATATCTTCTAGCCTACCCCGTTGCACCGATGCTGCACTTCGAAATCCATAGGTAAAGTTCATCCATCTATGCAGCTACCCTCCTCGGCTCCTTCCTTCCTGATTCCCCCACGCCCATCCACCCTGACGGCATGTTTCCTCCTACCTGCAAGCTAATTGATTATATGTTGCCCATGTATACCCGTTATGTGATGAGGATGGAAAATCTTAACATCTTTTTTTGCTCTCATGAGTCGCGAACATATGCTGATAATGAAGTTTTAGGAAAGGCACATGTGGAGCAGCTGCAAAATCAAACAAAGAGATGGGGTTGGATGTAGGAGGCAACACTATCTTTTTTGTTCTGGATTTGATTCAAGAAGGTCACAACTGGAGTTGGGTACTTAGTAGATGCACATTTGAATAAATTATAAAGGACACATAAGGTATCGTTGGATCCTATCTCGCAAATTTGCAAATTACACTCACTAAACAAATTAGACTGGTAAACAATCAAATCTTAACCGTTGTTTTCCCCAAAAATAGACGGCCATCCCTCAGTATGTGTGTGTCTTCATGTGACTCCGAGATTTAACATAGTAACCTCCCACGCGGCCACACCATGATGCGAGATGTTGAGTCGCCGAGCGGAGACCACACCTTAAAAGGATCATGAAGAGGGGTCTAGAGGGGGTGATTAGACCCTTAACAAGTAAAAGTGGCACTTTTTAGTTTCTTCGAGTTAGGGTTGAGTTTAGCACATGTCAAAGGGAACACAATACATTTTACACAAGTATAGCAAGAGTATGAGTAGCAAAAAGAGTAAAGCATGCAAGTGCAAAAATATAAAGGGATGGGATTGGAGTGTGCAAACGCAATGGAGACAGAGAGAATTTTTGGCGTGGTTCCGATAGGTGGTGATATCGTACATCCACGTTAATGGAGACTTCAACCCACAAAGGGTAACAGCTCCTTGAGTCCACGAAGGGCTCCACCCATGAAAGTTTCATGAAGAAGCAACCTTGTCTATCCCACCATGGCCATCGTCCACGAAGGACTTGCCTCACTCGGGTAGATCTTAATGAAGTAGGCGATCTCCTTGCCGTTAGAAACTTCTTGGTTCAATTCCACATCATGTCAGAGGCTCCCAAGCAACACCTAACCAATCTAGGAGACACCACTCTCCAAAAGGTAATATACGGCGTGTTGATGATAAACTCCTTGCTCTTGTGCTTCAAATGACAGTCTCCTCAACACTCAACTATCTCTCATATATTTGGATATGGTGGAAGAAGGATTTGAGTGGAAAGCAACTTGGGGAAGACTAGAAATCAAGTTTCAAATTGTGGGATTGGAATCTCTTGATCGCATCACATGAGTAGATGGTTCTTAGAAAATGAATGGTGGGTGTGTAGGCACGTTCTGATGGCTCTCCTCCGTGAGGAAGAAGGGGTGGATGGGTATATATAGCCTACACACAAAATCCAACCGTTACACACTTTTGACCCATCTCGGTGGCACCGATTAGTGAACTCGATGGAACCGATCTGTGCAAAAATATGAACGTTAGGAATCTCGGTGTGACCGATTGGGAAAACTCGGTGGGACCGATGTGCTAGTGCTTAGGGCAAACCTCCTCTCGGTGGCGCCGATTGCATCATCTCGGTGGGACCGAAATAATTACAATAGGGTAACAGAGAGTTGGTCAAGCCATCTTGCTGAGACCAATTGCAATTCTTGGTGGGGCCAAAATAATTGCAAGAAGTCTAGGGAGAGTTGGCAAGGCCATCTCGGTGGTACCGAGATCCATATCGGTCAGACCGAATTGTTATGATTTTGGCAGTAGCTATGTCAAGATGAACTTGGTGGCTCCGGGTAGGAAAAATCGGAGCGGCCGAGTTCGGAAATTTGGGTTTGGACATATTTGGATGGAGAAAGTAGTTGCGGGTTTTGGATAAATATCACTACACACTTGAGTAACCAGGTCATCAAGCAAAACCTCATCCCCTTTTAATAGTATTGTCTTTCTGATGGACTCAATGTGATCTTAGATCACTAAAATGAAAATGTAGAGTCTTGAGCTTTTGCCAATCCTTTTTCCTTAGCATTTTGAAGGGGTTCCACATCCTCTTGTCCTTGCCATGCCACTATTGAACTTATTTGAAATATACTAGATAAAACTATTAGTCCAACAGAAGATATGTTGCCATTAATTACCAAAATCACCCAGGGAGCACTTGTGCTTTCAATCTCCCCCTTTTTGGTAATTGATGACAACATGCATCAAAGCTTCAAGTGAATGATATGAAGAGTAGTAAGCAAATCTTTGGAAGAACATGTAACATGCATGAGCTCCCCCAATATGTGTGCAATCAAGTAATGCTAGAACTTGAACAATATGTGAATGCACAACATGACATAGTAAGTAATGAGTTACATGTATCTTGGCCATATGCATCAGAGCAAAAAGTGATGTGACATGTACTTTCATGTTTATGATTCTCTCTTGCAAACAATATGTGCAAAAGCAAGAGATCATCATGCACATGAGTGAGATGCATATACTTACCTTGTTGTTCTTGAATTAACTCTTGAAGAAGAAAACTTGAGAAAACATGGTTAAATTACACAAGAGAACTTCAAACAAGAAGAATTTCAAGATTCACAAGAATATGCTCGGATGACATGTTATATGCGGGTCACAGAGTGAGTACTTCATATAGACATAGACATGTCCCCAAAGAATTAAGTATTTGCAGTAAAGTCTAAGGATTGTTCTCCCCTGAGCATGAACTCCCCCTGAATCTAACACCGGATATTGGGAGTTGGTAGGGTGAGAATCAATCAGAGCAAGCTTAAATCTTAAGCTAAGAATCAAAGATAACTAAATGATAGATGCCATCTCTCTCCCCTCTTAAAGACATGCAAATTCTCTCCTCTTATGAAAATGCATATTTCTTCCTTTCTTAGAAGATCTTTGTAAGGATAAGCTTTGATGTGCTCTCTCTCTCTCAGAGAATGTCTCTCTCCCACCTTTGACATCAATTTCCTAGAAGGGTTCTTCATGGTTATGAGTCAAGTGAGTATGGTCCTGGAGAGACATAATGAAGCAGAATGCAAGTTGAGATGCAGGTAGAGGGAAAGAATCATTGAGTGGAGCTGGAAAGAATAAACAATATAGATGGCAAAAAGTTTTCTCAGTAATGAAATCGGTGGCACTGATTCATATCAATCTGTGACGCCAAGATGAGGGAGTTACAGACAGAGCATATCGGAGAGACCGAGTTAGTCCATTTTGGTAGAACCGATGAACTATGTACAAGTAGTGCTTGTGCTTTGGTCTGGACGATAGGCTTGGATCGGTGGAACCAAGTTCAATGCAGAGGAATTTTTTTGTCAACTTAGCTCACTAGAAAATGGAATTTCACAAAGATTTTCAAGGAATTCGATAGAGTTTGCAATGAATTAAAAAAAGGAAAAGAAACACAGACGACATACAAGATCTAGATGATTTTTTTATAAAAGAGAAACACTCTAGCAAAACAAATGCAAGATAAATTCAAAAGAAATACAACCAAGAAAGTAAACACTAGAGGACTTCATCTAGATGAGGGGGTCGGCGACAAAGTCACCTTAGAGTATATTGACTTAGGAGTCAAGTGAGTTCACTTGATCATAGGTCATACTCATCGTTAATCTCAAAATGGGATTGCCATTTTTCATTTAAGCATCTTAATGTATTCACATCTTTTAAGTTGCTTTAACTCATGACTTGGAGCAAAGATTCTCTAAGATGGAAAAACATGCCTTAGGTTTGTTATTGAACTAGGTCATGTAGTTGAACTTGTGGTGAATGCTCAATGTTGATGTGGTCCATCAAGAGTTGGGAAGATCCCTATGAGTGTGAAGTTCATATTCCTACATGGGTTAGTCTTTCAAGGAATAATTCTTATGTATCCAAAATGATAATATTGAAATTCATCATATAAATGTTGTCAAAGGATATGTTTGAGTGGAGTCTTGTTCCTTGAGCTCAACAACCAAAGCATAAATACTTGGGGATGTAGAAATTGCTCAAGAGCTGAGTGATTTGCAATTGCATAGAATGAGGCTCATCCTAGTACCTACAAGGGTTAGATAACATACAAGGGTGCAAATCACTATTGCAGGATGCTGCTAACGCGACACTATGATCAGAGACCCTTCGAGAAACTGTGTGCGATGCAATAATCGCAAACGGTGTTGTATGAAAACTGTCAGAAATGTATAAAACGTTTGCGATGAGGGATGCATCAAACACGGTTCAGGTTTTATTTGCGTCTACGATGAAGGGCATACGATTCAGTTCAATGAACTGTTTGCAATGAGGAGGAACAAAAGAAATGGGCGGCCAGATAAAGGCGTGTGCGATACACAACATACAGTTCACTCGGATGAACTGTTTGTGATTAGGCAAGAGAATAGAAACGATTCAATATAACAAGATGTGTGTGATATGCGGCAAACAGGTCTGTAATCAGAAATGTGTGCGAAGACCGATAATAACGCAGACGATTGCTTCTAATAAGACGTATGTGATATGCTCTGTCTACACAACATCTATTAGCAAGGACTAGTTGTTCCACCGGTAGCTCATGTAAGAAAACTATCAAGTTAAGTGTGCTCAGGCTGGAGCAGCCATCGGATGGGTGACTGGATGGGAAGTTGTGTCGGTGTTAAATTAGCTGATGGGATGGGTCATTTCGGTCAAATGACCGAAATGCCCCATTCCCTCAGCTAATTTAACCTCGAGGTCCTTGTTTTTATGTTTTAACAAATGTTAATTAAAGAAGGTGTACCGCATTACTTTTTGACAATGTGTGATACGTGGCATACAGTTGATCCATCCGACCTATTTGTGATGGAATAGGCCATGTGTGTTGTGGGCAAACGCTTGCTAGTATTGAACCATTTGGGATTGATGAATTCATCACCGACGGGTTCCCTAGTGTGGTCCGTGTTCATCTGATCATCATCTACGACTTGTGCTAGCTCGATGCTAAGTTTCCATTAATTGATGGCGTTTTATGAACACACCACCGTTTCCCGCCATTTCCTCACCTGTTTCGCGCCACCCTGCTATACTGCGCATAGGGGGCGCGCGACGCACGGAGGCGACAAGCGCAGCCTGTAGCACATCCACCTTTTCCAAGCATGCCAACCCACCAAAGCGCCGCCTCTGCCATCAACCTTGTCGACGGCGAAAATGAGGAGGCGCCACGACCCGTCGAGGCCGAGGCGCTCCCCAGCAACGCGATGGACGAGGCCGTGATGCGTGTCATCGCCAGGGTTGAGCAGACCTTTGGCGCATGGCGCTTGAGCGCTATGGATCAAGATAGGCATGTTAGCGCCGACAGGCCGCAGCTCGCCGCACAACATGATCGATGGCGTGTCGCTCGGCGAGACCGTTGGAGCGCCGTAGAGCGAGAGGCGCGGCATGCCGCACAACTACAGCGGATCCATCGGTGCTTGCCTGCTGTTGACACGGCGTCGCAGTTGGGTACACATCCCGTCAGTACCCCCATTCCTTGCCGGGAGTGGGTAGAGGCCCTCAGCGCCGTACTTGCACCAGAGGCCGGTCGCGCCGTACTTACACCGGACGCCCGCCGTGCCATTCGCGTGGGTGCCGCCGTTCACCTTGTCCGCGGCCCGCTGGATGCCAACGCGTTGATCCGTAGGCTCGACCGCCTCCTTGGCCCAGGTGCCCACCTGGGCGCAGTAGAGGAACATGGCCATCGCATCCTCGAGCTGGTGATCTCCGATGAAATAGCCAACTTGGAGCTCAAGATCACGCTCCAGATGTACCGCGAGCATGTTGACCGCTTGGACGAACGCCTGCACGAGTTCAGGCAGGGCCAAGAGCTACCCTAGGCAAGGGCTGCTGGTCATGGTCGATGCGTTTTATTTTGGAAAGTCGTTTCGACGTGGATAGCTATGTATTCACAGCAATCATAGAATTGCTCTGTTTCAATATGTGTACTCTGTTTCCCATTCTTATATGTTCTGTTTCAATGTGTGTATATACGCTTTCCATTCTGTATATGTGGATGATAACAGCTAGATTCAAATTAGTATAAAAAACAGATAGAAAATGGAATTCATAATATATATATATATATAATCATCACATATACGTGATGATACTTAACTACTACTCCCTCCGTTCCGATTTACTCGTCGTGGTTTTAGTTCAAATTTGAACTAAAACTACGACGAGTAAATCAGAACGGAGGGAGTAGGTACAATGCATATAATTGAAAATGAACAATACTAAAACTAATAATCCTTCCTGGGGGCAGTATTCCGACAGCCCTTCACCAGCAGCTCCCTGGTGCGCGGCGTCTTCCCAGTGCGGAGGCAGTACTCCGACTCCTCCGCCTCGCAACGCTTGACGTACCGATCTGCCTCTTGCTGGCGGACGCGCGAGGCCGATCTTTCCATTTCGTTGGGCGCCCACTGGAGCTCCTCGTCGGTGGCACACTGGAGCTTATCGGCCCACCTCCACGCAGCGACGAGGCGCCCAACGCATATGACCTTCCCCGCGAAGTACCCGTCTTTGTACACCTCCTTGGCACGACGACACGCCCGCCGTCAAAGCTCCTCCGCTTCCTTTTTCTAGGCGGCATCACGGGCTTCACAGGCCGCCTGGTACCTGGCTTCCTCCTCCACCATCTCCTTCTTCAACGGCACTTGCCTGCCTTTCTCAGCCGGCGGTAGTGACTTCCACAGACAAAGATTGTACTGGCCCCAAAACCAATCCAAAGTTGGGGGGTCCGGCGCAACCTCGCCAGGCGGCACATAGGGGTCCTCTTCGCTGCTAATCGAGTGGGCGTCCTCGGGGGGGGCGGCGACTCCTCGTCGGCGCGTGGGCAGACCGGCGACGCCATGGCAGAGATTTGAGAGAGAGAGAGAGAGAGAGAGAGAGAGAGAGAGAGAGAGAGAGAGAGAGAGAGAGAGAGAGAGAGAGAAAGAGAGAGAGGGCGAGCGAGGGGAGGATGTAGATGAGAATGCAGGCAGGACGACGTAAGCAAGGTAGTATTTATTGTCGGCTAGAATCTAGATCGATCGGGACAATACACACGCCGGTCGCCGGAATTTACGAGTATTGTAGTTTGAATTACACACAATTCCCGCAGCAAATCCGCGTGTGCACATAATAGCTGACGGTTTCCAATATAGAACCGTGTCTGGGTAATGATCCCCGTCAATCACCTACCAAACCTCGAGCCACGAGATAGAGTGCCAATCGTGTGGGGGCGAGTTGTCTTGCTAGATCTTTACATTTTATTTTTTGAACACCAGATATTTACATCGTCTGATGATTTTTTAACTCGCACACAAGTACACAAAAATATGATTTGTCAAACCGTTTTGGTTAGGCGTTGCATGTAGATGTAGTTCAAATTTGAATTACAGTCATTAAATGGTTAGAAAATCACTTAAATGTCTTTAAAAGGTCAAATGACCCCTGAAAATTTCCAAAATTTCACATGACAGTTGTATTAGTGCAAGTTAAACGCAGGAAATAAATTGAAGGCCGTAAGAGGAAGCTATCTCCCGTCCATCAGCAAACATGCATTGTTCCCTCTTGGAACCACGAACCTTCTAGTGAGTTGCTCCGGTTTGTGAGGGGTTTGTGTCCAAACTTATGTCAAACAGACCAATTTTTTTACCACATCATCTTGGTGGCATGACATTAAATCAAGCAAGGTTTCATGTTTTTCCGATCATTTTTTATTTTTTGGAATTAAAATGCCATGGCATGCACTCCATGCATGTGCCCATGCCTTGACACCAATATGTTTGAAAATTCCTTCTAATTTAATGCACATGGAATTAACTCGAACAGAAGTACACAAAAATATTATTTTTCAAACCGTTATGGTTAGTCGTTGCATGTAGATGTAGTTCAAATTTGAATTACGCTCATTAAATGGTTAGAAAATCACTTAAATGTCTTTAAAAGGTCAAATGACCCCTGGAATTTACCAAATTTTCACATGACAGTTGTATTAGTGCACGTTAAACGTAGGAAAAAATTTGAAGGCCGTAAGAGGAAGCTATCTCCCGTTCGTCATCAAACATGCATTGTTCCCTCTCGGAACCACAAACCTTCTAGCGAGTTGCTTCGGTTTGTGATGTTTGTGTGTCCAAACGTTCGTCAAACATGCCAATTTCTTTACCACATCATCTTGGTGGCATGACATTACATCAACCAAGGTTTCATGTGTTTCTGATCATTTTTCTAATTTTATGAATTAAAATGCCATGTCACTCCATGCATACGTATGCATGTGTCGATGTCGTGAGACCAATATGTTTGAAAATTCCTTCTAATTTACTGCACATGGAATTAACTCGCACACAAGTACACATATATGATTTTTCAAACCGTTTTGGTTACATGTTGTATGTAGATGTAGTTCAAATTTGAATTATGGTCATTAAATGGCTAGAAAATAACTTAAATGTATTTAAAAGGTCAAATAACCCCTAGAATTTTCAAAAATTTCACATTACAGTTGTAGTAGTGCACATTAGACGTAGAAAATTTTTTGAAGACCGTAAGAGGAAGCTATCTCATGTTCGTCATCAAACATACATTATTCCCTCTCGGAACCACGAGACTTCTAGTGAGTTGCTCCGGTTTGTGAGGGGTGTGTGTCCAAACTTTGGTCAAACATGCCAATTTTTTTACCACATCATCTTGGTGGCATGACATTACATCAACCAAGGTTTCATGTGTATCTGATTTTTTTTTTATTTTTTGGAATTAAAATGCCATGTCACTCCATGCTTAATTGTGTCATAGCCGTTAGACCAATATGTTTGAATATTCCTTCCAATTTACTGCAAATGGAATTAAATTGCGCACAAGTACACGAAATATGAGTTTTCAAACCGTTACGATTAGCTGTTGCATGTACATGTAGTTCAAATTTCAATTACAGTCATTAAATAGCTAGAAAATCACTTAAATGTCTTAGAAGGTCAAATGACCCCTGAAATTTTTCCAAAATTTGACATGACAGTTGTATTAGTACTACAAAACTTCTCGTTCATTTAAAACACCATCCGTTGGCACTTTATTCCAAATTCGTCTTTCACAGCTAATAAAAAATATCTACAACATCACACATAGTTGTTTTCTAGGAACCGTTTGCGATGAATATATCTGGGTCTATTTAAGTCTCCCTCCTTAAGCTTCGCCGGCTCGTCTACTCTAGTGCCGGCAACCCCCGAATCCACAAATCCAGATCCCTATTCCTGCACCCCCTTCTTGCAAAGATGACGCCGAGGAAACGCTTCGTGAAGGCTCGTACGATGGCCGCGTCCCCCTCCCGAGCGCCGCCGCCTGCGCCGAGAGCGCGTTCGCCTACGCCGAGAGTGCCACCGCATTCGCATTGAGCACGGCTGCTTCCGCCGAGAGAGCGTCTGCGGCAGCCGACAGGGCAGCTGCAGCAGCCGAGACGGCTGCAGCTGCTGCTGCGATGGCGGCTGCAAACGCCAAGAGCGCTCAAGCCGCCGTCCGTGCCGCTGATGTCGCCCTGGCCCGGGTCGAGGCCATCCATGCCAATATCGAGGATGCACACGCCAAGATATTCCAAGCCACCTCTGACTCCAGCATGCAACCTGTCAGGGATATAACTATTAGGTATAAACCGCCCAGGAAGGGGCCGGTTTATGCCTATAAGGATTACTTCTATTGAAGCCCAGCGAGACATGGAGCATGGCGCTTTATTGTGGAAGGCTAGAGATTTAGGGCCCAAGAAGTGTTAGGGCCCATGAGTGTAAACCGACCTACGGCGTATAACTTGTGTTGTAAGATAGGAAAAATAGAGACCGAGCCAGGCACGTTCATGAGCCGGCCTCGGCATTATGCAAACCGGACCGGGCGTCATCTGTGTATATAAAGGGACAACCCAGCGACGGTTCAAGGGGAGACAACAACTTGAGACACAGGCAAAGCAGATTCGCTCCCTGGTCATTGAAACCTTAGCAATATTACACCAAACTAGACGTAGGTTTTTACCTTCGTCGAAGGGGCCGAACTAGTATAAAAATCCCTTGCGTCCTTGTCCACTTTAACCCCTTTAAGCTAACCCGTAGCGATGGCTCCACGACTAAGTCCTTTTTCTAGGACATCCGCCGTGACAAAACCACGACAGTTGGCGCCCACCGTGGGGCTATCGCACGATGGTTTCGAATTCTTGAAGGGCAGCTTTGAAGGACTCAAGGGTTACGCAGTGGGCCGGATGACCAAGAGTCGTTGTGGCAAGATCTACATCGACGATGCAGGCTGGGGTCCCGAGGCCAATTCAATCGAGTACGGGTACCGGGTCCCCTTTGGTGGCATCCACGTCTTCATTAGCAAGATCGGCGAACCGGGCCCTGAGCCGGACATCTTCTCCAACATCACCGAGTCGGCTCAGCGTGCGAGACCTGCCTGGATTTGGCCCGCCATCAAGCGCGTCTTCGTGGGAGCGGTTCACGGAGCACAAACTAAGGGTGGATCGAAATCCGGTGGTGAGACCACCATTTATTCTGGCAACGAGTCATCCACTGGAGAAACCGAGTCTTTATATCTATTGCAAGATGGCCGGTTTGGGGGCTGTTCTGATGGTGACAGTATTCCGGACATCCTTGATCCGCCGAGCCGGGTCGCCGTCTTCATGGCCGGATCACAATCTGTGCAACAGTCTTCAACTGCGGCGGCGTTAACGTCCGAACTGGCGGATGCGGCGGCAGTTGGGGCAGGAGGCCCGGTTCAGCGGCCGGCTCAAGTCCTGACCGCTTTAGTTGATACTTTGACAGCGCTGCTAACCGCGGAGGTCGGCCAGGCCGAGAAGGTGCAACATGACGCAGAAGTTGCTAAGGTGAGGGGCCAAATAGATCAAGCTAAGTTGGACCTGGCTGCTGAGAACTCTAGGATGATCGCAAGGCAGGCCGAGCTAGATGCTTCGGCCTATCGGCTTCTGTTGGATCAAGCGGCATCAAATGATGTAATGAGGAGAAGGCGCCAATCTCACCTGCTGCCGGTTTACGAAGCGAGGAACCTTTTTAGCACGCCAGGCGTGGGAACCAGCAACCAGCCGGAGGTAAACCGAGGAGAGGTGCTAGGTACAAGGGCATCGGTCCAGCCGCAGGCCGTAGACCCGGCCCGTCAGGTTGCCCCGTCATAGCACGCGCCAACGCCTCCTGGTCACTACTCCAACCCGTTGGATAACATAGTTGCGGCCGCTTCTCGATTGGCAGCCCTTCCCATTGAAGGGGGATCCCCTGTAGCAGTGGAGGCGCAGCGAGCTAGGGAGTTCCTGGAGACCGCTTTAACTCAACAGCAGACCTACTCTCACAGCCGCGAGAGGATTCATTCCACTCCTCGCCCAAGCCGAAGTTACAGCAGGCACATGGATGAACCGGCCGTGTCAAGTAGCGCGTGGAATCGTAACCCGCCGCGGAAGGATAACCCGACAGGAGAAGGAGCAAACGCTCAAGATGTGGTGGATCAGGGCACACAACGCTGAGAGGCCGAATTAGCAGCACAGTATGAAGCCCGTCAGCCTACACCGATTCGTCCATCTAGCACGGTCGAGCCAGGGGTTACTTCCAGCTCCTTGGGAGTGCCGTGTCTCACACCTGCTTTACACAATGTATGACTGCCTAAGGACTTCAAAGGACCATGCAAGGTGCCCAACTATACCGCGGATCTGTCCCCCGAGGCGTGGGTCGAAAGCTACGAGATGGCAATGGAGATGCTAGATGTGGACGATGCGACGTGTGCGAAATACTTCACCATGATGCTGGAGGGCACGGCTCGTACCTGGTTAAAAGGCTTACCGCAGAACTCCATCGGATCATGGGCCGAGTTACGACGCTGGTTTATCAATAACTTCAAGGATACATGCAACCAGCCCATATCCATTGTAGACTTGGCGGCCTGGGTTCAAGGGGAATACGAGTCAACAAGCCACTGGGTGCGTCGGGTATTAGAGATCCTGCATTCCTCAGACCGCATCAATCCGGACATAGCAGTGGTGACATTGGAAGGCAACTGCCAATTTGAGCCTCTGAAGCTGAAGCTAGGACGGCTCAAGCGTCACTGTAATGACATGGGAATGCTCATGGGGGCCCTGGTGAAATATACAAATTCGGATAGTGCCAAATATCCAGAGTCTGACAATGATAAATCCGAAAAATGGAAAAAAGAATGGTAAAGCGCCATAGTCTAATCCGGTGAATCAGGGGTACATCGGTAAGCGTAAAGCGGATATCAGTTCAAATTTCATAGCTAACACTAATGTGCAGGAGGATGGCCAGCATCGTAAGGGTAGACCGCCTCACGGGGCGGAGGACAAAACATCAATCTGGAACGCCAGATGAATGTGCTTTGTCCCAGGCACGTCACGAAGGAAAAGCCAGCCACACACCTCTGGAAGGACTGCTTTATTATGAGGGAGTTCAGAAACCGGTTCCAATACGATCACGGATCGTCCGGCGGTTCAGGCCCTGGTTTTCACGGACCGGGTTATCAAGGTGGTTGTTCCGGTCGAGGATTTCAAAGTAACCGGGGCGGCCACAGCAATCAGAACAGACACAACCAACAGAGTGGCCAGGGTGGTTATAATAATCAGAGTAATCATCAGCAACAACAACAACAATCAGGCTATCAGAGTAACCCGAAGCAATTGAGTAGCGCATCTTCACCACGAGCTTATGTAAACGTGATCAGAAGGTTTACAAGATGGCAGTGCACTCTGTTGAACCGACGGTGCCTCGTTATTTACGCTGGTCGGAGTAGCCCATTGTGTGGAGTCGAGAGGATCATCCGCCCCGGGTTGATAATCCGGGTCAGCTGGCTCTGGTGGTGGCGCCTCAGGTTGGAGGCTATAAGTTCACCAAGGTGCTCATGGACGGAGGAAGCAGCATCAATATTCTGTATTATGAGACTTTTCGTCGCATGGGGTTGACAGACAAGAAGCTCAGACAGTCCAACAATGTTTTCACGGCGTGGTACCTGGTAAATCGGCGTATCCGGTCGGTAAGATAGACCTGGAGGTCACTTTTGGAGATGAGCATGATTTGAGGTCGGGAACTTTGACCTTTGAAGTGGTAAAGATCAAGAGCCCGTATCTCGCCCTGTCCGGGTGGCCGGTTTATGCCAAGTTCATGGCTAGGCCTTGTTACGTTTATCTGCAGCTCAAGATGCCAGGTCATAAAGGAACTATTACGGTCCATGGGAGCCGTAAGATTGCTTTGGAATGCGAGGAAGGTGATGCAGCCTACGCTGAGGCGGTTTGCGCAACTAAGGAGTTGAAATTTTACAAGGATAATGTTGATCCGGCAGACATGTCTCCGTTGAAGAAACCAACTACGGAGCATGATCCGGCCTTAAAGTTCAAATCAGCTAATGAGACCAAGCAGGTTGACTTTGTTCTTGGCGATTCATCCAAGCAGTTTACCATCAGCGCTAACCTGGATCCGAAATAGGAAAGCGCGCTCATCGAGTTCATCCGTGAGAATCGGGACATCTTTGCATGGAAACCTTCTGACATGCCAGGTGTACCGAGGAAACTCGATGAGCACACTCTTAATGTTGATCCCAAGTTTAAACCGGTTAAACAGTTTCTCCGCCGCTTCAATGAAGAGAGACGCAAGGCTATTGGTGAAGAGGTGGCCAGGCTCTTGGCGGTAGGTTTTATAGTGGAGGTGTTTCATCCTGAGTGGTTGGCTAATCCGGTGTTGTTGCTTAAAAAGAATGGCACTTGGCGAATGTGTGTTGATTATACTAATCTGAACAAGGCTTGCCCAGCTGATCCTTTTGCCCTCCCCTGTATTGATCAAATCATTGATGCTACGGCGGGTTGTGAGTGCTTAAGTTTTTTGGATGCATATTCCTGTTATAATCAGATCAAGATGGCAGTTAAGGACCAGGAGAAAACAGCCTTTATAACTCCCTTTGGAGCCTTCTACTATGTATCTATGCCTTTCAGACTCAAGAGTGCCCAGGCGACCTATCAGCGCTGTGTGCAGAATTGTCTTCATAAACAGATTGGGCGGAATGTTCATGCTTATGTGGATGACATTGTGGTAAAAACTAGGAAGGAAGAAACATTGATAACTGACTTGCAGGAAACTTTTGACAACCTTCGAATTTATAAGATGATGCTTAATCCGGCCAAGTGTGTTTTTGGTGTACTAGCAGGCAAGCTCCTGGGGTTCTTGGTGTCAAACAGGGGAATTGAAGCTAATCCGAAGAAGATCAAGGCTATTACATCCTTGGCTAAACCAGCGTGCATCAACGATGTCCAATGCTTGGCGGGCCGTATTGCGGCACTAAGCCGGTTTATCAGCAGTTTGGGAGAGAAGGCCATCCCGCTTTATCAGATGATGAAAAAGACAGACCAGAAACCCTAAACCCTAAATCCTAGTGATGCTGCTGATGCTACGTTCGAGGACTTAAAGAAGAAGTTGGCAGAGCCGCCCATCCTTGCTGTACCAGTCGATAATGAGCCGATGTTGTTATACGTGGCTGCTAATGCCCGAGCAGTAAGCGTTGCCATTGTGGTGGAGCGCAAGGAGGCAGGAAAGGAATATCCGATTCAACAGCCGATTTACTATATTAGCGAGGTGCTCATTGAGTCGAAGCAGAGATACCCGCATTGGTAGAAATTGGTATATGGAGTCTTCATGGCAAAACGGAAGCTTAAGCAGTATTTTTAGGGCCATCCAATCACCATGGTCAGTTTAGCCCCTCTGGGAGATATAATCCAGAACAGAGAAGCAACTGGCCGGGTTGCCAAGTGGGCCGAACTTAGTCCTCACGGGCTAAAATATGTGCCTCACACTGCAATCAAATCTCAGGCACTGGTGGACTTCATCAACGATTGGACAGAGTTGCAAGCACCGGAGGAGAAGCCGGATCACACGTACTAGACTATTCACTTTGATGGTTCCAGGCAATTGGAGGGCTCGGGGGCAGGAGTCGTACTAACTTCCCCACGAGGAGATAAGTTCTGTAATGTCCTCCGTTTAATGTTCCCTTGTACTAACAATGCAGCTGAGTATGAAGCTCTCCTCCATGGTCTGCGAATGGCTAAGGAGATGAATATAAGTCAGGTTAAATGTTTCGGCGATTCGGACCTGGTGGCGCAACAGGTATCTGGCACTTGGGATTCCAAGGACTCGCTCATGGCAGCATATCATCGTGAGGTAGACGCTATAGCTGGACACTTCAAGGGTTACCAGGTGGATCATGTGGACCGGCGAAAGAATGAAGCGGCCGACGCATTAAGCCAGCTCGGCTCCCAGTGTAAACTGGTTCCACCTAATGTCTTCCTGGACGTATTGCATAATCCATCGGTGAAATTACCTTCAGAAGAGGATTTGGCTGTTCCTGATCCGGAGGCTGAATTGGTGGCGCCGCTTCATGCTATTCCGGATTGGACAGTCCCGTATCTGGCGTACATGCACCAAGGTGAGTTACCAGAAGATGAAGTTTTGGCTAGACAGATAGTCCGGTGGTCCAAATCAATGACTATTGTCAATGGAGAACTGCATCATTGCAGCGTATCCGGGGCGTTTCAACGTTGTGTATCACCGGACAAAGGCCGTGAAATTCTTCGAGAGATTCACGAAGGAGATTGTGGTCACCACGCCGGTTCAAAGTCTTTGGTGGCTAAAGCTTTTCGTCATGGTTTCTATTGGCTGACGGCTCATGCTAATGCAGAGGACTTGGTCAAAAAGTGTGATGCTTGCCAGAAATTCTCACGGCGTGCTCATATACCAGCTCAAGAATTGAGGATGATTCCAATTACTTGGCCATTTGCGACTTGGGGGCTGGACATGGTTGGGCCCTTTAAGAGATCTCCAGATAAGAAGACCCACCTTCTGGTGGCGGTGGATAAGTTTACCAAGTGGGTCGAGGCGGAGCCAGTCAGCAAGTGTGATGTAGAAATGGCGGTTCAATTCATCAAGAAGGTGATTTTCTAGTTTGGCTTTCCACACAGTATTATAACTGATAATGGTACCAATTTGTCCAAGGGGGCTATGGAGGAATTTTGTCAACGAGAGCACATCCGGCTGGACATATCTTCAGTGGCTCACCCCCAGTCTAATGGTCAAGCCGAGAGAGACAATCAAGAGATCTTGAGAGGCATCAAACCCCGGATCATGGTCCCTTTGTAGAGGACGCCGGGTTTTTGGGTGGAGGAATTACCCTCTATGTTATGGAGCATCAACACCATGCCTAACAGGTCTACGGGTTACACGCCTTTCTTCATGGTATATGGAGCTGAAGCGGTCCTCCCTAGTGACATCCGTCATGAGTCGCCTCGGGTGGTGGCTTACGTTGCAGCTGATAATGAGAAGGCACGGCAAGTCGCGTTAGACAGGTTGGATGAGGAGTAGGGGTGGGCACAAAAACCGAAGAACCGAAAACCGAACCGATGCCGAAACCGAATAAACCGAATTTTCGGTTTTTCCTAGTGTGACAGCAAAATTCGGTTTTCATGTCCACTAACCGAACAAAGTTCGGTAGGTTCGGTTTTATTCTCGGTTAACCGAACAAAAACTGAATAAACGTGAATCAGCAAAAGAAACGATGCAAATACACGTGCAGGCGCGCAACAATGTCCCCCGAAAGTCACGCGAAGACGCTCCCACGATCGGCCACCAACGCATGGTGCGCAGCTCACAGGACATACATGGGCCTCCTTTTTTTGGACCAAAGTGCATGAGGCCCAGCTCATCGTGTGCTTCTTCGGTGGCCCGCGCATGCGCGCATGCGTACAGCCGGCCAGGCTATCAGGCTCCTTTAGTCCCACCTCGCTCCACTGGACGTATAATTCAAATTTTCTGCCTATATAAGAGGGTGCCACTGCTACAGTCTGAGCAGGAATAATTGAAGCGTGCTTCTTCGGTATAAAACCGAAAACCGCACCGAAATTTCGGTTCACCGAATTTTCGGTTAGCTAGTTTTAGCTAGCATTTTCGGTTTCTAGTTTTACTAACCGAAATTTAATAAACACCGAACGGTAGAAACCGAATTTTCGGTTTATACCGAACGCCCAGCCCTAATGAGGAGCGTGACATGGCAGTAGCTTGATCGGCGATTTATCAGCTGGATTTGCGCCGATATCACAGTCGCCGGGTTAAAACCAGAATGTTTCAAGAAGGTGATCTAGTGCTCCGGCTCATCCAAGACCAGACAGACATGCACAAGCTATCCCCGCCTCGGGAAGGACCCTTTGTGATCATCAAGAATCTACACAATGGATCATACTACCTCGTTGACGTTCGAGAACACAAGGACTCATGCACCGCGGAGGAGGAGACCCGACGGCCATGGAACATCGCTCATCTTTGGCCTTACTACACCTGAGCCATAGGCTCCGCTTTATGTACATACATCCGCAATGTATATATTATGATCAATATAATAAACCGGTATCCCCGTTAAAGCGGGGTATCTGCTCCTTTTTTCATAAGAGTTTGTCACATGGGGGCTTCTGTGTGTAAAGGAGTTCCTATGGCCCTCTTAGACCGGCTATTAAGCTAATATCAACATAAGAGCATAGCTCTGGTTACTTCGGTAATCCGGCTATCAAGCCAACATGATGGTAAGGGGCAAAAGAGAGTTCGATGCATAGCACAACTCAAACATAGGCACCCGACGAGCACAACTCAGAATGTTACTTGGGGGCTCCTGTCGCACAACGGCAACGAGTTTTTAAGACCCTTGTAATAGGCTATCAAGCCACGTCTTGGAAGCCTGGTGTATACACCTAAAACCCCGGGTTAACCTGCCTGCATCAAGTAAGTCACTCCGCCCAGGTAAACCTGGTATGACCCGTCGAACGATTGACAAGTCAATCTTATAACAGACCTTGAACTTGTCAACGTTAAAACGATGATTGGTTAAGGATTGAGGACCATCTTAGCATGCTTTGTGAATGGTTCAACTTAGTGGCCTGGCAGCCCATGAAAAGCCTCGAATTTGGAGCCTAGCAGCTCGTAAAAAGCCTCAACTATAGGATTTTATTTGCTTTGTTTGCATAATTTTTATTTCTCAAAGTGATTTTTGATCCGATATTTATTGATTCGGCGGAGTGGTCGACTATAAGTTGCCACCATAATAAACCAGCGTTCACAGAACCTGGTCTGGTTTGATTACAAATCGCCAGTACTATTTACAGCTAAACCGGTGTTTATCACAACCCGGTACGGTTTCATCATGAACCGACAAAATATTGCAGGAGTCATCAATACTCACCACTTGGGACCATCGCCCTTGCTGCAAAATATTGGTTAAGCCAATGACACAAATTTCTATCACAGGTATGATATATGTTTCATATTTTAAATACAGTTCAGGTTATAAACCTAGATCATGTATTTGGGCATTATGACCCGTCCAGCAATAAACCGCCAGGACCCTTTAAATTTTGTCTTATGCAGAAACAGGTGGAACAAAACTGTTAAAGCATCATAAGCAGAAAAACTATGAAGTTACCAGATTGAGCAATGTTATGCAAAGGGAATATACATAAGGACATAACCAAATGTTTCAGCTACCCTATTACAAGGCGTTTTACAGCCCAAAAGAATATATGTTCCTTGCCAAAGTACTGTGACATGATAAATGTTAAACCGGCGCTGGTTCATGACTCTGTGTCAGCTCGGTTAGATGGTTGTGGATCGTCCTGTGCCGTCTCCTCGTCGTTCTCATCCAGCAGCTGGAAGTTAGTGGTTGCCCAATTGATCTTTGTCAGCGCTTGGAAAATAGCTTCATCGCTTATGAGTTCAGATGGTTCAACATCAGGAGCGTATGTATGCTTACGGATAGGCGGGGTGAGATCTTCCACTTCATAGACCGGAGTGCTAACCTGGCGATTATCAGCATCGTAACCTGCTTGATAGCGGGACATATCAGCTTCATCGGCTAATTTGCTGGCCAATGGCCGCATTTATCTTGTTAAAGCCCGCAAGTCTGCATCTGTGAACTCTGATCCGTCCTCCTTCATGCTTGGATAACCGTTCATCACATCGGCCGGATCAAGATCAGGCACCCAAGCCTTCGCCCGAGTTAATGCCATTAAAGCGCCAGCCCTGGCAGCTGATTTCTTGAGCTCTCCAAACCGGGCGGGTAGAACTAATAACTTCTCCAAAGTCCCCTTGATCAACTTGGGAGACAGTTTGTTATGGGAAGCAGTGCAAACAATCCTTTGAGCGCTGGTATACAGCTGCTCTATAAGAGTATATGCGGCCTTCAATTTCTTCCGCATGTCAGTGCCAAGATGAGTAGTACGTTTTCCTGCGTCAATGGAACTAGAGTTAAACCGGAAGAGTGCGGAACTATCATATTCAGAATGGTGTTAAGAATATTTACCAAAGACAACAGTAGTCATGGCGTTTATCTGCCGCTTTAAGTCAGACAGCTCTTCGGATACTGGATTGAGAGCAGCCTCCGCATCAACTGCCCTTTTCTCCAAAGCGGCTCTTTCGGCATCCCAATCCGCCTGTGCCTTCTGGAAGTCTGTCTTCAATTTTTCCATGCTTGTTAAAGCAAGAGTCAGCTCATCCTTGGCCTTGGAAGCAACGTTTTGTTGAAATTTCAGAGTATCTTGGAGCTCAGCCACTTGGGATTCTTTCTGATTCAGATCCGCCTGCAAAGAGAAGCACACATCATACTTTGGTGAAAGCATATTGGAAGTCCCGAGCACATAACAACTTATATACTTGGCACTTGGGGGCTAATGCATATTTGCAGTTATCAGGCATCTTTAATAAAGTCCCAAGCACATAACAAGGTATACACTTGGCACTTGGGGGCTAATGCGTTATTGTTCAAAGAGGGTTACAAAATAGAAGTCCCGGTTCATCTTGAAGAGATAAACCGGCCCTTGGGGACTACACATGTGAAAATTGTATAATGGGTATTCTGAAGTCCCGGTTCATCCTGAAGGAGTAAACCGGCCCTTGGGGGCTACGATGGAGTTAAGACAAGCTATAAGGCTTAAGCAGGAATACAGTTAAAGGAAGTTAAGAAGAAGTTTACCTCATAACGTTCTTTCATCAGATTTACTAAACCGACTTCATAATCACGGCTGGTATGCAGCCGGTTCAGATATCCGGAATGAAGATCCTAGGCGCTGAGTTGAGCATAGCTTGACAAGTCGACATTCCATTTGCCTTTGTCTTTCCCAGAGAATTCTTCTTTAGCAGTATGTTTGGTTAATGCAACAGGTTCATCAAGGGCGGTATAGCCAAAGCCAGTAATTTGGACATCTTCTGTTGAAGCGGCCGTGGCGTTGGCAGGACTGGCCGGAGTATTGCTGGCCCGGACTGGGCTGGTCGGATTAGCGCCAAGGTCCATTGGCACCGCTTCTTGTTCAGTATATATTTCATGATCCATTGGAGGAGGATCATCATGCAAGGCATCAACATTCTCTTCGCCGGGCTCAGGATTCTTTTCTGGTTCAGGATTCACATCATCGCCTGCCGTTTTATTCAGCTTAGCCTTTTTACTAGGCTTTGGCTTACTGTGAAATTTGAAGATATAAATCAATGGAGTGAAAGGAAAAGGTTAACAGAAAAATAAAAAGCTTACCCATGAACAGTTTTGAGAGGAGGAAGCTGTGTAGCCGTTGACTCGCCGGATGACAAATGAGGAGTATCCTGATAGTTTGAATCAGACGGATTAAGAGGCTGGCGACTATGACCCGCTTTGGGATAAAGAGCATCTGGAGTACGTAAAACCTCTGATCGACGTCTCCGGACTGGTGTTTGTGGTAAACCGGTGGATTCAATAAGTTGACCACTGTGCCGCGTTGTGCGGCAAGCTTCATGTTGTTGTTTCTTCAAATTAAAGTTTGGGTCCAAGTAAGCGAAAGGGTGATAAAATTGTACTTTCCGGCTTGCTCGATGAATTTTTGGTGTTGGCAGAGGATCTGAACCGGAGGAAAGGGTAATTACCTCAACGACATCAGCCTTGCTGCCTTCTTCATTTCCCTGAGTACAATCATTGTCAATAAGATGCAAGAAAAGGGAGCCAAGGGAGACAAGTGATACCTCTGAGGCCGGTTCATCATCATCAAGATTGGATTTAGATGCTTCAGTGTTTTTCTTCCTAACAATTTTCTTAACAGCCTTGGTTTTCCGGCGAGCTGCCTTTACCGGTTTATCCTGGGTTTTCCTCTTCCAGAATGGGTTGTTACCCTGTTAAAGATTGTGAAGTCATTCAGAAAGGATACTAAAGACATATTGAAATAAAACAACAACATGTAAAGAAGATTTACCGATGGCGGTTTGTTGAGCTCGCAGAAAGGGGCCAGTCTGGTTTGGCTGCAGGCCTCCACCGGTTCGTTCAATAGCTTTTTAACAGCTTCATTGATTTCATTCCCTGACAGCACAGCTTCAGTGTGGTGTAGAGGATCTTTTGGGTTTCCGGTATATTCACACATTAAACCGGAGTGCCGACTTAGCGGGAGGATGCTCCAAGAAATCCAACAGCGAACGAAGTCAATTCCTGTCAAACCATTTGCAATGAAGGCCCGAAGCTTTGAAAGTTGCGGTGCGTATTGGGCCCATTCCTGGGCACTTAGCCGTTGAGGGAAAGGATGGTTCTCAGAAAGCCGATGAGAACGATAACCCGACAGAGGATTTTCGTCAGTTGGAGAAGTGTCTAGACATTAAAACCAGGTCTGGTTCCAGTCTTTAGGGTGGCTATGATGATGGGCGTGAGGAAAGCTGAGATCCTTTCCCTTCTGGATGGACATTCCGCCAAGTTCGGTGTTAAGACCGTCTGCGAACTCTGTGCGGCGGTTTAAGTGGAAGAAATCCCTAAACAGTTCAACTGAAGGCTCTTCTTGCAGGTAGGCTTCACAAAATACTTGAAAATTGCAGATGTTGGACACAGAATTCGGCCCAATATCTGGAGGATGGTGTTGAAAGCTAGCCAGCACGTCACAGAAGAATTTTGATCCGGGAGGACCGAACCCTCGGGCCAGATGATCAAGAAATACGATAACCTCTCCATCTTTGGGCTCTGGAGGACATTCCGGTCCAGGAACTCTCCAACGGAGGACATCCTTCTTGCCTAAAGCGCCAATTTCAGCCCGGTTCTGCAGTTCCTCTTCGGTAACCTGAGACTGGACCCAGTTGCAGGAAGTAAACTGCTTGGCTTGCTTTGCCATTTTGAAGGGAAAAGCTAAAAATATAGTGAAGGACCGACTTATGATTTATGAAATGATAAACCGGCAGTGTTTCAAAGGTAATTACAGACGGCAGTTTAAGCGGGGCCTAATGATATCTACCGGTTTATGATCGTTTCTAAAGCTAAACCGCCGAGGAGAATATGGAAGGTGCAGATCTAAAGTTATGGGAGAACAAGTTTTTCAGAATCAGCAACAAGATTATAGATCTATGGCATGTCCGAAATTTGGAAATATTCAGGGTCAATATTCAACGGATACAACAATGGTTCAAACAACTTAGTTCGGGCTAGTACTTTAGAGAAGAATGAGGCACACTAAGTAAGCGGAGTTATTACTACAGTCGCACGCAGGGGGATCAGATCTATACTAGTTATCGGAGCCACGATGAAGAACTGCGAAGAACAGCGCCCTAGCCATGAACTCACAGGAGAAACCCTAATGAGATCTATATAAGGGATAAGGAAGGAACTTACCGAAGCCAACGGGTGCGGAGGCGCGCTGACGAATTTCTGGTCCGAAGAGGTTGATGCAGCGGCCTGAGTTGACGAAGATACAAGGATCGACAGTGGCGGCAGTGCTTGAGCACGAGCGAGCGCGAGGAGGAAGAAGAAGCAAAGGAGCAAGGGGGGAAAAGGAGATGCCCCTCTGCCCTATTTATAAGCTGAAAGGTGAAATGGCAGGCGCGGGAATCAAGGAGCCAGAAAAGTGGATATGGGACGATATTGTCGCCTCGATCTTCGGAGCTTTTAATAAGTAAAAAATAAAATGGGTACAAGTATTAAAAGAGCAGATGATGTCACTGCGATTCGACGTGATCCAGGAAGATGACGTCATGGCGATTTATGAAATATTTGAAGCCACGGAGGGCCAAACTTTTACAAAGGTGTTGAAGATTGACAGGAACAAGTTCAAATCAATCTGCGGCCTAATGTCAGGGATATAACTATTAGGTATAAACCGCCCAGGGGGGCCGGTTTATGCCTATAAGGATTACTTCTATTGAAGCCCAGCGAGACATGGAGCATGGCGCTTTATTGTAGAAGACTAGAGATTCAGGGCCCAAGAAGTGTTAGGGCCCATGAGTGTAAACCGCCCTACGACGTAAAACTTGTGTTGTAAGATAGGTGTCGGTGTACTAAGGTAGGGGTACCTCAGTACCCCAACTTGTGCACGGGCAGTTGCAGCTTCCCACGGCAAGGTTCACTGCGGGCTCGCCGGAGACCTTCCTGCTCCTTATTAAACCATTCAAAAACAAAGTATACAAGACAGAAGACCAAGACCCCGGCAAGAGGAGCTTGCCGGGAGGGCCGTACCAGGCTCAAGATCGCTCCATTAACACGAGACCCTGGCAAGAGGAGCTTGCCAGGAAGATTAGATGACAACGCCTCGGCGCCACATGCGCCCCGGCAAGGGGCCCGGGGAGCGGCAAACTCCCGGGCCCGGCAAGATCGAGGCCCCGGCAAGGCGCTTGCCGGGAAGGTTGCGCTGTGTGCCCGCGCTCCAGCTCATCGGCCCACGCGTTGCCCTGGGGCCTATCCAGGGACGCGTGGCGGATGGCTGTGCAGCCTGGGGTACACGGTGGCACTCCACGGTGATGGCTCCATCGCCGTGGCGGACGGAGACGCTAAGGCGGGAGCTTTTGGGGTCGACGGCGACGGGCATTAAATGCCCTTGTCCCCCGCTGTTAGAGTAGGTATAGATCACTGTTCTGTACTGTAGCTCCACTGTTCCCGCACTGTTACAACTACCACCTCTTTTACATTTTTACCCCTTTCTCCTACGTTGACACCTGTCGGTGACCCCTTACACTATAAAAGGAGGCCCATGCACAACGTGGAGGGGGTTCGAAACCTAGACCACTCTCGCGCACGGTGTAGCTGCTTCTTCAAGCTCCCGAGCGCCCCAACTCAATACACAACTAAGCAGGAGTAGGGTTTTACGCGTCTACCGCGGCCCGAACCTGGGTAAAACTGCCCGCGTGCACGCTCCGATCTGCTCTTTGTGCTCCCTCCGCCCTCGTACCGCACAGACAAGGGGCTCCGGTCCCATAGGTGCTCGTGGCGGACAGTTTCCCCCGACATCTTTGGCGCGCCAGGTAGGGGGCGTCGAGGTTGTGCGAACCTGATCCGGCGTTCACGCGGGCGCATTCTTCATCAACCTCTCCAGCTTCATCAGCAACTTCTCCAGCGACAACTCCATGGCCCCGAAGAAGAAGGCTTCGGAGGTCGGAGGCCCGTCTGCGTCTCACCCGCCGCCACCGGAGCCAACGGTGGGCGGGGGAGATGTCGTCGGAAGGGTGACCGCCGGTGAGGACACTCACGGCGCCACCAGATCCAAGAACAGGACGGACGACCGAACCTCGGTCTCCGTGGACGCGCAGCGTCCATCCCAGCACACGACGACCCAGCAGCGCCATACCACGGGAGGTGGTCTCCGCTTGCTGGGGCCAGGCCAAACCGCAGGCTCGCGGGACGCCCCGGACCCCCGTCCGGGCGCAAGCAAGGCGAAGGCGCCGGCGCGGGACCCCGCTCCTTCTAACGTTGTTAGAAGTCCGAGCGTATCCCGCTCCTCGCACCGCTCGCCCGCGTTCCTCTCCACTCCAGCAGAAGCGCTCGCAAGGGCGCAACTGCTCCTCGACTTTCCTCCAGCGGCCGACAAGGCCGAAGAATGGAGGGCCACTATCCGAAGCCTGATAGACTTCGCCAACAATGATTCTCCACAGCAGCCGTCGACCTCACGGCCGCGGCAAGCTGAGAAGACGAAGGCTATCGGCGACAAGACTGCCGGGGGTGCGACAAGCGTGCACTCCCCGCCGCAGAAGCAGAAGACGCCGCCCCGCCGGAACAATCCCGACGACGGCTCCACAGCCTCGTCGGACCCGCGGGCCCGTCGGGACCAGCGCCAGGTCCTCGACGACCGGCGAGATGAAGACGCTCGGACCACAATCGAGCGCCGCCGAGAAGCTCGGCGACAATCCGACAAGAGAGCTGGGAACACTGTCGACGCGCACGCGCCCGGTGAACCAGGCGACTTGCCGTACGCGGCAGGCTGCCCTGCGTTCACCCACGAGCTGCGGCGCGTCCAGTGGCCCAGCATGAAGAATTTCAAGCCCGACGTACCGGAGAAGTACGACGGCAAGACGCACCCCTCGGAATTCCTCAGCGTTTACACCATTGCAGTACAAGCTGCCGGGGGGCGCGACGAGAAGATCTTGGCTAACTACTTCCCGCTCGTGCTGAAGCCGAACGTCCGTTCATGGCTCATGCACTTGCCGGAAGGCTCCATCTCTTCTTGGGCCGACCTCTGCCACCAGTTTGTTGGCGCCTTCACCGGCGGCCACAAACCCCATGGCCAGGAGAGCGATCTCCATATCTTGGCCCAGAAGGAAGGCGAACCCCTGCGCAAGTATATCCAACGCTTCAGCCGGGTGCAGCACAACATCCCTGACGTTCACCCTGCCGCGGTTATCAGCGCGTTCCATCAGAACGTGCGTAACCGCCGCATGCGTGAGGAAATGGCGATGACCAAGATTAGGGACGTCAGCGAGCTCTACGCTCTTGCTGACAAGTGCGCACGCGCAGAAGAGGGGAGGAAACTCCCCGGGGAGGATGCTGGCGCGGGGGGGAGCGACAGCGACGACGCCGCCCCGGCAAAGAAGAGCCGGCGGCGGAACAACAGAAAGAAGGGCAAGAAGGAGGTGCTTGCCGTCGAGAAGTCCGGCAAGGAGGCCCCCGCCAAGCAAGCACAGGCTGGCGGCTCCGGCAAGGAGCCTGCCCCTGCAGCGGCGGCCGACAAGCCGGGTAGCTCCGACAAGCAATACTGTAAGATTCACCGCACCAAGGGTCATGATCTCTCCAACTGCAAGCGCGTCGAGTACCTCGTCGAGCAGCAGAAAGCTGAGTACGAGAGGCGCGACAAGGAGAAGGCCCAAGGTGGCGGGGAAGAGCCCAGCAAGAAGCGGCCGTTCAACGGCCGGGGAGGACGCCGCGGCAAGGCTAAGCAGCGGCAAGGAGATCGACCTCCCCGGGGCCGCGACGACGAAGAGGATGACGACGAAGACATGGAGGACGAGGAGAACAGCGAGCAGGAGTTCCAGAAGGCCACGGAGGTCCTGTGCGTCGACGGTGGCGCCTCCCTGCACACCTCCCACCGCCAACTAAAGCAGTGGGTGCGTGAGGTAAACGCAGCGGAGCCGCCCGTGGAGTCGCGCAGGCTCCTCAAATGGTCCAGCACGCCCATCATTTTTGATCTTGAGGATCACCCTGACCGCACCACTGCGGTCGGGTGCTTGCAGATGCTGGTCTCTCCCACCATCCGCAACCTCAAGGTCACCAAAATGTTGGTTGACGGCGGGGCCGGGCTGAACTTGATCTCCTCTGCTGTGATCAAGAAGCTCCAGATACAAGACGGCGAGCTCGAAGAGACCGGTTCATTCCAAGGAATCAACCCGGGAAGGAGCAAGCCCAAGGGAAAGATCACTCTGCCGGTGACCTTTGGCGGGGAGCTCAACTTCAGGACTGAGCGCATCACTTTCCACGTCGCCGATATTCCATTGCCCTACAATGGAATACTTGGCCGTCCTGCCCTCGCCAAGTTCATGGCAGCTTCCCACTATGCCTACAACGTGCTGAAGATGCCGGGGCCGATAAGCGTCATCACTGTCCACAGCGACAAGAAGGATGCGCTTATCTGCGCCGACAAGATTTACCGGGACGCGGCAGCTGCGGCCGAGAAGGATACTCTTGCCGCTGAAGCTCCCAGGGGGAAGAAGACGAAGACCAAGTCCGGCAAGTGCTCTGGGACCCACTCCGGCAACCGCACCTCCTCGGAGTGCTGCGCTGCCGTCGAGGACGTTCCATCGAGCTCCACCGGCAAGAGCAAGCAAGGAATGGCCGCTCCTCCGGCAACCAAGAAGGTGTCCGCAAGGGAGGACGGCACTGGTGGTACCTTCACCATCAGTGCCACCCTTGACAGCAAATAGGAAAGCGCGCTCGTTGCCTTCCTGCGGGCGAATGTCGATGTGTTTGCTTGGCAACCATCCGACATCCCCGGTGTTCCCAGGAAGGTGATTGAGCACAAGCTTGCTGTCTGTCCTCACGCGCGGCCCATCAAACAGAAAGTGAGGAAGCAAGCCGTGGAGCGCCAAGAGTTCATCAATGAGGAGATCAAGAAACTAGAGGCAGCAGGTCTAGTTAGAGGTGTGATCCATCCGACGTGGTTGGCAAACCCAGTCGTCGTGCGCAAGGCCAACGGGAAGTGGAGACTGTGTATAGACTTCACCGATGTGAATAAAGCGTGTCCCAAGGATCCCTTCCCTTTGCCGCGCATTGACCAAATCGTTGACTCCACTGCCGGATGTGAGCTACTCTGCTTTCTTGATGCATACTCAGGCTATCATCAGATTTTCATGGCTAAGGAAGATGAAGAGAAGACTGCATTTATCACTCCATGTGGCACTTATTGCTTTATCCGCATGCCGTTTGGATTGAAGAATGCAGGCTCAACCTTTGCAAGGGTAGTGTACACTGCTTTTGAGCCACAGATCCACAGAAATGTAGAAGCTTACATGGATGACATCGTGGTGAAGAGCAAGAGCAAGGAAACCCTGATTCAAGACTTGGAAGAAACGTTTCAGAACCTGCGCAGGATACAGCTCAAGTTGAACCCCGAGAAGTGCGTCTTTGGAGTCCCTTCCGGCAAGCTTCTCGGGTTCTTCCTTTCACAGAGGGGGATTGAAGCCAACCCCGACAAGATCAAAGCCATTGAGCAGATAGAGGCCCCGAAGCGCGTCAAGGATGTCAGAAGGCTTGCAGGTTGTGTTGCCGCCCTCAGTAGGTTCATTTCAAAATCTGCAGAACGCGCCCTACCTTTCTTCAAAATCTTGAAGAAGGCAGGTCCCATGAAGTGGACTCCGGAAGCGGAGGCGGCGTTGCAGGATTTGAAACGGTACCTGTCCTCCACTCCTATACTCGTCGCACCTAGACCACAGGAAAAGTTGTTGCTATACTTAGCGGCAACCAACCAGGTGGTTAGTGCTGCGTTAGTAGCGGAGAGGGAGTCCGACAAGGAATCAGCACCACCGGCAAGCGAATCAGGCGATAAGCAGGGGGCTGCTCCGACAAGCTCTGGCCCCGACAAGGATGACTCTGCGCAGGAGCAAGGAGAGGTGCGGAAGAAGATGGTGCAGCGCCCAGTGTATTTTGTAAGTTCCCTTCTCCAGGGGGCTAGGTCAAGGTACTCTGGTGTGCAAAAGTTGCTTTTTGGCCTCCTCATGGCCTCAAGAAAGCTGCGCCATTACTTCCAAGCCCATGAGATAACAGTGGTCACTCGCTTTCCGTTGAAGAGGATATTGCACAATCCAGAAGCAACAGGCAGGATCGTTGAGTGGGCACTGGAGCTGTCGAGCTTTGGACTCAAGTTTGAAAGTACTTCAACCATACAGAGCCGAGCTTTGGCAGAATTCATAGCTAAGTGGACCCCGACACCAGAAGAAGAAGTTCAAGAAACAAGTGCACCCGTACAAGAAGCGACAAGTGAATGGGTAATGTATTTTGACGGTGCCTTCTCGCTGCAAGGCGCCGGTGCTGGCGTGGTACTCATCGCGCCCACCGGAGAGCACCTCAAATATGTTATCCAGATGCACTTTCCCAGGGAGCAAGCGACAAACAACACTGCAGAATATGAAGGCTTGCTCGCCGGCCTCAGGATTGCGGCCGAACTTGGGATCAGGAAGCTGATTGTGCGGGGCGATTCTCAGTTGGTGGTCCGGCAAGTTAATAAGAGCTATCAGAGCCCTTTGATGGAAGCTTATGTTGATGAAGTGAGAAAGCTTGAAGAGCACTTTGAAGGTTTGCAGATGGAGCACGTCCCGAGAGCTCAAAATGAAATTGCAGATGGCCTTTCAAAGTGCGCCGCGATGAAGTTACCTGTGGAACCAGGGACCTTCTTACTCAAGCTGACTCAGCCATCCGTTACACCATCAATTGGGCAGTCCAAGAAGAGAAAGTTGGTCTCCGGCGACTTCTTGCCGGCGGATCTTCCTGAAACCGCTGCCAAGGTCCCCAAGATCAACAACCAGAACGCTGAGGAACAGTTTGCTCCTGCAAGTCCTCGGGCTTGTACAGTTGAAGCAAGCGTTCCCGGCAAGCCTCGCCCCGGCGAGCTTGCCGGGGGACCGTCAGCTCCGGCAGAACCAGAGGTCCTTGCCGTAGAAGCTGAGGTTCCCGCAGCGGCCCTCGAGCCTTTAGTCCTTGTCGTCGAGCCTCGGGCTCCGGCATGGGCGCAGCAGATCGTCCGTTTTTTGCAAACTGGAGAACTTCCCGACGACCCTCAAGAGATAGAGAAGATAACCAGGCAGTCAAGTATGTATCAGTTCGTGGATAACGAGCTGTACAGAAGAAGACTCAACGGTGTCAGGTTGAAGTGCATCTCCAGAGAAGATGGACAGAAGCTGTTGGCGGAAATACACGGAGGCATATGCGGCCACCACATTGGCGCAAGGGCGCTTGCCGGGAAAGCTTTCCGGCAAGGGTTCTTTTGGCAAGAAGCCCTCCAAGATGCAACTGCACTAGTAACCAAGTGTGAAGCGTGCCAGTTCCATGCAAAACAAATTCATCAGCCAGCTCAAACTCTCCAAACAATCCCTTTATCATGGCCCTTCTCGGTCTGGGGGCTCGACATCCTCGGCCCTTTCCCTCGAGCTGTCGGGGGCTTTGAGTACTTGTACGTTGCAATCGACAAGTTCACAAAGTGGCCAGAAGTGGAGCCAGTGAGGAAGGTGACAGCACAGTCAGCGGTCAGGTTCTTCAGGTCAATTGTTTGCCGTTTCGGAATCCCTAACAGGATCATCACCGACAACGGTACGCAATTTACCAGTCGCACCTTCATGCAGTACGTCCAGGACCTTGGCGCCAAGGTCTGTTTCGCTTCTGTTGCTCACCCGAGGAGCAACGGTCAAGCGGAGAGGGCAAATGCTGAAGTGCTGCGCGGACTCAAGACAAGGACCTTTGACAGGCTGCGCAAGTGCGGGAGGAATTGGATAGAGGAGCTCCCGGCGGCTCTTTGGTCAATCAGAACGACACCAAGTCGAGCCACCGGACAGACACCTTTTGCTCTAGTCTATGGAGCGGAGGCAGTTCTCCCCACGGAACTCGTATACGGATCTCCTCGAGTGCTCGCTTATGATGAGCTCGAGCAAGAGCAACTGCGGCAAGATGACGCATTGCTCCTTGAGGAGGGACGTCTCCAGGCTGCTGTACGAGCTGCTCGATACCAGCAAGCTTTGCGCCGCTATCACAGCCGCAAAGTCAAGGCCAGGAGTCTCGAGGAAGGCGACCTTGTTCTTCGGCGTGTTCAGTCCGCCAAGAATTCCAACAAGTTGACGCCGAAGTGGGAAGGCCCTTATCGGGTGAGACAAGTTACGAGGCCCGGCGCTGTCCGCCTCGAGACCGAAGAAGGCTTACCGGTGAGCAACTCCTGGAACATAGAGCATCTTCGCAAGTTTCATCCCTAAGGCGCGGTTGCCGTGATCCGCTCCGGCAACCACCTTTTGTACAAGCTTTGCCGCTGTTGCATGTAACCCTTTGTACAAAGCCGGGCGCAGACCCCGTGCATCAGTAAAGCTTTTGTGTTTTTCGCATCGATTGCCTTTTCCATGCTTCTCTTTGTTATTTGCATGTTCTGTTTGGCATTTGATACAACACTCAAGTATACGGTAAGCAATAGCACGCCGAAAGGCCATATGCTTGTTTCCTTCTGCCTTTTCTTTCCTCTTAAACAGAAGGAACGTTCCTCGCGCACAAGTTTGCCGGGGGGGAAGGAGGTGGAGGAGGAACCAAGTGCTGTTCAAGAAAGAGAAGTCTTATCGGAAAGCAAGCAACATATGAAAGATAAGTTGATAGAATTTGACCAGTTCAAATTTTAAATTTAAGTTGTCTTCCTTGAACGATCACATTTTGTATGGAAAACCTGTGCGCGGAGGAACCTACCCGTAGCTTGCCGCACCCTTATCTTGCTTTCGAGTTCACTCAACGATTTAAGTGAGCTGCGACAAGTGTCGCGCCCTTGCTTCGTCTCCGAGTACGCTCGGCAAGCTAAGTGCGTTGCGACTAGCTGCGGCGAGGTTGCTTGCCGGTAAGACCTTGGCCAGCAGGCTGCTCAGAGTCCAGCACTCAGCGCTCGCGGCAAAGGCCCCTTGCCGGCAAGCTCCCCGGGAGCGTAGGGTGAAAAACATACAAAGTCAAAGATTGAGACAAGGAAAATAACATTGCACTGATTGATCAAAATAAAGTGAATATCTTACAAGGATAACTTGTCGCAATGGACTAATGAGTTCATGGCATAATGTGCAGCAACAAAAAGATAAAGATAAATGGAGCCCTAGTCTACGCGGTCGCCTTCCTTCCTGCCAAGCTTTGCCACCTTGGCGATGATGTGGCCGACCTGCTCCTTCAGGGCCTCCGTGTCTGCATCTGCCAGCAAGCTGCGAAGAACGTTCGTGAGGTTGATTCCCGGGTTGCGGTACACGATCTTCGTCAGCACCCGCTCCAGAGTTCCCGCGCAGAGCCGGCGCGACTCCTCGGCCAGCTGCGCGGGGATGCGGTTCCGGAGACTTGCAAGAGCCGGCGCGACCCCTCTGAAGAAGAGGCTGAGCCTGGCGCTGTGCGGGAGATCCGGATCCGGCGAGTAAATGAGATGTTCGACCTTCAACGCCAGCAACTCCTGGTCAATATTGGACGCAGAAGAAACCAGCTCTTCGGTCCACACTTCAATAGTCTGCCGGAAGAGCTCGGACGCCTTGTTGACGTTCTCCACCAAGGTTCGCTCCTTGCGGAGCTCATCCTTCAACTTGGTCTCCTGAGCTCGGGCGGCATCGAGCGATTCCTTCAGAGTGGTGACCTTCAGCTCCAAGTCCTCAATGGAGTCCTTGGCGGCCTTCAGCTCGTCGCCCCTCTTTGATAAACTCACCTGAAGCTCTGAGTTTGTGTGAGCGTCCTTCTCGCGCTCCAAGATGAGCGCGGCAACCTTCTCGGCGCTCACCTTCATCGCCTTCTCCAACTGTTCGACCTTGGCGGCGAGCTCTTTCTTGGCGTCTTCCGCGGCAACCGCGGCGGCTTTCGCCTCCTTCAGCTCCCCGCCAAGGGCAGCCTCGCGAGCGGCAAGGCCTTCTTCATGAGAGTCCAGCTCGACCTTCCGCTGCGCGAGCTCTCCCTCTCGCCGGGACATCTCCACCCCGGCGAGACGCTGCTGTTCATCGGCTTCAGCCTTCTCGAGCACCCATTCCTGGTACTCGCCGGCGAGACGCTCACGTTCTTCCGCCACCTGGCGGAGGGCAGCCTGATTGGCGGCGCTGAGCTCCGCCGCACGTTTCTCCATTTCCGCCGCGGCCTTGGCGGCAAGGGCCTCCCGGGAGGCCAGTTTCGCCTGCCTGGCCCGGTAAAGGGTCAGGAGTTGGTGGAGCAACCTCTCCTCCTCGGGCCCCTCACTCCCGCCGGGCGCCTGGACGATCTTCAGGCCTGCGGAGGCGAGGACTTCTCCGTCGAATGCCTCGCCCTCCGCAGGAACTCGCGATGAAGACCCCCACGGCATCTGGATGAAGACGCCGTTGGGGGCCTCGAGATAGTACCTCTGCTCCTCGCTGGCGGAGGGGCCGGTGGCCGGTGCAGCATCCGATGCTCCCGCCGCCTTCGGGTCGGCGGTGCGACCACCGTCCCCCTCCCCGGCCGCTGCGTCTGCAGCCGGAGCAGTCTCTTGCGCGGCCGGCTCGGCGGCCTCGGCTATCTCCTCGACGACAGGAGCGTCGCCGCCGCCGCCCTGCGCGTCCTCCTCCTCGAGGATGATCACCTCCGTCTCCATGGGCGCAGGAGGAGGAAGATCTAAAAAGAAGAAGAAGAAAAAGAAGTTCAAGACTCAAGCAAATATCCAAAAAAGAGACAAGCCAAGAAGACAAGTCACAAGACATACCTTGGCGGACGTCCTCAGCGGCGGGCTCCCTCGCCGGGGAGCCCGGCCTTGGCGGAGTGGCCGCCCTCGCCGGGCTGCTCGCCCTTGGCGGGGTACTCTGCCTCGGCGGAGTACCCACCCTTGGCGGAGCGCTCTCCCTTGCCGGAGAGTTTTGCCTTGGCGGGGACGGCGGGGCCTGCGGCTCCTCGACCACGGTCTCCGGGCGCTCTTCCCGCTGTGGCTCCACCTCTGCACAGAACAAGACAAGGAACGTCAAGATACGAAGACAAAATCAAATACTCAGGCGTGCCCCGACAAGCGAAAAGAGAAAACCCCAGACTTACGCTGGGGGCTGCGCTGCGGGCTACGCTGGGGGCTGCTCCTCGGAGCAGCGCTCGGGTCCGGCAGGCTCGGCTCCGGCACGCTCTCTGTTGCCGCAGCTGCCGAGTCTCCCGCGACCTCGACCTCGGGCGCCTTGGCCCTCTTCGCCGCGCGATGGGTCAGGGTCCTGAAATAAGAACAATAGACAGAGTCAGCATTAACAGAAAAACCAAGACAGAAATAAAGAAGATGTAAGGTCCCGGATCCTTACTCTTGGTCCTCCTCGTCGTCCTCGCTCAGCGCGGAGAAGTCATACTCCACCGTGGGCGCGTCGGCGCGAGGAGCGGAAGACGAAGACTCCCTTGCGCGTTTGGTGTTCACCGGGGCTGGGGGCTGAGAAGACCCAGCCCCTGTGGTCGCCGGCGCCCGAGGAGCGGGCGGAGCCGCTGCTCCGCTCCGAGAAGACCCTTGCCGGCTCGCTGCCGGCCTGCGAGGCGCCTCAGTTGTGGTCCGCGCACGGGCCGCCTCCGCTGCGGCTGGTGCGCCGGACGGCCTTGGCGCGGCTTGACTCCCCCGGGGAGCCGCCCGGCGAGGTGGCTGTTGCCGGGGCGCCTGCGCCCTCTCCCCCGTCGCCGCCTTGCGGAGGCGCTTTGGCGGGGACTGCCTCGGGCTTGCCGGGGGCGGGGAGTCCTCCGACGAGGAGAGGTCGTCGGCGTACAACTCCGTGGATCCGCCGGAATCCTCGGCCTCCTCCTCCTCCTCCTCCTCTGCCCCGGTCGGCTCACTGGGCCCAGCGTCCAGCACTGCGGCCCTCTTTCCCTTGGCGCCTCCGCCCCTCGCGGCGCCTCTGCTCCCTCCGGCGGTGCCCTCTGCCGCCGCGGCCTCCGCCGCGATCCCGTGGATCCCGGAGTGCCTCAGCGAGGGGACCCCGGCAAGCGCGTCGGGAGGCAGATCCAGCAACCTGCGGATCTCCGCCTCCTCCGCCTGGGTGGACGCGTCCTCAACCTCCGCCTCCTCCGGCGAGTATCCGAAAACTCCTGCCGCCGCGGCTGCGGCGGCCTCCTCAGCCCGAGAAGCAATGTATGCGATCTCCTGGTCGGTGGTGGCCCGCGTGTGCAGCTTGAGGTCCTCCTTGTTCTTCGCCACCTCTTCAAGGTTGTCGTAGAAGTTGAGGACGTCGATGGGCTTCGGAGCGAGCCATGTACGGTCCACGCCGTGCGAGTCGCACATGGGCATCATGGCGAGGATCCGATCCCTGACGGCGCTGTTGCAGAGCGGCACCACCCCCCGGGGAGTCCTGAACCACTCGGGGTGTGTCGGGTCGTACTTGAAGAGTTCCCGTACCATTCCCCGCAGCTCCAGCGTGGTGAAGTTGAAGTTGAGCCCGGGGCGCAGCCTCATGATGTCTGCCGGGCCGCCGTACTCCCAGGCCGGCCTCTTCCGGTCTTGGAAGGGGGCGATGCGCCGGCGGAGGAAATCTGCGCCCACCTCAGCAACTGACAGATTGGCCAACCGAAGACGAAGAATCCGGACGAGGACGATGTTGAGCTTGACGTCGTCCGAGTCCAGCTCACTCCAGTCCCTGCCGCGCACGATGGGCGTTGTGCGCGGCGCGGTGAAGGCTTGCGGCTGGTCTTCTACGATCCAGCACCACTCCGCTCGCCATTCCTCCCACTTGCCGCGGAGCTCCCCCGGCAAGTACGCCCCTTTTTTATTCAGACGAAAGATCCAAGAAATTCCTCCGGAGAGGGGGGCGTCGGCCTCGGCTCTAGGAGTGAAAAAGTGCCTAAAGAGGGCTACATTGGGGTGGACTCCTATGAAGTTTTCGCACATGTGTGCGAAAACGGCCATGGTGAGAATGGCGTTGGGGGTGAAGTCAAGCAAATGGAGGCCGTATGTGTTCATGACGTCGCAGAAGAAGTTTGAGAAAGGTGGACAAAGACCACAATGAAAGAAAGCAGCGAAGAAATGGTACCCGCCGGGATAGTTGTCCTTGGCGGCGGCCGGGTATGCTCGCGTGCAGGGATGCGCGTCGGTTCTCTTGGACCAGAACAAGTAATACTTGTTCCAGAGTTCCCGCACGCCGAGCTTCGGCGGGAAGACGACATGCCGCTTCCGGTAAGCGATGAGCTTGGCCGCTTGCTCCGATTTCTCCTTCTTGGATTTCTCCGCCTTCGCCTTGTCGGTCTTTGGGGCCATGGCGGACGCGGCGGGAGGAAGGGGACGAAGAGCTCGACGGTGGCGGAGATGTGGAGGCGGAGCGCAAGAGGGAATCTTTTGCAGGAGGAAGACGATGCAATGATAGCGCAAGGAGGGGAACCGCGCCCGTTTCCTCTGCTTTTATGGGGGAGTGGGGGGCGTTTCCCCCCTTTCCATTAAGAGATCGTGGGCACGTCCCATCCCACGGCGCCGCAATCGACGCGTGCCGTTACCGTGGGGTGCGGCGGATATGGGAGTGGATTCGGCGCGCCGCGGGCCGCGGGTGCCCGTGCACTGTTTTGGGGCCTGGCCCAACAGCGCTCGGCACCGTGTGTGGCCCAGGCCCGGGGGCTCCTGTCGGTGTACTAAGGTAGGGGTACCTCAGTACCCCAACTTGTGCACGGGCAGTTGCAGCTTCCCACGGCAAGGTTCACTGCGGGCTCGCCGGAGACCTTCCTGCTCCTTATTAAACCATTCAAAAACAAAGTATACAAGACAGAAGACCAAGACCCCGGCAAGAGGAGCTTGCCGGGAGGGCCGTACCAGGCTCAAGATCGCTCCATTAACACGAGACCCTGGCAAGAGGAGCTTGCCAGGAAGATTAGAAGACAACGCCTCGGCGCCACATGCGCCCCGGCAAGGGGCCCGGGGAGCGGCAAACTCCCGGGCCCGGCAAGATCGAGGCCCCGGCAAGGCGCTTGCCGGGAAGGTTGCGCTGTGTGCCCGCGCTCCAGCTCATCGGCCCACGCGTCGCCCTGGGGCCTATCCAGGGACGCGTGGCGGATGGCTGTGCAGCCTGGGGTACACGGTGGCACTCCACGGTGATGGCTCCATCGCCGTGGCGGACGGAGACGCTAAGGCGGGAGCTTTTGGGGTCGACGGCGACGGGCATTAAATGCCCTTGTCCCCCGCTGTTAGAGTAGGTATAGATCACTGTTCTGTACTGTAGCTCCACTGTTCCCGCACTGTTACAACTACCACCTCTTTTACATTTTTACCCCTTTCTCCTACGTTGACACCTGTCGGTGACCCCTTACACTATAAAAGGAGGCCCATGCACAACGTGGAGGGGGTTCGAAACCTAGACCACTCTCGCGCACGGTGTAGCTGCTTCTTCAAGCTCCCGAGCGCCCCAACTCAATACACAACTAAGCAGGAGTAGGGTTTTACGCGTCTACCGCGGCCCGAACCTGGGTAAAACTGCCCGCGTGCACGCTCCGATCTGCTCTTTGTGCTCCCTCCGCCCTCGTACCGCACAGACAAGGGGCTCCGGTCCCATAGGTGCTCGTGGCGGACTGTTTCCCCCGACAATAGGAAAGATAGAGACCGAGCCACGCACATATATGAGCCGGCCTCGGGATTCGGCAAACCGGACGAGGCGTCATGTGTGTATATAAAGGGACGACCCGGCGACGGTTCAAGGGGAGACAACAACTCGATACACAGGCAGAACGAATTCGCTCCCTGTTCATCGAAACCCTAGCAATATTACACCAAACTAGACATAGGCTTTTACCTTCATCGAAGGGGTCGAACTAGTATAAAAATCCCTTGCGTCCTTGTCCGATTTAACCCCTTTAAGCTAACCCGTAGCGATGGCTCCACGACTAAGTCCTTTTGCTAGGACATCTGCCGTGACAAAACCATGACACAACCCACGTCTGAAAAGGCGGCGGTGGCCATGGAGCACCTACTTCCTCATGATGTCACCGAGCGGGAGCTGGAGATGTAGGAGGCGGCGGAGATCGAGGAGCGCCGGGAGGAGGAGTTGCGCGTGGCCGAGGTCGAGGTATAGAAGAGTCTGTCCGTCGAGGAATCGACGGTGGAGTACCAACGCGAGCTCTGGCGCAGCCACTACTACGAGTACTACAACCTTGAGGGCGGCGCCAAGAACGAGGACGAGGGCGTGGACGCGATCGACTTCAGTAGGGGGGACGTGGATTCCACCAACGGCGGCATGTCGCTAGGACAAGTCATCAACGTCTCATCTCATACCGGCAATGCATAGGCCGGCACAATGGCGGATTTTTAATTATGCATACTTAGGCTTTGTTCTTAATGCTAGTCTTTTGTCAGAGCAATGTTTAGGTCAACTGGCTTTGTGTAATTATTAAAATTGCCCGATTTAGTAAGTGTAGTATGTCTGCTGTATGATACGTCTCCAACGTATCTATAGTTTTTGATTGTTCCATGCTATTATATATTCTGTTTTGGATGTTTAATGGGCTTTATTATACAATTTTATATTATTTTTGGGACTAACCTACTAACCCAAGGCCCAATGCAAATTGCTATTTTTTTTGCCTATTTCAGGGTTTCGCAGAAAAGGAATATCAAACGAAGTCCAAATGGAATGAAACCTTCGGGAGATTTATTTTTGGAACCGTATCTACCCAGAAGACTTGGAGTACACGCGAGGGAACGAAGGAGGTGGCCACGAGGGTCCAGGGCGAGCCCCTCCTCCTGGGCGCGCCCCCAACCCTCGTGGGCCCCCCTCTGGCTCCCCCGATGCCCTCCTTCCTCCTATATATTTCCATGTACCCTGAAAACATCGAGGCAATAGAGAAAACCCTAATTTCACCGCCGCAACCTTCTGTTCCCGTGAGATCCCATCTTGGGGCCTGTTCCGGAGCTCCGCCGGAGGGGTGATCTACCAGGGAGTGCTTCTACATCAACACCATAGCCTCACCAATGAGTTTTGAATAGTTTGCCACAGACCTTCGGGTCCATTGTTATTAGCTAGATGGCTTCTTCTCTCTTTTTGGATCTCAATACAAAGTTCTCCTCGATCTTCGAGGAGATCTATACGATGTAATCTTTTTGCGGTGTGTTTGTCGAGATCCGATGAATTGTGGGTTTATGATCAAGATTATCTACGAACAATATTTGATTCTTTTCTGAAATCTTTTATGTATGATTATAATATCCTTGCAAGTCTCTTCGAATTATTGGTTTGGTTTGGCCTACTAGATCTATAGTTCTTGCAATGGGAGAAGTGCTTGGCTTTGGGTTCAATCTTGTGGTGTCCTTTCCCAGTGACAGCAGGGGCAGCAAGGCATGTATTGTATTGTTTCCATTGAGGATAAAAATATGGGGTTTATATCATATTGCTTGAGTTTATCCCTCTACATCATGTCATCTTGCTTAAAGCATTACTCTATTCTTATGAACTTAATACTCTAGATGCATGCCGGATAGCAGTCGATGTGTGGAGTAATAGTAGTAGATGCAGAATCGTTTCGGTCTACTTGTCACGAACGTGATGCCTATATATAATGATCATGCCTAGGTATTCTCATAACTATTTACTTTTCTATCAATTGCTCGATAGTAATTTGTTCACCCATCGTAGAATTCTGCTTTCACGAGAGAAGCCACTAGTGAAACCTATGGCCCCGGGGTCTATCTTTATCATATTGCTTTACTTAAATTTCTACTGCCGTTGCTTATTTGCTTTATTTACTTTTTGTTCTTACACCAAAAATACCAAAAATATTATACTATCCTATCTATCAGATCTCACTTTCGTAAGTGATCGTAAAGGGATTGACAACTCCTTATCGCTTTGGCTGCGTAGTTCTTATTTGTTTGTGCAGGTGCGAGGGACTCGCGCGTGGTCTCCTACTAGATTGATACCTTGGTTCTCAAAAATTGAGGGAAATACTTACGCTATTGTGCTGCATCCCCCTTTCCTCTTCGAGGGAATACAACGCAAGCTCGAGAAGTAGCAAGAAGAATATCTGGCACCGTTGTCGGGGAGGCTTACGCAAAAGTCATATACCAAGTACCTATCACAAACCCTTATCATTCGCATTACATTATTTGCCTCTCGTTTTCCTCTCCCCCACTTCACCCTTGCCATTTTATTCGCCCTTCTTTTTACGTGTGTTTACCGTTCGTTTGCCTCTTGTTTGCTTGTGTGTTGGATTGCTTGCTTGTTACTATGGCTCAAAACGGTACCAAATTGTGTGACTTTTCCAATACCAACAATAATGATTTTATTAGCACGCCTATTGCTCCTATTACCGATGTTGAATCTTGTGAGATCAATGCTGCCTTGTTGAATCTTGTCATGAAAGATCAATTTTCTGGCCTTCCTAGTGAAGATGCCGCTACCCATTTGAACAACTTTGTTGATTTGTGTGATATGCAAAAGAAGAGGGATACAGATAATTATATTGTTAAATTAAAGCTATTTCTGTTTTCACTTAGAGATCGTGCTAAAACTTGGTTTTCCTCTTTGCCTAGAAATAGTATTGATTCATGGAATAAGTGCAAAGATGCCTTTATCTCTAAGTATTTTCCTCCCGCTAAGATTATCTCTCTTAGAAACGATATTATGAATTTTAAGCAACTAGATCATGAGCATGTTGCACAAGCTTGGGAGAGAATGAAATTAATGATACGTAATTGCCCTACTCATGGTTTGAACTTATAGATGATTATACAAAACTTTTATGCTGGCTTGAATTTTGCTTCTAGAAATCTTTTAGATTCGGCCGCGGGGGGCACTTTCATGGAAACCACCTTAGGAGAAGCTACCAAACTCCTAGATAATATTATGGTTAACCACTCTCAATGGCACACCGAAAGATCTACTAGTAAAAAAGTGCATGCTATTGAAGAGATTAGTGTTTTGAGTGGAAAGATGGACGAACTTATGAAATTATTTGCTACTAAGAGTGCTTCTTCTGATCCTAATGATATGCCTTTATCCACGTTGATTGAAAATAATAATGAATCTTTGGATGTGAATTTTGTAGGTAGCAATAATTTTGGTAACAATGGTTATAGAGGAAACTTTAATCCTAGGCCTTTTCCTAGTATTTCCTCTAATAATTATGGTAATTCCTACAATAACTCTTATGGAAATTTTGGTAAGATGCCCTCTGAATTTGAAACTAGTGTTAAAGAGTTTATGGATTCGCAAAAGAATTTCAATGCTTTGCTTGAAGAAAAATTGCTTAAGATTGATGAGTTGGCTAGAAACGTGGATAGAATTACTCTTGATGTTGATTCTTTGAAACTTAGATCTATTCCACCTAAGCATGATATCAATGAGTCTCTCAAAGCCATGAGAATTTCCATTGATGAGTGCAAAGAAAGAACTGCTAGGACGCGTGCTAAAAAGGATTGCTTTATAAAAGTGTGTTCTTCTACTTATCATGAAAATAAAGTTGAAGATATGAAAGTTATTGATGTGTCTCCTATTATATCCTTGTTTTCTAGTATGAATCTTGATAAAGATGGGACTGGAGATGAGTCTACTTTAGTTAAAAGGCGTCTTAATGATTCAGGGGTTTGAGATCTTGATGCTAAAATTGTTAAAAGTGGGATTGAAGAGATTAAAACTTTGCATAGTGATGAACCCACTATTTTGGATTTCAAGGGATTCAATTATGATAATTGCTCTTTAATAGATTATAATTCCTTGTTGCAATCCATACTAAATTCTCCGCATGCTTATAGTCAAAATAAGGCTTTTACCAACCACATAGTTGATGCTTTGATGCAATCTTATGAAGAAAAACTTGAATTAGAATTTTCTATCCCTAGAAAGCTTTATGATGAGTGGGAACCTACTATTAAAATTAAAATTAAAGATCATGAATGATTTGCTTTGTGTGATTTGGGTGCAAGTGTTTCTACAATCCCAAAAACTTTGTGTGATTTGTTAGGTTTCCATGAGCTTAATGAGTGTTCTTTAAATTTGCATCTTGCGGATTCTACCATTAAGAAACCTATGGGAAGGATAAATGATGTTCTTATAGTCGCCAATAGGAATTATGTGCCAGTAGATTTTATTGTTCTTGATATAGATTGCAATCCTTCATGTCCTATTATTCTTGGTAGACCTTTCCTTAGAACGATTGGTGCAATTATTGATATGAAGGAAGGAAATATTAGATTCCAATTTCCGTTAAGGAAAGGCATGGAACACTTTCCTAGAAATAAAATCAAATTACCTTATGAATCTATTATCAGAGCCACTTATGGCTTGCCTACCAAAGATGGCAATACCTAGATCTATTCTTGTATCGTGCCTAGCTAGGGGCGTTAAACGATAGCGCTTGTTGGGAGGCAACCCAATTTTATTTTCTTTGTTTTTGCTTCTGTTTAGGAATAAAAATTGCATCTAGCTTCTGTTTAGATGTGGTTTTGTGTTTTAATTAGTGTTTGTGCCAAGTAGAACCTTTGGGAAGACTTGTGTGAAGTTTATATGATCATGTTGTAAAAAACAGAAACTTTAGTGCTCACGAGATTGGCTGTAATGTTTCACTGGGGAGTGATATTTAAATGATTCTTTTTGCAGATGATTAATAGACAAATTCCTCACGTTTACCAATTTATTTCAATTATTTTGGAGTTACATAAGTATTCAGAAGTTACAGATTACTACAGACTGTTCTGTTTTTGACAGATTCTGTTTTGCGTGTGTTGTTTGCTTATTTTGATGAATCTATAAGTAGTATTGGGGAGTATGAATCATAGAGAAGTTGTAATATAGTAGGTTTAACACCAATATATACATAGAATGAGTTCATTACAGTACCTTTGAGTTCATTACAGTATTGGAGAGTATGAATCATAGAGAAGTTGTTCTTAATCCGGTTTAAGCTTGGGGAGTTGATACATCTCCAACGTATCTACTTTTCCACACTTTTGCCCTTGTTTTGGAATCTAACTTGCATGATTTGAATGGAGCTAACCCGGACTGACGTTGTTTTCAGCAGAACCGCCATGGTGTTGTTTTTGTGCAGAAATAAAAGTTCTCGGAATGACCTGAAAATCAACGGGGATTTATTTTGGAATATATAAAAAATATCTGCGGAAAGAACCAGACCAGGGGGGCCATACCCTGTCCGCGAGGGTGGGGGCGCCTCCCCTGGGCGCCCCTGCCTCGTGGGCCCCCTGTTGCTCCAACGACGTCTCCCCCAACTCCATATATTCACTTTCGGGGAGAAAAAATCGGAGAGAAGGAATTATCGTGTTTTACGATACAGAGCCGCCGCCAAGCCCCAATCTCTCTCGGGAGGGCTGATCTGGAGTCCGTTCGGGGCTCCGGAGAGGGGAGATCGTCGTCATCGTCATCATCAACCTACCTCCATAACCAATTCCATGATGATCACCGCCGTGCATGACTAACCCATCGTAGGCTTGCTGGACGGTGATGGGTTGGATGAGATTTACCATGTAATCGAGTTAGTTTTGATAGGGTTTGATCCCTAGTATCCACTATGTTCTAAGATTGATGTTGCTATGCCTTTGCTATGCTTAATGCTTGTCACTAGGGCCAGAGTGCCATGATTTCAGATCTGAATCTAATATGTTTTCATGAATATAAGTGTGTTCTTGATCCTATCTTGCAAGTCAATAGTCACCTACTATGTGTTATGATCCGGCAACCCCGAAGTGAAAATAGTCGGGACCACTCCCGGTGATGACCGTAGTTTGAGGAGTTCATGTGTTCACTATGTGTTAATGCTTTGGTCTGGTACTCTATTAAAAGGAGGCCTTAATATCCCTTAGTTTCCACAAGGACCCCGCTGCCATGGGAGGGTAGGACAAAAGATGTCATGCAAGTTCTTTTCCATAAGCACGTATGACTATATTCGGAATACATGCCTACATTACATTGATGAACTGGAGCTAGTTCTGTGTCACCCTATGTTATAACTATTACATGAGGAATCGCATCCAACATAATTATCCATCACTGATCCAATGCCTACGAGCTTTTCACATATTGCTTGTTGCTTATTTACTTTTCCGATGTTACTGTTACAATCACTACAAAAAGACTACCGTTACTTTTATCGTTGTTACCGTTACTTGCATGTTACTTTGCTACTAAACACTTTGATGCAGATACTAAGTCTTCCAGGTGTGGTTGAATTGACAACTCAAGTGCTAACACTTGAGAGTATTCTTTGGCTCCCCTTGTGTCAAATCAATAAATTTGGGTTGAATACTCTACCCTTGAAAACTGTTGCGACCCCCTACACTTGTGGGTTATCAAGACTATTTTCTAGCGCCGTTGCCGGGGAGCATAGCTATATTCTTCAACTCACTTGGGATTTATATCTGTTGATCACTATGAAGAACTTGAAAGACTCAAAAACAAAGATTTATCCCTCAAGTACGAGGGGAGGTAAGGAACTGCCATCTAGCTCTGCACTTGTTTCACCCTCTGTTATTAGTAAACTTCCGACACCAACTCCTGCTATTGAATCTGATATGTCGCATGTTCTTGATGATGCCACTTCTGCATTGTATGATGAAACTACTTCTATGCTTGATAATACTGTGCCACTAGGTGAATTTCTTGATGAACAAACTGCTAAGGTTAGGGAGAATGCAAATATTAAAACTGATAATATTGATGAAAGTGATGATGAAGATTCTCCCCCTAGATATGAATTGCCTATTATTCCTGAGGGTTATGTTATGGATGAAGAAAATGCTAGAGACTTTCTTGCTTGCAACGATAGATGTGATCTTAAGAAGTTATTAGCTAAGCTGAAAGAAAAGTCTTTGAATGCTAGAATGAAATATGACCCTACTTTTGCTACTTCACCTATATTTTTTACAGATAAAGATTATGATTTCTCTGTCGATCCCGAGTTAATTACTTTGGTTGAATCTGATCCTTTCCATGGCTATGAATCTGAAACTGTTGTGGCACATCTTACTAAATTGAATGATATTGCCACCCTATTCACCAACGAGGAAAAAATTCGTTACTACTATATCCTTAAATTATTTCCGTTCTCGTTAAAGGGTGATGCTAAGACATGGTTTAATTCTCTTGATCCTGGTTGTGTGCGTAGTCCCCAGGACATGATTTATTACTTTTGTGCTAAATATTTTCCCGCTCATAACAAACAAGCTGCCTTATGGGAAATATATAATTTTGTGCAAATTGAAGAAGAGAGTCTCCCACAAGCTTGGGGGAGGCTTCTCCAATTACTTAATGCTTTGTCTGATCATCCTCTTCAGAGGAATGAAATACTTGATGTCTTTTATAATGGACTAACTGATGCTTCCAGAGACCACCTGGAGAGTTGTGTTGGTTGTGTTTTCACGGAAAGAATTGTTGATCAAGCTGAATTGTAATTGAATAATATGTTGACCAATGAAAATAATTGGACACTTCCTGAACCAACTCCTAAGCCAACTCCAAAGAAAAGGGGTGTTCTATTTCTTAGTCCTGAAGATATGCAAGGGGCAAAGAAATCTATGAAAGAAAAAGGTATTAAAGCTGATGATGTTAAGAATTTACCACCTATTGAAGAAATACATGGTCTTGATAACCTGACACGGGTAGTAAAGGTAAATTCTCTTTATAGATTTGATGAAGGTGATATTCATCGTTATAAGTATGCTAGCCAATGCTTAGATGAGTTTGACAAGTTCATTGTTAAACAAGAAAACTTCAATGCTTATGTTGGTAAACAATTGCAACGTAATGCTTATATGATTGAACGCTTAAGTGATTATATGTCTAGAGTTAAAGGTGAACTGAAACTCATTAGTAAACATGCTTCTATGGTCACCACTCAAGTAGAACAAGTACTTAAAGCACAAAATGATTTTCTCAATGAATTAAATAGTTAGAAAAATGATAATGCTATTAGAGTTTTGACTAGAGGTGGTAAAATGAAGAAGTTCTCTGTAACGTGGTAATTTTTAAGAATGTTTTGAGCTAGGGAACTATGAGTAAAATTGCACTCTTTACATACTGTCATGTTTAGACAGATTGATGTTATGTTTGCATTGTTTGCATATGTTTGCATGTTTAATGATTCTATTTGAGGATAGGAGTATTAAATATGAAGGGACATTTGGTATGCAATGTTAAATTATAGTTTTAGTGATTTTCTACAGTAGAGAATGATAAAGTTATGCATTGATTTATACTAACTTATCCCACGAGTTATTATTGAGTTTTGTGTGGATGAAGTTTTTAAGATTTAGGGAAACCGTGACATAAGAGGAATTAAGGAGCCACAAGAGATCAAGCTTGGGGATGCCCAAGGCATCCCAAGATAACATTTCAAGAAGTCTCAAGCATCTAAGCTTGGGGATGCCCGGGTTGGCATCCCACCTTTCTTCATCAACAATTATCGGTTAGTATCGGTTGAGCCCAAGTTTTTGCTTCTTCACATGATATGTGCTATCCTTGCGATGCCATTTTATTTTGTTTTGCTTGTTGTATGAATAATATCCCAAGATCTGAAAATTTTAAATGAGAGAGATTCTTCACATAGCTACATAATTATTCAACAACTCATTGATCTTCACTTTTATCTTTTTGGAGTAGTTTGTCATTCACTCTCATGCTTCACTTATATCTTTTTGAGAGTCTTATAAATAGTAATGGTAACATGCATGTGTTATGAAATTGGTCCTTATATGATAGATATTCAAGAAGGTTGTAATAAAAACTTTCATATAAAGAGCATCGAATATAAGGCACTTTCATGGAAACCACCTTAGGAGAAGCTACCAAACTCCTAGATAATATTATGGTTAACCACTCTCAATGGCACACCGAAAGATCTACTAGTAAAAAAGTGCATGCTATTGAAGAGATTAGTGTTTTGAGTGGAAAGATGGACGAACTTATGAAATTATTTGCTACTAAGAGTGCTTCTTCTGATCCTAATGATATGCCTTTATCCACGTTGATTGAAAATAATAATGAATCTTTGGATGTGAATTTTGTAGGTAGCAATAATTTTGGTAACAATGGTTATAGAGGAAACTTTAATCCTAGGCCTTTTCCTAGTATTTCCTCTAATAATTATGGTAATTCCTACAATAACTCTTATGGAAATTTTGGTAAGATGCCCTCTGAATTTGAAACTAGTGTTAAAGAGTTTATGGATTCGCAAAAGAATTTCAATGCTTTGCTTGAAGAAAAATTGCTTAAGATTGATGAGTTGGCTAGAAACGTGGATAGAATTACTCTTGATGTTGATTCTTTGAAACTTAGATCTATTCCACCTAAGCATGATATCAATGAGTCTCTCAAAGCCATGAGAATTTCCATTGATGAGTGCAAAGAAAGAACTGCTAGGACGCGTGCTAAAAAGGATTGCTTTATAAAAGTGTGTTCTTCTACTTATCATGAAAATAAAGTTGAAGATATGAAAGTTATTGATGTGTCTCCTATTATATCCTTGTTTTCTAGTATGAATCTTGATAAAGATGGGACTGGAGATGAGTCTACTTTAGTTAAAAGGCGTCTTAATGATTCAGGGGTTTGAGATCTTGATGCTAAAATTGTTAAAAGTGGGATTGAAGAGATTAAAACTTTGCATAGTGATGAACCCACTATTTTGGATTTCAAGGGATTCAATTATGATAATTGCTCTTTAATAGATTATAATTCCTTGTTGCAATCCATACTAAATTCTCCGCATGCTTATAGTCAAAATAAGGCTTTTACCAACCACATAGTTGATGCTTTGATGCAATCTTATGAAGAAAAACTTGAATTAGAATTTTCTATCCCTAGAAAGCTTTATGATGAGTGGGAACCTACTATTAAAATTAAAATTAAAGATCATGAATG
>LR738710.1:664393829-664432346 GCA_902687465.1 Secale cereale | reverse complement strand
CTTGAAAACTGTTGCGACCCCCTACACTTGTGGGTTATCAAGACTATTTTCTAGCGCCGTTGCCGGGGAGCATAGCTATATTCTTCAACTCACTTGGGATTTATATCTGTTGATCACTATGAAGAACTTGAAAGACTCAAAAACAAAGATTTATCCCTCAAGTACGAGGGGAGGTAAGGAACTGCCATCTAGCTCTGCACTTGTTTCACCCTCTGTTATTAGTAAACTTCCGACACCAACTCCTGCTATTGAATCTGATATGTCGCATGTTCTTGATGATGCCACTTCTGCATTGTATGATGAAACTACTTCTATGCTTGATAATACTGTGCCACTAGGTGAATTTCTTGATGAACAAACTGCTAAGGTTAGGGAGAATGCAAATATTAAAACTGATAATATTGATGAAAGTGATGATGAAGATTCTCCCCCTAGATATGAATTGCCTATTATTCCTGAGGGTTATGTTATGGATGAAGAAAATGCTAGAGACTTTCTTGCTTGCAACGATAGATGTGATCTTAAGAAGTTATTAGCTAAGCTGAAAGAAAAGTCTTTGAATGCTAGAATGAAATATGACCCTACTTTTGCTACTTCACCTATATTTTTTACAGATAAAGATTATGATTTCTCTGTCGATCCCGAGTTAATTACTTTGGTTGAATCTGATCCTTTCCATGGCTATGAATCTGAAACTGTTGTGGCACATCTTACTAAATTGAATGATATTGCCACCCTATTCACCAACGAGGAAAAAATTCGTTACTACTATATCCTTAAATTATTTCCGTTCTCGTTAAAGGGTGATGCTAAGACATGGTTTAATTCTCTTGATCCTGGTTGTGTGCGTAGTCCCCAGGACATGATTTATTACTTTTGTGCTAAATATTTTCCCGCTCATAACAAACAAGCTGCCTTATGGGAAATATATAATTTTGTGCAAATTGAAGAAGAGAGTCTCCCACAAGCTTGGGGGAGGCTTCTCCAATTACTTAATGCTTTGCCTGATCATCCTCTTCAGAGGAATGAAATACTTGATGTCTTTTATAATGGACTAACTGATGCTTCCAGAGACCACCTGGAGAGTTGTGTTGGTTGTGTTTTCACGGAAAGAATTGTTGATCAAGCTGAATTGTAATTGAATAATATGTTGACCAATGAAAATAATTGGACACTTCCTGAACCAACTCCTAAGCCAACTCCAAAGAAAAGGGGTGTTCTATTTCTTAGTCCTGAAGATATGCAAGGGGCAAAGAAATCTATGAAAGAAAAAGGTATTAAAGCTGATGATGTTAAGAATTTATCACCTATTGAAGAAATACATGGTCTTGATAACCTGACATGGGTAGTAAAGGTAAATTCTCTTTATAGATTTGATGAAGGTGATATTCCTCGTTATAAGTATGCTAGCCAATGCTTAGATGAGTTTGACAAGTTCATTGTTAAACAAGAAAACTTCAATGCTTATGTTGGTAAACAATTGCAACGTAATGCTTATATGATTGAACGCTTAAGTGATTATATGTCTAGAGTTAAAGGTGAACTGAAACTCATTAGTAAACATGCTTCTATGGTCACCACTCAAGTAGAACAAGTACTTAAAGCACAAAATGATTTTCTCAATGAATTAAATAGTTAGAAAAATGATAATGCTATTAGAGTTGTGACTAGAGGTGGTAAAATGAAGAAGTTCTCTGTAACGTGGTAATTTTTAAGAATGTTTTGAGCTAGGGAACTATGAGTAAAATTGCACTCTTTACATACTGTCATGTTTAGACAGATTGATGTTATGTTTGCATTGTTTGCATATGTTTGCGTGTTTAATGATTCTATTTGAGGATAGGAGTATTAAATATGAAGGGACATTTGGTATGCAATGTTAAATTATAGTTTTAGTGATTTTCTACAGTAGAGAATGATAAAGTTATGCATTGATTTATACTAACTTATCCCACGAGTTATTATTGAGTTTTGTGTGGATGAAGTTTTTAAGATTTAGGGAAACCGTGACATAAGAGGAATTAAGGAGCCACAAGAGATCAAGCTTGGGGATGCCCAAGGCATCCCAAGATAACATTTCAAGAAGTCTCAAGCATCTAAGCTTGGGGATGCCCGGGTTGGCATCCCACCTTTCTTCATCAACAATTATCGGTTAGTATCGGTTGAGCCCAAGTTTTTGCTTCTTCACATGATATGTGCTATCCTTGCGATGCCATTTTATTTTGTTTTGCTTGTTGTATGAATAATATCCCAAGATCTGAAAATTTTAAATGAGAGAGATTCTTCACATAGCTACATAATTATTCAACAACTCATTGATCTTCACTTTTATCTTTTTGGAGTAGTTTGTCATTCACTCTCATGCTTCACTTATATCTTTTTGAGAGTCTTATAAATAGTAATGGTAACATGCATGTGTTATGAAATTGGTCCCTATATGATAGATATTCAAGAAGGTTGTAATAAAAACTTTCATATAAAGAGCATCGAATATACATGTCACTCTTGATCATTGCACATCCTGGTACACCGCCAGAGGCATTCATATAGAGTCATATCTTTGTTCTAGTATCGATTTGTAATTCTTGAGTTGTAAGTAAATAAAACTGTGATGGTCATCATTATCAAAACATTGTCCCAAGTGAGGTTTATAAAAAAAGAGAGGCCAAATAGACCGCCCAAAAATAAAGAGGCCAGTGAGCCCAAACAAAAAATGAGAGAAAAAGAGAGAAGGGGAAATGTTACTATCCTTTTCCACACTTGTGCTTTGAAGTAGCACCATGTTCTTAATGATAGAGAGTCTCCTATTTTGACACTTTCATATATTACTAGTGGGAATTTTCGTCATAGAACTTGGCTTGTATATTCCAATGACGGGCTTCCTCAAATTGCCCTAGGTCTTCATGACCAAGCAAGTTTGATGCACACCCACTTAGTTTATATTTGAGCTTTCATCGATATCAATTGATGGGCATCTCCATAGCCCATTTATCTGCCTAGTTGATGTGACACTTTCTCCTTCCTTTTTGTGTTCTCCACAACCACCATATTCTATTTCACCTATAGTGCTATATCCATGGCTCACGCTCATGTATTGCGTGAAAGTTGAAAAGGTTTGAGAACACTGAAGTATGAAACAATTGCTTGACTATCACCGGGGTTGTGCATGATGAAATACTTTGTGTGATGAAGATGGAGCATAGCCACACTATTTGATTTTGTAGGGTTAACTTTCTTTGACCATATTATTTTGAGAAGACATGATTGCTTTATTAGTATGCTTGAAGTATTATTGTTTTTATGTCAATATTAAACTTTGGTTTTGAATCTTATGGAGCTGAATGTTCATGCTAATATAAAGAATATTAGATTGATAAATATGTTAGAAAGCATTCACACTTCATAAATTCTTTCTTTTATCATTCACCTACTCGAGGACGAGCAGGAATTAAGCTTCGGGATGCTGATACGTCTCCAATGTATATATAATTTATGAAGTATTCATGCCATGTTTGCAACAATTTTATATGGTTTTGGTATGATTTTATTAGAATTAACCCGGACTAACGCTGTTTTCAGCAGAACTATCGTGGTGTCATTTTTTGTGCAGAAATAAAAGTTCTTGGAATGGGTTGAAAATTTATGGTGATTTTTATGGACCAAAAGAGACCCCCGGAGCACCGGAGCCAGGCCAGGAAGTGGACGAGGAGTCCTCAAGCCTAGGGGACACACCCCCTAGGGTGCGCCCCCTGGCTTGTGGGCCCCTCGAGCATCCCCCTGACGTGAGATCGGCGCCAAAAATTCCTATAAATACCCAAACCCCCAGAAAGAACCCTAGATCGGAAGTTCCGCTGCCGCAAGCCTTTGTAGCCACAAAAAACCTATCGGGACCCTATTTCGGCACCCTGTCGGAGGGGGGAAATCATCACAGAAGGCCATCTTCATCATCCCGGCGGTCTCCATGATGAGGAGGGAGTAGTTCACCCTCGGGGCTAAGGGTTTGTACTAGTAGCTATGTGTTTTATCTCTCTCTCTCTCATGCTCTTGATTTCACACGATCTTGATGTACCACAAGCTTTGTTATTATAGTTGGATCATATGGTGTTCTTCCCTCTCTACCTTCTTGTGATGATTTGAATCTTTTCCTTTGAGGTTTTGTTATGTCGGATTGAATCTTTTGGATGTGAGAGCACTTGATTTATGTCTTGTGATGGGATATCCGTGGTGACAATGGGATATTCTGTTGATCCACTTGACGTATGTTTTGGTTATCAACTTGCCGATGCTCGTGGTGACATTGTGGTAATCTATGCATAGGGGTTGGTATGCGTTTTCATATTCCGTTCTCCGATAGAAATCTTGGGGTAATCTTAAATTTCTTTGTGTTGGATTGAATATTATGAATCTAAAATTGTGTGATGCACATCGTATAATTAGCCTACGGATACTTGTGGTGACATTGGAGTATCTAGGTGACATTAGGGTTGATTGATGCGTGTCACGTGGTGTTATTTTAGTACGAACTCTAGGCATGTTTCTGACACTTATAGGAATAGCCCAATAGATTGATTAGAAAGAACAACTTTGAGGTGGTTTCATACCCTACAAGCAATTTCATTTTATGTTCTCCGTGATAGGAACTTTGGAGTGATTCTTCGTTGCATGTTGAGTGATTGTTATATGATCCAATTATGTTACCATTGTTGAGAGATTTTGCGCTAGTGTAAGTATGAACCCTAGCCTTATTTCCAAGCATTGCAATACCATTTTTGCTCAATTTTATCACTTTTTACCTTGCTATTTTTATTTATTCAGATTATAAAAACCTATATCTACTATCCATATTACACTTGTATCACCATCTCTTCGCCGAACTAGTGCACCTATACAATTTACCATTGTATTGGGTGTGTTGGGGACACAAGCGACTCTTTGTTATTTGGTTGCGGGGTTGTTTGAGAGAGACCATCTTCATCCTACGTCATCCACGGATTGATAAACCTTAGGTCATCCATTTAAGGGAAACTTGCTACTGTCCTACAAAACTCTGCGCTTGGAGGCCCAACACGAGTCTACAAGAAGAAAGGTTGTGTAGTAGACATCAGTGACCTCCTCAAAGTTTCATTTCGTATTGACAAGTACTCCACTGACAGTGCATCTAAATTATTCAGAGTAAAGGTGACCTCCTCAAAGTTCATTATCAATAGATTATGCATCTACTGCACTAACTGAATGGATTATACATCTACTCCACCAAGAGTTCTGGAGTACTCAAGAGATTATCAATAGTAAATTATGCATCTACTGAATGATAACTCAAAAGTTAACTTAAAATTATGCATCTACTGAATGCATCAAGAGTTCATCCAAAATTATGCATCTATTGAATGCCTGAAGAGATCATTTAGACATAGATACTACTCCATCTGCAGTTGAATGATCCTAGCTCTCCAATTTCACCATCCAACACTTTGACACTAGATAATTTATTTGAACATTTCCCTCAACTGATCTCCTCTTATTGTACCATTATCCATCTACTGAATGCATAAAGAGATCATCCAACACTCTGAACTTGGTAAATTGTTGTACCTAAAGATCAGAGGTGCCGAAAACGTTTGATCTGCTGCTGATACTCTACTTACCTGATCTCCTCTTGATCTGTAGGTGGGAGGCATAGGATCTGCTGTTGGGTGTGGAGGAGGAGCGGCGTCTGGACCTGGAGGAGGAGCGACGTCTGGTCGTGGAGAGGAGGCGCTGGATGTGGAGGATTAGCTCGATGACGCGGGGGTGGGCGGCGAGCGGCGGAATCGGGATCAACTCACATCCGTGGTCGTAGAGGGAATCGAGGTACAGGTGGGCAGGTGAATCAAACTAATGAATTTAGTGTAAGGGATTAGTGACGGTGTCCTGGACTAGGGGGTACTTACCACGTCGTCTCTAGACAAGGTGGATCGGGCGAGGACCCCCATGGCGTTTCACTAATGGGCCACTTTCGGCAGCCCATGATGAATACAAGGAAGACTCCACAAGACTTGACGCCCAAGACGAGGACTCTCCAAAACCCTAGGCTTCCGGTACATTATTAAAGGAAATATGCCCTAGAGAAAATAATAAAGTTTTTATTTTATATTTCCTTATATCATGATAAATGTTTATTGTTCATGCTAGAATTGTATTAATCGGAAACTTGATACATGTGTGGATACATAGACAAAACACCGTCTTCCCTAGTAAGCCTCTACTAGACTAGCTCGTTAATCAAAGATGGTTAAGTTTCGTAACCATAGATATGTGTTGTCATTTGATGAACGGGATCACATCATTAGGGGAATGATGTGAGGGACAAGACCCATCCGTTAGCTTAGCATAATGATCATTTTGTTTTACTGCTATTGCTTTCTTCATGTCAAATACATATTAGTCCGACTATGAGATCATGCAACTCCCGGATACCGGAGGATTGCCTTGTGTGCTATCAAACGTCACAATGTAACTAGGTGATTATAAAGATGCTCTATAGGTATCTCCAAAGGTATCTTGTTGGGTTGGCCTGAATCGAGTTTAGGATTTGTCACTCCGAGTATCAGAGAGGTATCTCTGGGCCCTCTCGGTAATACACATCATAATAAGCCTTGCAAGCAAATGACTAATGAGTTAGTCACAGGATAATGTATTACGGAACGAGTAAAGAGACTTGCCAGTAACGAGATTGAACTAGGTATGAAGATACCGACGATCAAATCTCACGCAAGTAACATACCGATCACAAAGGGAATAACGTATGTTGTCATAATGGTTCGACCAATAAAGATCTTCGTAGAATTAGTGGGAGCCAATATGAGCATCCAGGTTCTGCTATTGGTTATTGACCGGAGAAGTGTCTCGGTCATGTCTGCATAGTTCTCGAACCCATAGGGTCCGCACGCTTAACGTTCGATGACGATTTTGTGTTATATGAGTTATGTGATTTGATGAACGAATGTTGTTCGGAGTCCTAGATGAGATCATGGACATTACGAGGAGTCTCGAAATGGTCGATAGGTAAAGATTAATATATAGGATGATGGTATTTGTACAATAGTAGTGTTCCGGGTGATCCCCATGTAGTACAAAATAAAGGAGGGGAAGGAAAGAGGAGAGGAGAGAAAGGGAGGGGAGGGATTCGGCCTCCCCTTCCTTCTCTTCCCCTCCTCCTTCCTTTCCCCTCCATGCATTATGGAAAGGTGGGCCGAATAGGATTAGGGCCCCAAGTAGGATTCCTCCTACTTGGGCGCCCCCTTGGCTGCCCCCTCTCCCTCCCAGCTATATATACACGGGGAGGGGGCGCCTAGAACACACACAAAAATCATTGTTAGCCATGTGCGGTGGGCCCCTCCTCCGTTTCCTCCCATGGTCATAATATAGTAGTGCTTAGGCAAAGCCCTACGCGGATTGCTTCATCATCACCATCACCACACCGTTGTGCTGACGGAACTCATCTACTTCATCGACACTTTGCTGGATCAAGAGTTCGAGGGACGTCATGAAGCTTAACGTGTGCAGAACTCGGAGGTGTCGTACGTTCGGTGCTTGATCAGTCAGAACGAGAAGAAGTTCGACTACATCAACCGCGTTGTGAAATGCTTCCGCTTTCGGTCTACGATGGTACATAGACACACTCTTTCCTTCTCGTTGCTATGCATATCTTAGATAGATCTTGTGTGAGCGTAGGATTTTTTTGAAATTGCATGCTACGTTTCCCAAAGTGGTATCATGAGCTAGGTCTATGCGTAGATGATATCCACGAGTAAAACATAAATAGTTATGGGAGGTGATAGTCATACTGCTTACCACCAACGTCTTATTTTGATTGGGCGGTATTGTGGGATGAAGCAGCCCGGACCAACCTTACATGACCGCGTTCATGAAATCGGTTCCACCGACAAACATGCAACTAATTTTGCATAAAGGTGGCTGGCGGGTGTCTGCTTCTCCTACTTTAGTTGAATCGAATTGACTGCGGCTGGTCCTTGTTGAAGGTTAAGACAACAAACTTGACAAAACACCATTGTGGTTTTGTGCCGTAGGTAAGAACGGTTCTTGCTAGAAGCTCGTAGCAGCCACGTAAAACTTGCAACAACAAAGTAGAGAATGTCTAACTTGTTTTTGCAGGGCATGTTGTGATGTGATATGGTCAAGATGTGATGAGTTATACATTATTGTATGAGATGATCATGTTTTGTAAATTATCGGCAACCGGGAGGAGCCTTATGATTGTCTCTTTATTGTATGAAATGCAAGCACCATGTAATTGCTTTACTTTATCACTATGAGTTAGCAATAGTCGTAGAAGCAATAGTTAGCGAGACGACCACGATGCTATGATGGAGATCAAGGTGTTAAGCCGGTGACAATGGAGATCATGACGATGCTTTGGAGATGAAGATCAAAAGCACAAGATGATGATGGCCATATCATGTCACATATTCTGATTGCATGTGATGTTTATCTTTGATGCATCTTATTTTCCTTAGTACGGCGGTAGCATTGGTAAGATGATCCCTTACTAAAATTTCAAGGTATAAGTGTTCTCCTTGAGTATGCACCATTGCGACAGTTATCGTGCCGAGACACCACATGATGATCGGGTGTGATAAGCTCTACGTTCACATACAACAGGTGCAAGATAGTTTTGCACATGCGGAATACTCGGGTTAAACTTGACGAGACTAGCATCGACAGACATGGCCTTGGAACACTGGATAACGAATGGACGAAACGTGAATCATAAAGTAGATATGATCAACATAGAGATGTTCACCATTAAAGACTACTCCATCTCACGTGATGATCAGACATGGTTTAGTTCATTTGGATCACGTATCATTTAGATGACTTGAGGGATGTCTATCTAAGTGGTAGTTCTTAAGTAATTTGATTAATTGAACTTAATTTATCATGAACTTAGTCTTGATAGTATTTGCAAATTATGTTGTAAATCAATAGCTCGCGTTGTAGCTCCCCTATGTTTTTGATATGTTCCTAGAGAAAACTAAGTTGAAAGATGTTAGTAGCAATGATGCGGACTAGGTCCGTGATCTGAGGATTATCCTCATTGATGCATAGAAGTATTATGTCCTTGATGCACCGCTAGGTGACTGACCTATTGCAGGAGCAGATGCAAACGTTATGAACGTTTGGCAAAGCTCAATATGAGGTCTACTTAATAGTTTAGTGCACCATGCTTTACGGCTTAGAACCATGACTACAAAACATTTTGAACGCCACAGAGCATATGAGATGTTCCAAGAGCTGAAATTGGTATTTTAGACTCATGCCCATGTCGAGAGGTATGAGACCTCTGGCAAATACTTTGCCTACAAGATGGAGAAGAATAGCTCAGCTAGTGAGCATGTGCTTAGAATGTCTGGGTACTACAATCACTTGAATCAAGTGGGAGTTAATCTTCCAGATAAGAGAGTGATTGACAGAGTTCTCTAGTCAGTATCACCAAGCTACTAGAAATTTGTGATGAACTATAATATGCAAGGGATGATGAAAATGATTGTCGAGTTCTTCACGATGTTGAAATCAACGAAAGTAGAAATCAGAAAGAGCATCAAGTGTTGATGGTTAAAGAAGACCACTAGTTTCAAAAAAAGGGCAAGGGAAAGAAAGGGAACTTCAAGAAGAACGGCAAGCAAGTTGCCACTCTCGAGAAGAAGCGCAAAGCTAGACCCAAGCCTGAAACTGACTGCTTCTACTACAAAGGAAATGGTCACTGGAAGCGGAACTACCCCATATTTGGCAGATAAGAAGGATGGCAAAATGAACAAAGGTATATTTCATGTGCATGTTATTGATGTGTACCTCACTAGTGCTCGTAGTAGCCCCTGGGTATCGATTAGTAACTCGAAACATGAGTTGCAGAATAAACGGAGACTAGTTGAGGGTGAGGTGACGATGTATGTTGGAAGTAATTCCAATATTGATATGATCATCGTCGCACACTCCCAGTACTTTCTGGATTACTGTTAAACCTAAATAAATGTTATTTAGTGTTTGCGTTGAGCATGAACAAGATTGGACCGTGTTTATTGCAATACGATTATTCATTTAAGTCAGAGAATAATTGTTATTTTGTTTACATGAATAAAACCTTCTATGGTCATACACCCAAGGTGAATGGTTTATTGAATCTCTATCGTAGTAATACACATATTCATACTATTGAAGCCAAAATATACAGAGTTGATAATGATAGTGCAACATACTTCTGGCACTGCCATTTAGGTCATATTGGTGTAAAGCGCATGAAGGAACTCCATGCTGATGGACTTTTGGAATCACTTGATTATGAATCATTTGATGCTTGCGAACCATGCCTCATGGGCAAGATGGCTAAAAACTACGTTCTCCGGAACAATGAAGCGAGCGAATTGCTTATTGGAAATAATACATACAGATGTATGCAGTCCAATGAGTGTTGAGGCTCGCGGTGGGTATCGTTATTTTCTGACCTTCATAGATGATTTGAGCAGATATGGGTATATCTAATTGATGAAACACAAGTCTGAAACATTTGAAAAGTTCTAAGAATTTCAGAGTGAAGTAGAGAATCATTGTAATAAGAAAATAAAGTTTCTACGATCTGATCGCGGAGGCGGATATTTGAGTTATGAGTTTGGTATTCATTTGAAACAATGTGGAATAATTTCATAGCTCATGCCACCTAGAACACCACATCGTAATGATGTGTCCGAACGTCGTAACTGTACTTTATTAGATATGGTGCGATCTATGATGTCTCTTACCAATTTACCACTATCGTTTTGGGGTTATGCATTAGAGACAGCTGCATTCACGTTAAATAGGGCACCGTATAAATCCGTTGAGATGACACTGCGTGAACTATGGTTTGGCAAGAAATCAAAGTTGTCGTTTCTTAAAGTTTGGGGTCGTTGCGATGCTCATGTGAAAAAGCTCTAGCCTGATAAGCTCGAACCCAAATCGGAGAAGTGCGTATTCATAGGATACCCAAACGAAACAGTTGGGTACACCTTCTACCACAGATCCGAAGGCAAGATCTTTGTTGCTAAGAATGGATCCTTTCTAGAGAAGGAGTGAGGGAGTCCTGGATTGAGGGGTCCTCATGTGGCCGGATAACTTGTTGTGGGCCGTACTGGTGGGTCGTGAACATCATCGCTGAAGATCGTCTCTCATGTCCGGATAGGACTCATGTGTGCATATAATGGCAGGTTTTAGGTTCGGGTGTAATCTTTCCTTCCTCTGCAAATATAAACGGGAGGGTTGTAACGCCCCGGACACACCCGCCGGTGGTCGTTACTCCTGGCGGGATCTAGACTGGCCTCACATATCAATACTAGTCTTTTCTGCGCACTTTGTCCTCACTCGTGCGCACCCGGGAGCAACTTCCCAGTCGAGGGTTGTAACGCCCCGGACACACCCGCCGGTGGTCGTTACTCCTGGCGGGATCTAGACTGGCCTCACATATCAATACTAGTCTTTTCTGCGCACTTTGTCCTCACTCGTGCGCACCCGGGAGCAACTTCCCAGTCGGTCACCCATCCTGAAACTACTCCAAGCTGAGCACGCTTAACTTTGGAGTTCTATCCGAATGGGCTCCCGGAAAAGAAGGAATTCCTTATTGATATGATTAGTCTATCATCCCTATTAAGCCAGGCCATCACAAGGGTTTAGTCCGTAGAGGCTGAACAACAATAGCCGATTCATAGCAATCACCCTGGTTAGACTTCTAGGGTTTATCCATTACGATGATCAACTCTTGTAATCATATTCATCAAGATCAATCAAGCAGGAGTGGGATTTTACCTCGACTGAGAGGGCCCGAACCTGGGTAAACACTGTGTCCCTTGTCTCCTGTTACCATCGATCCATAGACGCATAGTTCGGGACCCCCTACCCGAGATCCTTCGGTTTTGACACCGACATTGTGCTTTCATTGAGAGTTCCACTATGTTGTCGACCGAAGGACCGATGAATCGCTTCATCAACAATGACGGCACCACCACCGAGGAGATCTTCCCTCCCGGCCAACTTTTTGTGTTTGGCGGCTTCACGCTCCGTGCCAACACAGAAGGCCACCTCGAGCAGGTTGAGAGCTACGCCCCTGACCATTAGGTCAGGTTTGGAAGCTTGAACTACATTGCTGATATCCGCGGAGACTTGATCTTCGACGGATTCGAGCCCATGGCGTCCGCTCCCTGCCACCACGATGAACATGACCTAAATCTTTCATCGGACCACATCCAGGGGATAGCACCTGTAACTACTCTGGCCCTAAATCCGGAGCAGATCGCGTAACCCGAGGACGGGAAGCTCAACCCCGCCACGGAAGTCGTAGACTCAGCGGCGCTGGAGCCGCACACAGACCCAACCTTGAGCGGGGACTATGTTACCGGAACTTCGGACTCGTCTCCGGCTACATGTTCTGAACCATGTGCATCGGCGTCCTTCGAGCTTGATCAGGCGCCTATCGTAGAATTAAGCTCCACAGATATCTTCCGGCACTCACCTTTAGGTGATGTGCTAAACTCATTAAAATCCCTCTCCTTAGCAGGGGACTCACAGCCGAATTATATCCAATTTGAACTAGAGGAGAATTTCACTTCCCACCCACCACCCACTTGGTAGCCACGGTCGAAGGTTTAACCAATCTACTTGACTACGCTTCCGAAGAATTCGAAGGGATGGACCTCGAAGCTGAAGCAGAACTAGACCAAAACCCACCCGTAACCGGGCGATGGATGGCTACGTCCTCATATGATGTATATATGGTGGACACACCTAAAGAGAAGGAGGACGACGGCGATAATGATCCCAAAAAGGATAAGCATGTCGATGAACCTGCCAAGCGTCGGTGTCAGAAGCGCCGATCTCGATCCCGTAAAGGGAAAGATAGCAACACTGTCACTGACGATGGTGATAATCCGAACCAAGCCAATGACCCGGCAGATCAAGCGATGGAGTAGGACAAGCAAGAGGACAGCGAACACAGTCCGGAACCGCTGTCTGATCACAGCGATGCCGAAGACAGGAATTATCAACCTGTCTTCGAAGAGGATGTTAGCCTGGGCGACGACGAATTCATTGTCCCAGAAAAACCCTTAGAACAAGAGCGCTTCCATCGGAGGCTTATTGCCACCGCAAGGAGCCTGAAAAAGCAGCAGCGGCGGCATAAAGCCGCATAGGATACGCTCAATGATAGATGGAACGAAGTACTAGACGCTGAGGAAAAATATGGCTGCAATCGCCAAACAAAGGGCTATCCTAAGCATAAACTGCTGCCCGAATTCGACGACGAGTCTATTGCGCCTATACCGCCGAAGAACAATACCGCTGATAATCCGAACCGACCACCTCGTGGACAGGACAGAGTGGCTAGCAACGGTGTACACAAGCCCGCACCCCCTCCCCGTAAAGGAAAGGAGGCCGCGGCTCAGGGCCAGAAACACGATCTACGTGAGGACCTGAACAAAAAGGCTGGCAAGACCAGATCCATCTACGTATCCAGGGACCGTGCTCCTGCATGGGACGATGGTTATCAAGCCAAATATGTCGGTCATATACCAGTTCCGAGCCAATACCGAACATCACAACCGTCGGACCTACGCCACGACATAGCAAAATACAAGGGTGTCGCACACCCTCTGTGCTTCACCGATGAGGTGCTGGATCATGAATTTCCAGAAGGGTTTAAACCCATAAATATCGAGGAGTATGATGGAACGACGGATCCTGTTGTCTGGATAGAAGACTTTATCCTTCACATACACATGGCTCGTGGAGACGATCTCCATGCCATCAAATACTTACCCCTCAAGCTGAAAGGACCAGCCCGACACTGGCTGAACAACCTCCTAGAAAACTCCATTGGAAGTTGGGAAGAACTTGAGGATGCTTTTCGGGCCAATTTTCAAGGCACCTATGTTCGGCCCCCGGATGCTGACGATCTAAGTCACATAATCCAACAACCCGGGGAGTCAGCCCGTAAGCTTTGGAATAGGTTTCTCACTAAGAAGAACCAAATCGTCGACTGTCCGGACGTCGAAGCCTTAGCGGCCTTCAAGCACAGTATCCGGGACGAATGGCTAGCTAGACACCTCGGCCAGGAAAAGCCGAGAACAATGGCAGCCCTAACTACACTCATGACCCATTTTTGAGCGGGCGGGGACAGCTGGTTAGCTCATAGCAGCCCCAGCGACCCTGGCACATCCGAAATCAGGGATGGCAATGGAAAGCCACGACGTAACAAAAACAAACATCGAAATAATGCTCGAAGCCCAGATGATACAATGGTAAATGCTAGATTCAATGGCTCCAGACCCGATCAACGGAAGAATCCATTTAAAGGCAACAAAGATAGTCCATCTAGCCTGGACAAAATATTAGACAGGCCCTGCCAGATCCAAGGCACCCCGGCTAAACCTGCGAACCATACCAATCATAGTTGTTGGGTCTTCAGGCAGGTCGGCAAGCTCAACGCCAAATACAAGGGAAAGGGACCTCAGAGCAAAGATGAGGATGAACCTCACTAGCTTAACACAGTGGGACATAAGAAATTTCCACCGGAGATCAAAACAGTGAACATGATCTATGTCACTGATATCCCAAAGAGGGAGCGCAAGCGCGCACTACGAGATGTCTATGCCGTTGAGCATGTTGCCCCCAAATTCAACACATGGTCGGCCTATCCAATCACCTTTGATCGCAGGGATCATCCGACTAGTATCCAACATGGGGGTTCAGCTGCCCTAGTGCTCGATCCAATAATCGATGGATACCATCTCACTCGAGTCCTTATGGACGGCGGAAGCCGTCTCAATCTGATATACCAGGTGAGGGAGTCCTGTATTTAGGGGTCCTCGAGAGTCCGGGTCGATGAAGCTGGGTCGTATTGATGGGCCAAAGAAGAAGAAGTAGAAGACTCTCCCCCGTATTCGGTCAGGACTACAATGTAGATAGAAAGGCAAGCGGAGAGTCCGGATGTATCAATTACTTCCTCCCCAAGCCACCCATGTAACCCTAGGTTCCCTCTGGCGTGTATATAAGCCGGTGGGTTTAGTTTGTAGAGGGGATCATCAACATCACAATACCCTCATAGGCTAGGCTTTAGGGTTTAGCCATTACGATCTCGAGGTAGATCAACTCTTGTATTCATATTCATCCATATTAATATAGCAGGAAGTAGGGTATTACCTCGATCTAGAGGGCCTAAACCTGGGTAAACATCGTGTCCCCAGCCTCCTCTTACCATCGATCCTCTAAACACATAGCTTGGGCCCCCCTACCCGAGATGTGCCAGTTTTGACACCGACAATGGTGCTTTCATTGAGAGCTTCGTCGTGCGCTTACGATGAGCGGTCGATGGCTCATCCCATCATCAGCGACGAGACCACCCTCGGAAACAACTTGGCCATTGGCCAGGTTCTCCAGCTCGGAGGGTTCGTTGTATGCGCCCGCATGGCCCCAGGGCCAGCCGCACTCCCTGCGGTTATCGAGCATCACCCTTATGTTGACTCCGGCGACTCTGATGATGTGACCTCGGCAGATCTCTCGCCCTTAAACGAGATGCTGGATTGCATCGCCGCCCTGGGGCTTTCATCGCCAGGAGATCAAATCGGACTTAAATCCGGTCATGATGAGATTGATCCCTTCCCGATCACTCATCTAGTGGCAGCAGTCCAGGACGGAGCAAAGAGACTCCTCTCAAGATGGAGACCGCCATAGTTCGGATCTCCGAACCCATCGAGCCGAACATGCCCCTGTCGGGAGGCACGTTATGTTCTTTGAGCTCTGGGATTAATGCCGGGACCATGGAACGATTAGATCTCGTCGAACCCGGATCGTCCACATCAGAGGTTGTCAAAACCCCGAATACCACCTTGGGTTGGGACTCGAAATTACCAACACCCACCCACCCTGGGAAAAACTCTCCAAGTAAGTCCGAACATCCGGACATAGATGATCTCGCGAACATACAGCAGCAGCCCGAGGAAACGATCAACCACTTCTGGGCCTGATTCCTGCTTGATAAAAACAAGATCAGGGACTGTTGCCACGACGAGGCGGTCTCTCTATTTTACCGCAACTGCACAAACGAGGGAGTCTTGAACGCCCTCAACCGACGTCGTGTTCTGAGTTTCACAGAACTATCGCATTTAGTACGAAAGTACTGCGCAATGGAAAACACTTGGAAAGCCCAGAATACACCTCTCAAACAGTCTGTATCCGGACAGTACACTACCAAGGCTAAATGGACATACCCTAGCAGGTCATCCGATAATATGCCTATTGGCAATAAGAATAAACCCCTTTTAAAGCACAGGTCCGTTCTGGACGAACTGTTAAATACACCTTGCCAAATACATGCAACACCGGACAATGTCCCAAATCATTGCCTTAGAGCGTGTTGGGTACTCCGGCAGGTAGTGAAGAGCGGTATGGCAATTCTTGCCACTACTGTATCAAGGGAGAAAGACATTGGTGTCTTCACCGTCTTCAAGATGTTCTCCTCCAATAACCACCGCAAGAGAGTGAATCGTGAACTTGCCGAGGTCTACCAAATTAGCTCTGCAAGCCCATGGAGCGACACGGCAATTAGTTTTTCTGCCGAAGATGCACCCCGAGTCCGGCCGATCTGAGCATCAGCAACTCTGGTACTAGACCCAATAGTGGACGGTTTCCTCCTCACTAAAGTACTTATGGACGGAGGAAGCGAACTCAACCTCATATATGAGTAAACGCTTGCAAAAATGCAGGTTGAGAAATCCCGCATTGAGCACACCAACAGAACATTTCGAGGAATTATACCCAGCCGCGAAGCCTGGTGTTCGGGAAGCATTAAGCTTGATGTAGTATTCGGCACATCCGATAACTACAGGTCGGAGTAACTGCTCTTCCACATTGTTCCCTTTCATAGCGGATACTACGCCCTTCTAGGACAAGACGCTTTTTCACGCTTTCAAGCTATACCCCATTACGGGTACATGAAGCTTAAAATGCCAGGGCCCAATGGGGTGATCATATTAACAACTGATCCGGATAGAGCACTCCGCTCCGAGAACAATAAGGCATCCTTAGCCTTAGAGGCATTATCCGAAGCCCTCGCGGCCGAAGAATTTACTACCCTACAATCAAAGGTGGATAAGGATGATGTAATCCTCGCCAAAAGATCGAAGTCTACCTCCTTCAAGCCAGCAGAAGAAATCAACAAATTCCAAGTGCACCCAACGGACCCTAACAAGACAGCGTCCATCGGGGCACAGCTGGATCCGGCGGTGGATAGCGCGTTACATGCCTTCGTTCGGGAAAATTGGGACATATTCGCCTGGCACCCTTTAGATATGCCGTGAATCCCACGCAGGCTGGCCGAACACAACCTCAATATTATCAAAGGGTTCAAACCAGTCAAGCAGTCATTGAGACATTTTTTCGAACCCAAAAGACAAGCAATGGGAGAAGACCTAGCCAAGCTATTGGAAGCTGGATTCATCAGAGAAATTAAACATTCGGATTGGCTAGCCAACCTAGTCATGGTACCGAAGAAGGATAAATCCTAGCGCCTCTGCGTCGACTTCACAGACCTAAATAAGGCATGTCCCAAGGATCCCTTTCCCTTGCCCCGCATTGATCAAATCATCGATGCAACGGCCGGACAGAACTCGTTGTGCTTCCTTGATGCTTACTCCGGGTACCATCAGATAAAAACAAAGGAATCCAATCAGGCCGCAACGGCATTTATCACCCCGTACGGTCCTTTTTTCTTCAACACTATGCCCTTTGGACTTAAAAACGCTGGCGCCACATATCAACGCATGATTCAAACATGCTTAGAAAAACAAATTGGCAAAACAATGGAGGCATATGTTGACGACGTAGTCATTAAGACTAAACACGTTGAGACTCTGGTGGAAGATCTCCGTCTTATGTTTGCCAACCTTTGAGAATATGACATATGGCTCAATCCGGAAAAATGTGTTTTCGGTGTTCCAGCCGGAAAACTACTAGGGTTCATCGTATCCCATAGAGGAATCAAAGCTAACCCAGCTAAAATTCGGGCCTTGTCAGAACTCAAAATACCAACCGACCTCAAACAAGTGTAAAAACTAGCAGGCTACGTAGCGGCCTTAAGCCGCTTCATCCCTAGGTTAGGAGAAAAAGCATTGCCACTTTATAGATTGCTACGACGCACTGACAACTTCCAATGGACAGACGTGGCCATAGCTGGATAGGAAGAAATAAAAACTTTACTAGCGAGCAACCCAATCATAGCCGCTCCCGGTGTTGGCGAACCAATGCTGCTGTATATATCAGCCACTCACCAGGTAGTGAGTGTCGTACTCGTCGTTGAACGAGCCGAAGAGGGACATAAATTTCCCGTCCAAAAACCCGTATACTATGTATCCGAGGTTCTGACACCATGCAAGTCACGGTACCCCCACTATCAGAAAATTGCATATGCGGTCTTCATGTCATCTCGCAAACTCCGACGCTACTTTCAAGAGTGTTCGATCACGGTGGCATCTGAAGTACCACTCAATGATATTATTAACACCAACGATGCCACTAGACGCATAGCCAAATGGGCCATTGAGCTCCTGCCGTTCGAAATATCCTATAAGCCACGCTGGACTATTAAATCCCAGGTGTTGGCTAACTTTGTCGTAGAATGGACTGAAACCGAACTCCCTAAAGAGTACGACTCATGTTCCCACTGGACAATGTACTTTGAGGGTTCCAAAATGCTAGCCGGATTGGGGGCTGGCGTAATATTGATATCTCCAACTGGGGATACAGTCTCGTACATTCTACAGATTATGTATACGAACTCGAACAATGCGGGCGAATATGAGGCCCAATTGCATGGTCTCCGCCTAGCTGTATCCATGGGCATACAATGCCACGGGGTACGCAGAGACTCAAACCTCGCTATCTCCCAAATTAATGGAGATTTTGATGCGAAGGATTCAAAAATGGTAGCTTATCGCAATGCTATATTAAAAATGTCGGCTAGATTTGAGGGGTTGGAATTCCACCACGTAGGCCAGGATAATAACCAGGCCGCTGACGTACTCGCTCGTATGGGCGCTAAACGTGACCTCGTCCCGCCTAACACCTTTGTGGAAAGGCTATTCAAGCCAGCAGTGACATGGCAGGACACGGGCGGCGACACGAACTCGGATCCGAACATACCCCCGGCCGAACTTAACCAAGATGTCATCGGAGACCCAGACATGGAGATAACTCCTTCGGTTCATGAGATCATGGCTGTCATAGCCCCATGGACAGAGCCCTTCCTAGCTTACCTCAAAAGGCAGGAACTCCCCGATGACCAAAATGAGGCCCGCCGCATAATCCGGCCTATAAGATTCACGAAGGTGAACTATATAAGAAAAGTAGTACAGTTGTCCTACAAAGGTGCATTTCAGAAGAGGAGGGAAGGCAAATTCTCACTGAAATACACGCTGGAATGGGCGGCCACCATGCCGCAGCCCGGGCGCTCGTAGGCAAAGCTTTTCGAGCTGGCTTTTTCTGGCCCACTGCCCGAGCAGACGCCCAAACCTTAGTCCAACACTGCGTTGGCTGCCAGCTTTTTGCAAATCAAAGTCACATGCCTCCCACCGCTCTGAGAACAATCCCCATTACTTGGCCTTTTGCGGTCCGGGGGCTTGATATGGTCGGGCCCCTTAAAGGGGGAAGCCATAAAAAGAAATACTTACTGGTAATGGTAGATAAATTCACTAAATGGATAGAAGCCAAGCCAGTAAAAACAGCTGAGGCAGGGCCTGCTATTGGTTTTTATATCCAGCGTAGTACACCATTACGGTGTCCCGCACAGTATTATCACAGATAATGGCACCAACTTCACAGCTAATGAGGTAAAAAATTGGTGCACAAAGTTAGGTATTAAACTTGACTATGCTTTTGTATACCATCCTCAAACAAACGGTCAAGTCGAAAGAGCCAATGGTCTGATAATGAGTGGCATCAAACCCCGACTAGTGCACTCCCTACGGGAGTCTGATAAACACTGGGGCGAAGAGCTTGACTCCGTACTCTGGGGGCTGCGGACCACACCGGATACACACCTTTTTTTCATGGTGTACGGCGCAAAGGTTGTTCTGCCCTGCGACATTATTCATGATTCACCTCGAGTGTGCATGTACGAGGAGAGAGAAGCCGAGTTAGATCGGCATGACGATCTAGATGGACTTCAAGAGGAGCGTGATATAGTGCAAGATCGTTCTGCATTTTATCAACAACAGACCAGGCGATACCAGAGCAGAGAAGTGCGGGCCAAGACATACAACGTCGGCGAACTCGTTTTACGCCTCCCGAAAAAGAAAAACGACAAGCTCAAGCCAAAATGGGAGGGACCCTTCATTATCGACGAAGTATTCATCGGTGGAGCCTATCGCCTTCGGAATGCACAGGACAACCGCCTTGAGACGAACCCGTGGAATGCTGCCAGGCTCCGACGATTTTATGGATAGTTCGGTAGCAGTTTTTTTCCTCCTTTCAAGTCAGGTCTTGTCTCGTATCTTTTATTTTTCTCCTTTTCTTTTTTATGTTTTCTCTCGTTGGCAAGTATTCGGCTCGCCCGAAGTGTCACAGGATGAGTACATCCTCGAATATATCTACCTCAAATATACTTGGGGGCTCCTTTAATGAAGCCCATTACCAACAAAAGCTTATTGCTTAAAATGTCGTCTGTTTCTTACAGTCCTTCCTTGCCATTATATGCACCAATATGACTTAAGTTCTGGCCAAGCGGGGTTGCCTGGCTCCTATGCTTACCCCTACGTTTCCGATTGTTTGGATAGGGTGTAAAGGGAGCACCTCTGCGATTGTTACAACCGGGTAATCCGGATATGTACCTCAGACTGGGTGAAGCCAAAAGCTAGCGCTCTTAAGGGAATGATCGGTCGGCGGATAAACGACATATCGCATTCTAAAGCGTATTTTAAAACTACCACATGATATGGCATCCTACAATCCTTTTCATAAGATTCAAAGCCTAGGCCCGCATCTGTATGCACGTCGACCCAGGGAAAGGAACCCTATTCTCTGTGGAAGATGTTTCTTACGTTAAACAGTAATATAACATAACTCCCCAAACAAAGTTTGTCTGTTTAAGCAACTATGACCGGATTGCCTGGCCTCCGAACATATCACGTGTTTTCCACAGATATAGTATTCGGAAGCACTCCAACCTTTGGGTTTATGGAGGTTAAAGCACATGGTCAGCCATGATAACTTTATTATAAATTCGGCCGAAGATAAGTTTCATGGTAAAAGTACATTAATGCATAGAATCAAATGACTACTCTTCTTCTATTCCCTCTATAAGGTTGTCTAGTTTACAGTCCTGCTGGGAAAACTTGGCAGCTGTCTCTCCTCGGTCATATACCAAATTCAGAGGAATTTCTTGTCCATCGGACCCTCGAGGTCCCACACGGGCCATATGATTTGGATCAAGACGAGTGTAGCGCATCTTCACCATGGCCCAGGCTTCTCAAGCACCCATGCGACATGTTGATGCTTTCCATAGTTCAAAGCGGCGTCGAGCCCCTTTGAACAAGTCCGCCAAATCCTCCATAGTTTCTGGAGGTGAATCGCCCGGCCATAAAGCCCTGGCCATACTCTTCATTGGCTTCCGAGCTCGCTCGTGGACCCTGGAAAGCTCTTGCAGCACTTCACCCTCAAAACCGGACACTTCCCCTTCGGGCTGCCCAGTTAAAAAGCCTGCAGGAAAAGTTTTATGAAAAACCTTCAAAATAAGAGACTATAAGGAGGGCAAGTTATAAGGGACATACTGAACATGCCGCCTTTTAGCCTCCGGTTCTCTTCCATGGTACTTGAGAGCTGGGCTCTTACACCCTTTAGCTCCTGTTCCAACCTAATACTTTTATCTTGCGCTTGGTTTCTTTTCTCTATGGCTTGCGTCAATACGCGCTTGCCAGCGGCTGTTTCCCCATCGGCAAATTTTTTGTCAACCAAAGTAGCCCTTATCTCCCTCTCCAGTTGGTCGGTCAACCCTGTTGCTGTATTACAAATTAGTATATACATAACACCTCAGTGATCAGCACAACTATCAAAGTATCCGGACACCATTGTTCTTACCATCAGCATCCTTTCCGGATTCCTTCAAATTTTTCAATTCGACGAGCTAGGTCCGGCACTCTTCTAGCTCCTTAGATAAGGAGTTATTCTTTTCTTGAAGGACCTGCAAAGACACAACGATCCTCAAATAGTTGTACCAACTGCTTTGAGTCTCGGGGGCTACTGGCATGGGAACATCAAAATATACACTTACCCGCGTATCTTTCGAAAGCCGACGAGTGGCTCCAGCGAGTCCGTCTTGAGCGGCTCGGATATAGGCATCAGCAAAGCTGAGAGCGTTAAACGCCTCCTTAGTAAAAGCTAGGTCACGCATGGCTGCTTTCCGCCGTCGATGAACCATCGCAACCTCCACTTCGGAATTAGTAACGGACATTTCGTCTGAATCCTCCTAGAGAGGACAATCCGGCACTGAATCAGCATTAACCCCTGATGGGCCGGATGCCGGATTGGCTGGAGCTTGGTCTGCATTGTCTCCGGAGACAGTCTGGTGTGTATTCCTCCTAAAAGGAAAAAAACAAAGCGAAAAGTTGTGATACCAACTTCACCACCCAACGTGTGTCAAAACAAACATGCCTCTTTGAAGGTCCGCTGGTGTTCGCGATCCTCTTGCGCTTCGAGGCCTCACCCGATTCGGGCGTCACCATCTGGGATGACGGTCTTCGCACAGTCCGGCGTGAGGAACGCTGTCCCTATTTAGTATAATAACATACAATGGGTAAGGCGCACTGGGAATCTTCTCCTTGATGAGATATGTCCTAGGTACTTACACTAGAAGAAGGAATGAGGCCTGGGTAATCGGCTACAATAGCCACTAGGGTGCCCTCACGGCAGGCTTGATAGAAGACTCCCTCTTCTAGCTCTATGCCTATGTCCGGATCTTAATCGTATCTGGGGCCCGCATTCTGAAATCGGTCCTCTGGCTGTGGGGCGGGACTATTAATCTCCTCAATCACCTTCCTGCACTCTTATTGGGAGAAACTGAATTCAGTTCGGTCAATACATCATAACAAAAAAATGGGCAAATCTAGCGGTCACGAGAAAGACTTACCCAGTCAGGAGGATTGTACATAGAAAAACCCTCCCGGCACGTCAGGCGGATGAAGTCTTGCTTCTCTCCCTTATAAAGACCTTCCAAAATGACGGCTAAAGCGGCAGGGTCATCCGGACCCGGGCGAAAGCAGTGTGGGGCATCATTTAGGCCATTATAATGCCACAATGGAAATCCTCTTGCTTGGAGCGGTTGTACGCATCGCTTTATTGAAATAGCCATAACTTCGATTATAGATAGCCTCGAACTGGCAAGCAATCTAATCTTGCTGGCCAGTCTGCTAACCTCCGCTCTCTCTTCTTCTGAGGGACTATAGGGACGCCAGTTGAAAAGCTTCTTTGGCGAAGCGTTGGAATATTTGGGGAGACCTTGCCGAACTGGATCCGGTAGGGCAACATCCTCAATATAAAACCACTCCGAAGGCCACTCTTCGGATACCTTCTTTGGAGTACTGAGCAGATAGCCTGTCCCTGCTTTGTGCCATACTTCGGCGCCCCCAACTTCAAATATAGATCCCTTCTCCGAGCGAGGGACAAGTCAGAAGAACTTTCACCACAGGTCAAAATGAGGCTCTCAGCCCAAGAACAGTTCGCATAAAGCGACAAAACCCGCGATATGCAGGATAGACCCTGGCGCAAGATCGTGTAGTTGGAGACCATAGAACTCCAGGAGTCCCCTAAGGAAGGGGTGGATGGGGAACCCTACACCTCTTAAAAGGAAGGGGAAAACATACCCGCTCTCCATCGGAGGGGTTGGGAAAGCTCTCTGCCAGGGCTTGATTGTCGATAGAAGTTAGTCCGGCCCAGACGGGGACTAGATCCTCTGGAGGGAGATACCCCTGCGCTTGAAGTGTCCTCAGGTGCGCATGGGACACAGAGCAGCTTTTCCAATCTCCTGCACAAGGGCCATGAGGGCGCGAGGAAGAGCTTGGGGCGCTAGCCATGTTTGAAGATTTTTTGCAAGCACTAGGGTTTTCTTCCGTGTGGAATGAGATGGAGAGGCGACTGGGATCTATTCTCTTATATAGGCGCCTTCCCTACACAGTCAAGGTGGTATTTGTAAAATTACCCAGATGGTTCGCATTCATTGGACACGTGGAAGCCAAGGTGACGGCGATGAGGAACCAACGGAGTACAATATTAAAAGAAGCCGAACTATCATCCAGGGGGACTCACCTTGCAAGACCGAAGACATGAAGCCGGACACAATCTCGTCCTTGAAGGTAAGTCCGGGGGCTACTGAGGGAGTCTTGTATTTATGGGTCCTCGGGCGTCCGGGTCGATGAAGCTGGGCCGTATTGATGGGCCAAAGAAGAAGAAGCAGAAGACTCTCCCCCGTATTTGGTCAGGACTACAATGTAGATAGAAAGGCAAGCAGAGAGTCCGGATGTATCAATTACTTCCTTCCCAAGCCACCCATGTAACCCTAGGTTCACTCTGGCGTGTATATAAGCTGAGGGGTTTAGTCTGTAGAGGGGATCATCAACATCACAATACCCTCATAGGCTAGTCTTTAGGGGTTAGCCATTACGATCTCGATGTAGATCAACGGTTGTATTCATATTCATCCATATTAATATAGCAGGAAGTAGGGTATTACCTCGATCGAGAGGGCCTGAACCTGGGTAAACATCGTGTCCCCAGCCTCCTGTTACCATCGATCCTCTAAATGCATAGCTTGGCCCCCCCTACCCGAGATCTGTCGGTTTTGACACCGACACCAGGACACTATCCGCAAGATGGGGATAGACCCGTCAAGAATCAAGCCAAGCAGCATGACCTTTAAAGGAGTGATACCGGGCGTAGAAGCCCGCTGCACGGGCTCTTTAACATTGGAGGTTGTATTGGGCTCTCCCGATAACTTTCGAAGCGAAGAGCTAATCTTCGACAAAGCTCCGTTCCGAAGTGGCTATCATGCACTACTCAGAAGAACGGCCTTCGCCCACTTTAATGCAGTCCCGCATTATGCTTATTTAAAGCTCAACATGCCTGGACCACGTGGCGTCATCACGGTCAATGGAAATATGGAGCGCTCTCTCCGTACGGAGAAGGACACTGCGGCCCTAGAAGCCGAAGTCCAAAACGGCCTATTCAAGCCGAATAGCTCATCGGTCGTTAAGACCGGGGACACAGCTAAACGTGTCCGGCATACGCCTCAGTGCGGCAGCTCAGATGAACCTAAGCTCAATTAGCGGCTACGCCCCCATCGAATGCCCCATAAGGTTGTAGCATACGTGCCTTGTGTACACAGTTATGCCCTTAAAATTCCTTGGGCGGCGCTGGGGGCACACAGCATACAAATAGTGCATAGTTCGGCTCAACCCTATTCGGACTCTAAAAATTATCTTTCAAGGTTCATTAAACAAACCAGCTTTGTTTACGGCCACACTAGATTCTTTTTTCCAGGTTTTTTCTTTTTCTTTTTAGTACAAATGGCCATCACACTTCCCCCTTCAAGGACACATCACAAAGGAGAACACGGTGCAGATGTGCAGCAGGGCCCCACGCTAAGGTTTATCTTTAGATTAAGACCATGTGTACACCTTTTATCTCTTTTTGTTTTATACTTTTCTAGCATGTAAAATGTCCAAGGAAGTTATCGGCATTATCTGTAAGTATACGGCTCACTGTACTAGAACGGGATATTATAGAAGCAGCTTGGTTCATATTGTGTTTGGAGTTTTATTCTCTCACCACATGTGTTCTCTCCCCATGTCATATTGCCACATGTGCCTTGACACCAGGGTCCATTACCAGGGGCTGTATTCGGCCCGGTATATGTTAAAAAGTCCGAACACCTATAGGGAGTGTTCAGCGTCCTGGATGTTGCTTTATATGCATCAGTTCCGAATCATGTCTTGGGTCAATAGTTGGGTTGCCCGGCTCTTGTACTCACCCCTACGTTCCCAATTGTTTGGCTAGGGTGTAAAGGGAGAACTACTGCGATTGTACTTCTGGTTCTTCCGGTCAAGTACCTCAGTAGAGAAAGTCGAAAACTAACTGTCATGATAGGCGAGAATCTGGTCTGCGATCCGGTGACTTAGTGTCATACTACGATCGATGGAGATCTACCCCGTGTTATGCGAAGGGTTAGTTTTTTGCCCAGTCGGGTACAAATGGATACCTTAATTCGGAAATACCATATACGCACCACGGGCTAGTACTTAGTCCCACTTGTCAAACTCCTATGGCTAAGTGAAAGCAATAAAGCCGCATAGTTTGATTGCCTGGTTCGCTCCGCATACACCTCCTGCATGGACCAAGACGTTGGATAAAGAGTGTTTATGCATATGACCGAACACCCTAGTAATATTTACATGGGGGCTGAAGCCGACGACTAGAAACTTTCAGATTTAAATAAACGGCCGCACAGGAGGTGAAATTCGCTCACATTATAATAGCGCAAAAATTATATATACATCGATTCATAAGCTTAAGTATTTACAACCAGATACAATTACTCAAAGATATTATCCTTTGAGCACTGGCCTTCTACAAGGTGGGCGCCTTCTATGACGTCCTCAAAGTATCCCTCTGGCTTGCGGTGCTCCTTGCCTTCGGGCAGGCCAGCAGTGGCTATGTCCTGTGCCTTCATCTTCGCCCAGTGCATTTTCACACGGGCGAAGGCCATCCGAGCACCCTCTATGCAGGCCGAACGCTTCAATGCATCGACCCGCGGACTCGCTTCGATGAGCCGCTTCACCAATCCGAAGTAGCTACTTGGGATTGGCTCAGCGGGCCACAGCCGGACTATCAAGTCCTTCATGTCCAAACTCGCCATGTTGTGTAGCTCGACCAGCTGCTTCATCTGGTCGTTGAGGGGCACCGGATATTTTGGCGCATTGAACTATGACTAGAACAGCCTCTCCGTGTTGTCCCCCTCCTGGGCTCGGAAGTATTGGAAGGCGTCAACACTGCTCCTCGGGAGATCCGCAAACACGCCTGGAGAACTCCATAACCGTGTCAGCCCAAGGTACTTATGCCCTCCGAAGATGCTCTGTAAGAGAAAAGTCTTACCAGATGCTATCTCCCGCGCTTGCTTGACTTCCTCGCAGACGCTGCGCGACTCGCTTCGCGCCTCCTAGGCAACATTGAATGCCGCAGTGAGCTCGGATGCTTGTTCCGAAGTTGTTTTTTCCAATGCCTCTCATTTGCGAATAGCATCGTTGAGCTCACTTTAGACTTCGGCCACCCGAGCCTCGTGCTTTTGTCACGCGGCCTTTTCAGCCTCTAGATCAGACACCGCGTTGTCAGCGGCTGCCTTGCTCGCTTCGGCCTCCTTCTTGGCCTTCATGAGGTCACCCTTGAGGGCCTCGAGCTCAGTGGCGCCAACTGTTTAATACAGAATATCACAAAGAGTTTATACTCATAATCAATTAAAATTATTAGTCTTCCTGACATCTCAATTTTTCAAATCTGCATACCTTGCGTCTCATCCAAATGCTGGTTGACGTGGTCGAGGTCCGCGTTGGCCTCCGAGAGCTTCCGATTTAGTTCGGCAACTTCTGCAGCTTGTGCAGTTGCTGCAACTAGTGAAGCCTACTCAAATGCAAAAGCATACAGTTTAGCTCTATAATATGCTATATTATGGATACTTCATCTGATTCTGTTCAGAATCACACAAAGCATCACGGGCTACTGGCTATATATGTGCATATAAAATAAATAAAGTTCCATAAAGAACATTACATTGCATACCTCGAAGCCTATTTGTATGCTATTGAAGGCTTCATTCAGTCCGCCTTTGGCGGACTGGATCATCTTCACCACCGCACCCATTATGGTGCAGTGCTCCTCCATGATGGAAGCACTTTGTAGTGCTCCCTCCAGAGGGTCCGGCGCCCCCGGATTGACATCGGGCGTCGTAGGAACAGTTGTATCCTCCCCCGTCTTAGAGGTCTGGTCTTCGGACTCCGGAGCCGCACTAGCCTCCGGATCAGTATTCGGCGGGCCCCCGGATTGTTTAGGCCCCCCGTCTTCGGTCTCCATGGGGACTGTTTCCCCATGGTCAGCGGCAGCCGAGGTGTTACCCTCGGTCACCTTATCACTTGCCCCGCTCCCATCTCCTTGAGCAGGAGACGTACACTGGGAGGACACTTCGGTGTCCCCACAGGCCACGGGCGATGGAGCTCGGACTGGCAGGTCGCTCTCCGTCTCCCCAGACGGCAGAGAGTTCCCCTCCGATGAGGAGTGATACGTCTCCAACGTATCTATAATTTTTTATTGTTCCATGCTATTATTTATGATATTTTGGATGTTTTATGGGCTTTCTTATACACTTTTATATGATTTTTGGGACTAACCTATTAACCTAGAGCCCAGTGCCAGTTTCTGTTTTTTCCTTGTTTTTGATTTTTACAGAAAAGGAATACCAAACGGAGTCCAATTGACGTGCCAATTTTTGGTGATTTTTTATGGACCAAAATAAGCCCCTGAAGTAAAAGAGTTGGTCCAGGAGAGCCACGGGTTGCCCACGAGGGCGGGGGGCGCACCCACCCCAAGTGGTGGCGGCCCCCTATCTCGTGGACAGCCCGGAGGGCCCGCTGACTTGTGCCCTACGCCAAAAAATCCTATAAATACTGAAACCTTCAGAAAATAACCTAGATCGGGAGTTCCACCGCCGAAAGCCTCTAGTGCCACCAAAAACCAATCTAGACCTTGTTCTGGCACCCTGTCGGAGGGGGAATCCTTCTCCGGTGGCTATCTTCATCATCCCGGCGCTCTCCATGACGAGGAGGGAGTAGTCCACCCTCGGGGCCGAGGGTATGTACCAGTAGCTATGTGTTTGATCTCTCTCTCTCTCTCGTGTTCTTGAGATGGCACGATCTTGATGTATCACGAGCTTTGCTATTCTAGTTGGATCTTATGATGCTTCTCCCCCTCTACTCAGTTGTAATGGATTGAGTTTTCCCTTTGAAGTTATCTTATCGGATTGAGTCTTTAAGGATTTGAGAACACTTGATGTATGTCTTGCGTGGAATACCCGTGGTGACAATGGGGTATTCTATTGATTCACTGGATGTATGTTTTGGTGATCAACTTGTGGGTTCCGTGACCTTGGGAATCTATGCATATGGGTTGGCACACGTTTTCGTCTTGACTCTCCAGTAGAAACTTTGGGGCACTCTTTGAAGTTCTTTGTGTTGGTTGAATAGATGAATATGAGATTGTGTGATGCATATCGTATAATCATGCCCACGGATACTTGAGGTGGTAATGAAGTATCTAGGTGACATTAGGGTTTTGGTTGATTTGTGTCTTAAGGTGTTATTCTAGTACGAACTCTATGATAGATGGAATGTTACTACGGACTCTTGAATAGATCGATCACAAAGAATAACTTTGAGGTGGTTTCGTACCCTACCATAATCTCTTCGTTTGTTCTCCACTATTAGTGACTTTGGAGTGACTCTTTGTTGCATGTTGAGGGATAGTTATATGATCCAATTATATTCTCCTTGTTGAGAGAACTTGCACTAGTGAAAGTATGAAACCTAGGCCTTGTTTCCTATCATTGCAACACCGTTTATGCTCACGTTTACCACTTGCTACCTTGCTGTTTTTATATTTTCTTATTACAAAAACCTATATCTACCATCCATATTGCACTTGTATCACCATCTCTTCGCCGAACTAGTGCACCTATACAATTTACCATTGTATTGGGTGTGTTGGGGACACAAGAGACTCTTTGTTATTTGGTTGCAGGGTTGTTTGAGAGAGACCATCTTCATCCTATGCCTCCCACGGATTGATAAACCTTAGGTCATCCACTTGAGGGAAATTTGATACTGTCCTACAAACCTCTGCACTTGGAGGCCCAACAACGTCTACAAGAAGAAGGTTGTGTAGTAGACATCAAGCCCTTTTCTGGCGCCGTTGCCGGGGAGGTTAGTGCTTGAAGGTATATCTTTAGATCTTGCATTCGAATCTTTTAGTTTCTTGTTTTATCACTAGTTTAGTTTATAAAAGAAAACTACAAAAAATGGAATTAAGGTTGCCTCATATGCTTCTTTTAATATCTTTCGTGAAAATGATGGAAAGGAAAATTGTGCTCAAGTACTAGAAGAGGAATTACATAGAATGCTTGGCATAAAATATGTGAATGATGAGCATGATTGCAATGTTGTTAGTGTGAATCCTTTGAATATCCATGATGCTAATGATATGAAAAGCCACAAGCTTGGGGATGATATGTTTGATGAAGATGATATTTTTTGGCCCCCGAGTTTTGATGAGCAAATTTATTATGATGAAAGCATGCCACCTATTTATGATGATTATTGTGATGACACTTATGCTATTAAGAATAATGATAACCATGAAACATGTCATCGTGATTTTAGTTTTCAATTGGATTATGCTTCACATGATAGTTATTTTGTTGAACTTGCTCCCACTACTATGAATGAGAAGAATTTTGCTTATGTGGAGAGTAGTAAAATTTCTATGCAAGTAGATCATGAAAAGAATGCTTTATGTGCTAGTTATATGGTTGAATTCATTCATGATGCTACTGAAAATTGTTATGAGAGAGGATCATATGCTTGTAGGAATTGCAATAATATCAAGTTTCCTCTCTATGTGCTTAAAATCTTGAAGTTATGCTCGTTGTCCCTTCCTATGCTAGTTGATTATCATTCCCATAAGTTGTTTGCTCAAAAAATTCCTATGCATAAGAAGTGGGTTAGACTTAAATGTGCTATTCATATGCTTCATGATTCTCCCATTATGTTTCAATTCTTATCTTTTATGAGAGCATCATTGTCATCATCATGCCTACCTAAAAGGCATTAAAGAAACGCGCTTGTAGGGAGGCAACCCAACTTTATTTTATTTTCTTTGCTTTTGCTTCTGTTTAGGAATAAATATTGCATCTAGCTTCTGTTTAGATGTGGTTTTGTGCTTTAATTAGTGCTTGTGCCAAGTATAACCTTTGGGAGGACTTGTGTGAAGTTTATATGATCTTGCTGTGAGAAACATAATCGTTAGTGCTCGCAAGAATGGTCACCAGATTTTACTGGAGTGTGCTATTCAGTTGATTCTTTTTGAAGATAATTAATAGACAAATTCCTCACGTTTACCAATTTATTTCAATTTTTTTGGAGTTACAGAAGTATGCGAAAGCTACAGATTACTATAGATTGTTCTGTTTTTGTTAGATTCTGTTTTTCGTGTGTTGTTTGCTTATTTCAATGCATCTATTGTAATGCCCAGGATGGAGTTATACCTCCTACGTGTCGAGGCACGACTTAAAGGCATAAATCCATCCTAGAATGATCTCAAGTTCGGTAATCTTTGCACATCTCATGTAAAAGAGGGGATTGTAAACAGAAAATAGTTGGCTTACACTCACCACGTCACAGAATTACAATTCAAGTCTCAATCATCATACATTAAGAACATCACAACCCTCTAAGGGCAAAATCCAAATGCAAGATACCAAACATTAAATAATTAAACCACAGGCGGATCGAATCCTAGTAGAAGTCTCCACTACTGATCATCCGGATATCGCACATAGTACCGACTACGCTCCTCGTCGTACTCCCAATCCAGCTCGGTGCCATCACCTGGATAGCTCACAGCTGGACCTGCATCTGGTGTGGTGAAGTAACTGTGAGCCACAGAGGACTCAGCAATCCCGTTTCCGGGTAACAAGACTATCTAAGCCTTTGGGAGAGGATAAGGCTGAAGAAAAGAATAAGTGTCTGCAGCAGCAACTAGCAACTAGCTTACATGAGTGAGAGCGAGAAGAGAAGCCTCGGATGAGAAGTGATCACGAAGTGATCCTAGCTACAAGCTCAACAAGCATAACCCCTCCATGTTCAACTCCCGAATCCCTATTCGGAAATTGACGGTCACGGAACACACGCTGGTAGTGTATTAGTAACATTGTGTCAAGTTATCTACAACCGGATATTAACAAGCTCCCATATGCCACATAACCGCGGGCAGGGCTTTCGAAAGTTCAAACCCTGCAGGGGTGTTCCAACTTGACCCATTACAAGCCCACGATCCGCGGAGTCGCAACTCCAAAGTGGGAAGACCCGAGTATCCTCGGAATCCCGTGCTCAAGATATACCGAACTAAGGTAAGGCTAATCCAGCAAATCCTCCCGGCGTGTCGACACCCTGATAGTAGCCGCGCGTATCTAAGTCTCAGGACACGACCGGATGGGCGAAGCTACGGGTTTTTACCAAACCTCGAGTTTCCTTGAGGTGGCCCCGCAGGCTCCCCGTTTCGGACCAACACTCATGTGGAGCACTGGCCCGGGGTTGTTGATTAAGAAAAAGGGTTTATAACTCCCTATGCAAGTTTAGTTTGTTATTAGGCAAATAGTACCAATGTTGGGACTTGCTGGAAAAGACTTAGCACTTAGGGGTTTATCGAGGGGGTCCCATACACCCCAACCGTGTTAGGAACGCATAATCAAGGAACATAACACCGGTTTATACGGTTCCTAACGGCATGAGTGGAACAAAACACCAAGCAAAAGGCTTAGCCTTCCACCCTTGCCAATATATAGATGATTTCATTTTTAAGCATTTATATAGTGTGATATAACCCAACCAAACTTCAACGTGAAGCAAGCATCTTCGATCTTCACCTGCAACTAGCAATGCTATAAGAAGGGCTGAGCGAAGCGTACTTAGCCAAGCAACGGTTTGCATAGGTAGGATGGTTAAACATGGCAATTGGCTACAAGTAGGAGGCTGACAAGAAGATCATGGGCATCGAGGCAAAACTATAGATCGAGACTACTAGCAATAGGCAAAGATAGTAATGTTATCGGGGTTCGGTCATCTTGCCTGAAGAGAAGTCGTTCGGATCGTAAGAAGGGTCCTCGTGCTCAACCTCGTTGGAAACCTCGTGCTCGTACTAGAACTCAGACTCTGCTTCCGGCTCTAAACAAAACAATCACACCAAGCACCAATCAACAAGATGCAATGCGCACTCGAAAAAGATGAATGCATGATGGATGCACTAAGGATGCACACGGAGCACGTAAAATATCACTCAAGCAAAACACCTCAAAACATGATAACAATCTGATATTATGATTCTACACAGAAAATCAATCAAGTTTCATGTAAGATTCGCTGAAATCGGAGTTACGGGCTAAAAGTTATGCCCGAAACAAGAAATGAGCGAAAGCTAAAATTTACAGCAACATAGCAACTTCGAAGCTCAAAATAATTAAGCTACAGCACTCAAATGTCATGGCAAAGGACATGAACACAAACTATACATATACTACAACAACTAAGTCCAAAGGTGCACCCCCAACGGAGTCACGGATCAATAGCAATGATCTTGGACATATAGAACTTGACAATAAAATTCTGGCAGCATAATTTTATTGAAACTTTGGAGCAAAAGATAAACATGCTACAGCCACTCAAATAGGCATGTGAGGACATGAATGGAAAGACAACAATATATACTACAAGGAACAACCAAGACCCACTCCAAAACTATCATGCTTTGTCCTAGAACATCACACGAACATGGCATCGGAACGTTACAGATTTCAGACTTAGTGAAAATCCACTAAGTCCTAAAACAGCAATTTCATCATGGCATATAAAAGAGCATGTTTAAGTCACCTCGAAACTAAACATGGCAAAGGGTAAGCACCTCATCAAAGTACACATGAAGGTGATCCTGAAACACACAAGCATGCATCATTGAGGTAAACACAACGATAGCAACGAGCTCAACAAGATGGCATTTCATAACAAGTGAAACAACATCACAGCCACATGGCACTTTGCAACGATGATAACAAGGCAAATATAAATCTATCATGCAACCTATCACATACAACATGTAGATCATGGCAAGACGAACACGTGGACATGTCATTTGCATCATTCGGACAAACGAGCTAAAAGATATCACATGGCAAAGGTGGCATAAAAACATCACATAGCAGCAGTTTATATCACGATGCACTCTTGCAACAGCAAAACAAGCACCTAGATGATCTCTAACATGCATGACAACAACAGATAAAACGTAGAGCAAGTCTCCACGAACATCTGGACATATTATATGCGCGAATCGGAGCAACACACAAAAAGATATGCATGTTTGAAAATAGCATCACAGATCAACAACAGGGACTTAGCTGAAATTAGGGTCAACCTCCACTCAGATCTGGAAAAAAAACGAGCACGGGCCCGGTCTGGATCCGGCCCGGCTGGACGGAGGCGGCGGCCCGCGCGGAAAGGCAGCGCGGCCCAGGAGCTGGCGCGAGCGGCGGCCCGCGGGAGGAGGTGAGGCGGCGGCCTGGAGGAGGCCCGCTCGCGGTGCTGGGAGGCGGCGGCCCGGTCGCGGCGCTGGGAGGCGGCGGAGAAGCGGCCCGCGCGGGGGGCAACGGCCCACGTGGCTCGCGAGGCGGCCCGGAGCGGCCAGGAGGAGAGGCGGACGAGGCCGATGCGGGTGGAGCGGCGACCTGGGCGATCGGTGGCCCGGTGAGGCTGCGAAGAGGAGGCGGGGAAGTGGTCCTGGCCTACGGGCCAGCGACGGGCGGTGAGGCGACGGGATCTGGTCCACTTGGACCAGATCGAGCGGAGGAAAGGCCTGGCGCCTCGATCGGTCGCTGGGGTGGCGACGGCGCGTTGACTCGCGAGGGTTCGATCGGGATTTGATCCCCCGATCGACCCAGTCCGGCGGCGGTGGCTGGGATCTGAGAAAAAAAAAAGAGGGGAAAAAGGAAAAAGAAAGGGATGCCCAAAATTAGACTAGGGTCTAATATATAGCAGGATTTTTAGGGTTAGGGGGAATTTAGGGGTGTTAGGAGCCCTCCGATCGCGATCCGACGGACCCGATCGCGGGGGTAGTCTAGAAGGGCCTAGGAGAAGATAGAGGACTGTTGTAGGGGTGTTTCCGGGACACAAAGTGAAGGCACTTTGGACCCACACGAACAACGGATGGGATAGCCAACGGAGTCCAAACGCGACGAGATTTGAGAGGCGGGTTGCACACAACAAAACAACAACACACACAACAACCTCGCGGCACACCGGTAACGTTACGCGCCCAAACAACAAAGTAGGCCTACGGGACGTCACGGACACGTGAGGGAGCTCCGGAACACGAAACGGACAATGGGAAGAAACACGTGGAACCTGATGCAACCGACAACACAAAAGCAATGCGATGCACATGTCTACATGATATGAATGAATGCCACACACTCACACAACAAAACGACGAAAACCCGAAAGACAAAGAACCCGGAATAGAAATAGATGAAGCCGGAGATATATTATATACCCAAAAGGGAAAGTATTACATCCGGGGCATTACATCTATGAGTAGTATTGGGGAGTATGAATCATAGAGAAGTTGGAATACAGTAGGTTTAACACCAATATAAACAAAGAATGAATTCATTATAGTACCTTTGAGTAGTTGTTTGTTTTCTTATACTAACGGAGCTCACGAGATTTTTGTCTAAGTTTTGTGTTGTGAAGTTTTCAAGTTTTGAGTATTGCTTTCATGGACTATGGAACAAAGAGTGGCAAGAGCCTAATCTTGGGGATGCCCAAAGCACCCCAAGGTAAAATTCAAGGACAACCAAAAGCCTAAGCTTGGGGATGCCCTGGGAAGGCATCCCCTCTTTCGTCTTCATCTATCGGTAACTATACTCGCAGCTATATTTTTATTCACCACATGATATGTGTTTTGCTTGGAGCGTCATGTATAATTTGAATCTTTGCTTGTTAGTTTGCCACAATTATGCTTGCTGGACACACCTTTTTGAGATAGATAAATATGGCCTAGGAATTGATAGAACACTCTATGTGCTTCACTTATATCTTTTGAGTTGAATAGTTTTTGCTCTAGTGCTTCACTTATATCTTTTAGAGCACGGTGGTAATTATATTTTGTAGAAATTGTTGATCTCTCATGCATCACTTATATCCTTTTGAGAGTCTATTAAAACAGCATGGGTAATGTGCTTGGCTATAAAATTAGCCTTCACATGATAGGAATCCAATATCAATGTAGTAAAAACTTTCATACTAAGTGCTTTGAATATGAAGAGAAGTTGGATGCTTGATAATTGTTTTGAGATATGAGGATAGTGACATTAGAGTCATGCTAGTGGAGTTATTATGAAATTGAGAAATACTTGTGTTAAGGTTAGTGATTCCCGTAGCATGCACGTATGGTGAACCGCTATGTGACGAAGTTAGAGCATGAGGTATTTGTAAGGTGTCAACCTTTGTGAGGAGGTCGGGGGCGCGCGATGGTTAACTCCTACCAACCTCCCCCCTAGGAGTATGCGTTGATTGCTTTGTGTTGATGACTCGTAAATTTTTGCAATAAGTATATGAGTTCTTTTGACTAATGTTGAGTCCATGGATATTACGCACTCTCACCCTTCCACCATTGCTAGCCTCTCTTGTACCGCGCAACTTTCGCCGGTACCATACACCCACTATATATCCTTCCTCAAAACAGCCACCATATATCTTCCTCAAAACAGCCACCATACCTACCTATCATGGCATTTCCATAGCCATTCCGAGATATATTGCCAGGCAACTTTCCACCGTTCCGTTCATATGACACGCTTCATATTATCATATTGCCATGCATGATCATGTAGTGGACATCATATTTGTGGCAAAGCCACCATGCATAATTTTTCATACATGTCACTCTTGATTCATTGCACATCCCGGTACACTGCCGGAGGCATTCATATAGAGTCATACTTTGTTCTAGTATCGAGTTGTCATATCAAGTTGTAAATCAATATAAGTGTGATGACCATCATTATTAGAGCATTGTCCCATGTGAGGAAAGGCTAAATAAAGAAAGCCCCTCCAAAAAAAGGGACAATTGCTACTATCTTTTTCCACACTTGTGCTTCAAAGTAGCACCATGTTCTTCATGATAGATAGTCTCATGTTTAGTCACTTTCATATACTAGTGGAAATTTTCATTATAGAACTTTGCTTGTATATTCCAACGATGGGCTTCCTCAAATGCCCTAGGTCTTCATGAGCAAGCAAGTTGGATGCACACCCACTTAGTTTCTTTTGTTGAGCTTTCATACATTTTTAGCTCTAGTGCATCTGTTGCATGGCAATCCCTACTCACTCACATTGATATCTATTGATGGGCATCTCCATAGCCCGTTGATACGCCTAGTCGATGCGAGACTATCTCCCTCCTTTTTGTCTTCTCCACAACCACCTCTCTATTCCACCCATAGTGCTATGTCCATGGCTCACGCTCATGTATTGCGTGAAAGTTGAAAGGTTTGAAAGAATAGAGTATGAAAACAAGTGCTTGGCTGAAATCGGGGTTGTGCATGATATGAATATTTTGTGTAATAACGAGGGAGCATAGCCAAACTATATGATTTTGTAGGGATAACTTTCTTTAGCCATAGTATTTTGAGAAGACATGATTACTTTGTTAGTTTGCTTGAAGTTTTATTATTTCTTATGTCAATATAGACTTTTGTCTTGAATCTTTCAGATCTGAACATTCATGCCACAATTAAGAGAATTACATTGAAAACTATGTTGGTTAGCATCCCACATCAAAAATTCTGTTTTTATCATTTACCTACTCGAGGACGAGCAGGAATTAAGCTTGGGGATGCTTGATACGTCTCCAACGTATCTATAATTTTTTATTGTTCCATGCTATTATTTATGATATTTTGGATGTTTTATGGGCTTTGTTATACACTTTTATATGATGTTTGGGACTAACCTCTTAACCTAGAGCCCAGTGCTAGTTTCTGTTTTTTCCTTGTTTTTGAGTTTTACAGAAAAGGAATACCAAACGGAGTCCAATTGACGTGCCAATTTTTGGTGATTTTTTCTGGACCAAAAGAAGCCCCCGAAGTAAAAGAGTTGGGCCAAGAGAGCCACGGGCTGCCCACGAGGGTGGGGGGCACGCCCACCCCAAGTGGTGGCGCCCCCCTATCTTGTGGACAGCCCGGAGGGCCCCCTGACTTGTGCCCTACGCCAAAAATCCTATAAATACTGAAACCTTCGAAAAATAACCTAGATCAGGAGTTCCGCCGCCGAAAGCCTCTGGTGCCACCAAAAACTAATCTAGACCCTGTTCTGGCACCCTGCCGGAGGGGGAATCCCTCTCCGGTGGATATCTTCATCATCCCGGCGCTCTCCATGATGAGGAGGGAGTAGTCAACCCTCGGGGTTCAGGGTATGTACCGGTAGCTATGTGTTTGATCTCTCTCTCTCTCTCTCGTGTTCTTGAGATGGCACGATCTTGATGTATCGCGAGCTTTGCTATTCTAGTTGGATCTTATGATGCTTC
>LR738710.1:664360707-664393711 GCA_902687465.1 Secale cereale | reverse complement strand
CCCGCTACTCTCTTGTAATGGATTGAGTTTTCCCTTTGAAGTTATCTTATCGGATTGAGTCTTTAAGGATTTGAGAACACTTGATGTATGTCTTGCATGGGATACCTGTGGTGACAATGGGGTATTATTTTGATTCACTGGATGTATGTTTTGGTGATCAACTTGCGGGTTCCGTGACCTTGGGAACCTATGCATAGGGGTTGGCACATGTTTTCGTCTTGACTCTCCGGTAGAAACTTTGGGGCACTATTTGAAGTTCTTTGTGTTGGTTGAATAGATGAATCTGAGATTGTGTGATGCATATCGTATAATCATGCACACGGATACTTGAGGTGACAATGGAGTATCTAGGTGACATTAGGCTTTTGGTTGATTTGTGTCTTAAGGTGTTATTCTAGTACGAACTCTATGATAGATTGAACGTTACTACGGACTCTTGAATAGATCGATCAGAAAGAATAACTTTGAGGTGGTTTCGTACCCTACCATAATCTCTTCGTTTGTTCTCCGCTATTAGTGACTTTGGAGTGACTCTTTGTTGCATGTTGAGGGATAGTTATATGATCCAATTATGTTATCCTTGTTGAGAGAACTTGCACTGGTGAAAGTATGAACCCTAGGCCTTGTTTCCTATCATTGCAACACCTTTATGCTCATGTTTACCATTCGCTACCTTGCTGTTTTTATATTTTCTTATTACAAAAACCTATATCTACCATCCATATTGCACTTGTATCACCATCTCTTCGCCGAACTAGTGCACCTATACAATTTACCATTGTATTGGGTGTGTTGGGGACACAAGAGACTCTTTGTTATTTGGTTGCAGGGTTGTTTGAGAGAGACCATCTTCATCCTACGCCTCCCACGGATTGATAAACCTTAGGTCATCCACTTGAGGGAAATTTGCTACTGTCCTACAAACCTCTCCACTTGGAGGCCCAACAACGTCTACAAGAAGAAGGTTGTGTAGTAGACATCAAGGAGGCATTGGGGTGTGCTCGGGGAGGGCTGTAGGTCAGCAGGTGAGAAATACTTAAAAAGCATTAATATGATGAATAAACAAAGTTCAGTAATTAATATATCCGAACAACTTACGTTTCGGCTAGGGGCTTCTCCCTAGGCTTCACCACAAAGTTGTGTTCGGACGATGAGTTCAAACGGGCGGGGAGGTTTAGCCTCCTCTGGGGTGCGGCCTTGCCTGCTTCAGCAGGGGCCACCCTCTTCTTCCCCTTGCCCTGGGCAGGGGATTCTTCTTCTTCATCATCCTCTTCCTCTTCGGAGGAGAGGATGTTGATCTCCTCAGACTTCGCGTCCGCAGGGCAGGGGCCGCTCTTGGCCTCCTTGCCCTTCTTCTTGGACTTCTTGTTCGGCGCATTGTACGGCGCTGGAACGAGCATTGCCAACAGTTGAGGCGTGGCTGGGTCTTCTGGCAAAAGGGTCGGGCACTTGATCCAAACTGCCTTCTTCTTCCAGCTCTGTATATCACGTAAAAACTCCAATTCCTATTATCGTTAAAATAAGGAGGGAATATATGTTCGGCGGAGTTTTTTATTACCTCTAGTACGGTAAACGCAGTGATGTAGCTTGAGTCCTTAGTTTCCTCTGGCTACTCCTTCTGGCTCTTGAAGAGGTGTTTCCAGATCTCTTCGTGCATGGAGCCGTATAGATGCTTCAAGGGTCGGGCTCCTGCCGGATCGAACTCCCATAGAGAGGAGTCCCGGCGCTGGCAAGGAAGGACAAGTCGGGCCAGCATTACCTAAACCACAGTTGTGAGTTGGTAGCCTTTGGTGATCATGCCGGACACGCGGTCTTGGAGTGTCGCCACCTCAATCTGAGACCCCTAGTTTGGACTCTTATCGGTCCAGGAGGTTAGCCTCTCCCGGGGTCCAGATCTGAAAGCAGGCGCCGCCGCCCATTGGGCGTCGCGGGGCTCGGTGATATAGAACCACTCCTGTTGCCAAACCTTGTTCGTCTCCACGAACGACCCCTTTGGCCAGGTTGCATTCATGAGCTTGATTATCATAGCGCCCCCGCACTCCACATGTTGCCCGTCCACCACCTTCGGCTTCACATTGAAGGTCTTGACTCTTGAGCCATAGGCCGAAGTGTGGGGGAACACAGAGGAAAGCATCACACACCACTATGAAAGCGGAGATGTGAAGGATTGAATTTGGGGCTAGATCATGGAAATCCAGCCCGTAGAAAAATAGTAGACCCCGTACGAAGGGGTGAAAAGGGAATCCTAGCCCCCTAACGAAGTGTGAGAGGAACACGACTCTCTCACACACCTGCGGGACGGGAATTATGTGATCCTGGGCGGGGACTCGGTGAAAGGATCAATATGGTTGACTAGAGGGGGGGTGAATAGGCAACTAACAATTTTTAGCTTTTCTTAACTACTTTAAATTAAGCGTCAAAGTAAGTTGTCTAGATATGCCACTAAGATGACAACTAATAGAAAGTAAAGATAACAACTTCACAAGCAAGCTATAGGAGTTAAACAAGTAATGCTTGCACAAGTAAAGGCAAGAAATAACCACAAGAGGAACCGGTGGAGACGAGGATGTGTTGCTGAAGTTCCTTCCCTTTGAGGGGAAGTACGTCTCCGTTGGAGCGGTGTGGAGGCACAATGCTCCCCAAGAAGCCACTAGGGCCACCGTATTCTCCTCACGCCCTCACACGATGCAAGGTGCCGTGATTCCACTAGTGGTGCCCTTGAAGGCGGCAACCGAACCTATACAAACAAGGTTGGGGCTATCTCCACAACTTGGAGGCTCCCAACGAAACCACGAAGCTTCAACACAATGGAATATGGCTTCGAGGTGACCTCAACCGTCTAGGGTGCTCAAACACCCAAGAGTAACAAGATCCGCAAGGGATTAGTGGGGGGAATCAAATATCTCTTGGTGGAAGTGTAGATCGATGCCTTCTCAAGCAATCCCGAGCAAATCAACAAGTTTGATTGGCTAGGGAGAGAGATCGGGCGGAAATGGAGCTTTGGAGCAACAATGGAGTATGTGGGGGAAGAGGTAAGTCTTCTTGGGGAAGAAGACCCCCTATATATAGTGGGACAGCAAATCCAACCGTTATCCACGTTTTCTGCCCGCAGAGAGCGGTAGTACCGCACGTAAGTTGCGGTACTACCGCTTGGTGATACGTCCAAAATGTATCTATAATTTCTGCTTGCTCCATGCCTCTTTTGTGTGATATTGCTATGATATTTATGCACTTCCATACACTTTTGATCATATTTGGACTAACCTATTAACTCAGTGCACCCCAGTGCCAGTTTCTGTTTTCTGCTGTTTTTGTATTTCAGGTTTTCCCATTACGTAAACTGCCAGAAAAATTCTGGGAAAAATATATAAAAAATCAGCGTTCCGGAAGCTTCCATGCGGCCAAAGTAGGGCCGGAGGGGGGCCACCAGGGCTCCAGGCGCCCTGGCCACGTGGCCCCCCTCCAGGCCGCGCCGAGGGGGGCGCCTGGGCCCCCCTTAGCTCCCCTGGCGACCCCCTTTGGCATATATTTAACACCCGTCATGGAAACCCTGATTCCAGACCCCTTTTCTCCAGACGCAATTCCGATCTCCGCCGCCATCGCCATCAAGATTCGGGGGACCAAAATTCCTATGTCGGCACCCTGCCGGGATGGGGAAGTGCCCCCGGATTCATCTCCATCGACGTTGCTTCCTCCCTCCATGACGCGGGAGTAGTTCCTCCTCGGGGCTGAGGTTTCTACCAGTAGCTATGTGGTCAATTCTCTCTCCCATGATGTGATCTTCGTTGTGATCATAGGCTATGTTAATCTAGGGTGATCCCATGATGTTTCCCCTTCCTCTATGTATTGGATTGATGTACTCACTTGTCTTTATCTAGTATAATCCCCGAGACCAAGGTGACAGCGGTCTATTGGACATGGATTAGAAAAATATTTTCATGAGTGATTTCCTCTCTTGTGTGTTGATTGAAGATTGAGAGTCTCTTGGTGCTTGTCTTTGACTATCCTTTAGATATGTTGTGGTGATTGTGGGACTCTCTTTGGATGGCCGCGGTGACATTGGGAAATCCTTAGATTGAGAACTACGAACTTTGAGGTGTGCTTTTGTAGCCCTACATAATTCTCGTCCTCTCTTGACCACGAAGGAATGACCTCCGGGTGCGTCTCCATTGCATGTTTTATGGGAAATATCATGTGATTCGATTATGTTAATGTTGTTGGGAGTTGCCACTAGTGAAAGTATGAAGCCTAGGCCTTGTTTCCACCATTCCAATACCATTTGTGCTCACGTTTACCACTTGTTTGCTTGCTGCACTTTTTATTACAGATTTATATTACTTTGTTTTGCCATCCATATCACTTGCCATTTAACATCTCTTCGCCGAACTAGTGCACCTATACATCTAACAAGTGTATTAGGTGTGTTGGGGACACAAGAGACTTCTTGTATCTTAGTTGCAGGGTTGCTTGAGAGAGACCATCTTCAACCTCTACTTCCCTGAGTTCGATAAACCTTAGGTCATCCACTTGAGGGAAATTGCTGTTGTCCTACAAACCTCTGCGCTTGGAGGCCCAACATAGTCTACAAGAGTAGAAGCGTGTGTAGACATCAAGCTATTTCTGGCGCCGTTGCCGGGGAAGTGAGTGCTTGAAGGTATATCTTTAGATCTTGCAATTAAATCTTTTTGTTTCTTGTTTTTATTTCACTAGTTATGCTTATGGACAACCTTGCTATTGGATCGTTGCTTGTGGGAAGACGCCCCACACCTGTGGTGGTTGCTCCTCCCCCTACTGAAATTGTGCCCTATAAAATACCAGCTGGTATTATCGATTATGTTTTGGCTAATCGTTATGCAGGAGACAGACATCCCGGTGAACACTTGCTATATCTGTCACAATTATGTTCATTATTTAAGCTTGCAGGTGTATCAAGGGAGTTTTTCATGAGGAAATTGTTCGCCGTATCACTTATAGATAAAGCTTCAGATTGGTATAAGCTTCTTGATAACTCGCACTTGCTTGATTGGCAAGAGCTTATGTCTCTCTTTTACACCAAGTTTTATCCTCTTCATGAAGTCCATGAGAATAGGAATTATGTTTATAATTTCTATCCTCATGACGGAGAGAGCGTAGCTCAAGCTTGGGGGAGACTGAAATCGTTAATGCTAAAAAGTCCTAACCATGGGCTCCCCAAAGATATGATTATTACTAATTTCTATGCGAGGCTCTCTCGACAGGATAAAGATTTGCTCGATGCTTCCTCTATGGGTTCTTTCACAAACGAAAAGACTGATGCTAAATGGGAACTCCTTGAAAGAATTCAACGCAACACTGAAGATTGGGAGATCGACAAAGGTAAAGAGTCAGGTATAATTTATGAGTATGATTGCATTAAGTCCTTTGTTGAAACTACAAGTTTTAATAAGTTTAGTGCTAAGTTTGGACTTGATTCTCAACTCCTTGTTGATTTCCTCAAATCTTTTGCTTCACATCTTAATATGCCTAAGGAGGATTGGATCAAGTATCATAAACCTTTTAAAGAGACTTGCAAAGAAAATGAAATTGTTCATGATGATTGCAACATGCATGATCCAATTCCTAAAAATGAAGTTTTATATAAGCATGTTAATTTTTGTGGAGTGGATAGACCTTGTGAAAGGCCTATGATTGAAGAAGAGAAGTATTGTAAGCAACATAAGCATGAAAGAACAATCACTTGGGTCAGAGATTTAAATGAAATTGCTAGAGAATTGTGTGACCTTTATCCTTTTACTTGTGAACTTTGCCGTATAGAGGGTCAATTTAATTTTCAATGCATGAACTTTCAAAACATAACTGTTAACCAGTTGTGTGATAACATGATCACCTCTGATCTTTATGATGAGCTTATGTTATTTTTGATGTGTGAAGAGTTATCAGAAAAGACTTCTTGGCTAGATGTTAATGCCAGAGGAATAAAAAACACTTTGCAAAATTGCCATCTCTATTGTGTTGTTAATTGCCATGAAAATGATTACATAAGTAAGATTAGAAAGGAGGGAACTTTACCAAAGTATAAAAATGTCTCTTATATTTCTGCTAATAAAAAGGAGAGTTTCTCCCAAGTTTCCCCTATTGTTTCTAATGATAAACCAGGATATGTGGAGAAGCTTCATCTCCAACCACTCCCTCCTAAGGTTAAGAAGAAGAAAAAGAAGAGGAGGAGGAAGAGGAGCAAGAAAGAAGAAGAATGGGTATCAACCTGGCCTGAGCATATTCCTCCCATCAACTTTTATCCTAACGGTTCTAAGTTTAAAGAAGAAGGTGAAGTTTATTGCCTTAATTATCATCTTGATGATACGTCCGTAGGTACTATTGAAGATGATTTTGATTATGATATGCATGTTACTTATTGTGATTGGGAAAATGATGATAATGCTACTTATGATCTTGAAAATCTTTTTGGTACCAACTCTGAAAGTGATGATATGGGAAGCTCTAAGCTTGGGGATGATAGGATTGCAAATCCTTTACCCACTAGTGATGTGATAATTGATAATTCTTTTGCTAGTAAGAATAAAGACAACATGTTTACAAATATAGTTGCTAGCAATGATAATGCTCTTCTCTACCATGATGATGTTATAACTCCAATCTATAGTGATTATAAAGGTACCTATGACATAAGGAGAAATTATCCTTATGAAACTTGTCATAATCATGGAGGGAATTACTCCCTTGTTGAACACCATCTTCCTAATACACAATTAATCTATAGTGTTCAAGTTGTTTATGATAGTCCTACTCCCACTATTACCAATGAGAAAGATTATGCTTATGTGGAGAGTAAGAGTACCTTTTTGCATGTGGATCATGGTAACAATGCTTTATGTGATGCTTATATTGTTGAGCTCATCCATGATGCCACTGAAATTTATAATGAGAGAGGGAGACTTGGTTCTAAATATCTTAATAATAAGAAGTTTCCTCTCTTTATGGTGAATATTTTGAAGTTATGCTTGTTTTGCCTTCCTATGCATAGGAAACATGTTAGGCTTAAATGTATTTGGCATTTGCTTCTTGATGCTCTCTTTTGTTCTTCAACTCTTATTCCTACGAGAGCATCATTAAAGTCTTAAGCCTATCTTTATGGCTATAAAGAAAGAGCTCTAGGGAGACAATCCTTGTTATCTTTGCTTTCAGTTTGTTCTTTCAGTTTTTAGTGGTCTTGATGTTTGTTACTACGGTAGCATCATCATTGTATATTTACTTTTCAGCTTTGTGCCAAGTGTAGCCTCTGATTGCAAGAAAGTTCAAAAGTTGTGACGTGCTGTCCAGGAAACAGATTCTGTCCTTGGACAGAAAAATTCGTATAAAATCACCAGATCATCTTTTTCGTCTGAATTTTTTCGACAGCGTGCTCTATACAATTGTCTTTCGTGCATCTGTTCTGAGTTTTTTTTATTTGAGTTGCAGAAGAGCTCCGAAAAAATCATTTACTACCTGCTGGTCTATTTTTCACAGATTCTGTCCTGTTTTGCCTTTTCTTCATTTTGCAAACCTTGAGCTTGCTTTTTCTTTGCAAAAACCTTTTGGCAATCTTGAGAAACAGTAGACCTTCAAGAATATCCTTATTTCCAGCAAGGAAAAATTATTTTATTATGGGTACTAACCTCGCTAATCAGATTATGATGAGTTATGTATGAAGGGAGTTTTCAAGTGTGCGAGGGAAGATGATAAAAAGATTCAGGAGTGTCAAACGCTCAAGCTTGGGGATGCCCCCATGCACCCCCAAGAAATATTCAAGAAGACTCAAGCGTCTAAGCTTGGGGATGCCCCCGTGCATCCCCTTCTCCATCAACATTATCAGTTCGTCTTTCGTTCCACTATATTTTTATCACTTCATGTGTTATGTGCTATGCTTGGAGCGTCTTGCTTTTAGTTTTCCTTTTTAGTTTTCTTTAGCTTTGCTTGCTTTTCATAACGAGTTGGAACTCAGCTTTCTTTGTGTGGGAGAGAAACACGCTCCACTTCAACCTAGAACACAACATAGAATTTTCATGTTTATCTTTGCTGTGTATGTTCTTGGTCTTTCAATAGCTACTGTCATGCTTAGCTCTTAGTTTTCATGCTTATCTTTTTAAAGAGCTTTTGTTTAGTTGGTCGCTTGAACTCTCTTTATTTATCATGCTTATATTATTAAGAGAGTTTGCTTCTGTTGCATTGGTTGATATGTCTATGATAAAAATGCTACGTGCATAATGGTGCTTAAGTTCATGTTTTCTTATGGTTAGTCTCAAATAGCTGAGGGGTTCCCAATGTGTTATTGGAGTACCAACATGATTTGTTTGCCTATGATGTGGTATGGTTTAGTGATATCTTCCTTCGAGAATTTATTTTGATTGACTTGGCGTATGCTCACGCATATTTAAGACTATAAAGAAAGTCTATCAAGCCTTGATGATCTTTAATTTCTGAGTAGCGATATAACTTCCATGCCCGATTCAATGTTGCTTTGTCGCTCTGCATGATTATGACCGTCATTGCTCTCTTAGTTGGTCGCTCCCAGTCTTTTGCTAACCTTCGCCTGTACTAAGCGGACTGACTGCTTGTGCATCCAAAATCCTTTAAACCAGTTATGCCATATGAGTCCACCATACCTTCATATACATGGTATTTACCTGCCATTCCTAACGAAGACTTTCATGTACCATCTCGAAATTATTCAAAAAAGCATTTCTCTTTTGTGCCTCTGTTTTAGCTCATGAGGAAGTAGTAGTTAATTCATGATCTTTTTAAGTTGGACAAGCTTCACCCCGGGATTGCATGTCTAATGTGCAAACCCATAATACGAGAAGGAACTGGCATAGAGTGCGCCCGGCTCATTAAAAAAAATAAACAAACAAACCCTCCTTCACGCTTTGTTCATGAGAAATCAGAAAACTTTGGCAGTGATAAACAAAGGAGATTAAGAGGATGTGATCGTCCTCATTCGGGAGCCGTTCCTCGAAACTTGTCCAGCTCGAGAAGTAATTGATTTATCTGCTAGCATTCGTTGACGCGACATGCATATCCAAAAATAATAATTTTTACTTCTGTTTTTAAAACCAAGAGCTCTGGTACATGTTTAGTTTTTGTTTCCGACCACGGGTTTTCAACCTTGCCAACAAAAGCCACGGTTCGAGAGTCTCCACCTTCTTTAAGCACCAACTACTGAGAGCATGATTGTCATTCTGAGTGTAATGTGCATTGTCCCAAAGTAGCATTGTCTTTTGCATGATTATGATATCGTTTATTCTGAAATCATTGTATCTAGTCATCACTTAAACCTTGGAGGTGCCCCTGCATTTATGTTTTGCTTCACTAAAGGGGGCAAGCGAGGTACCACTTTATCATATTTGCACACCATGCTCATTACAAATCTATTTGATGTTTCAGTATCATATTGTAAAACTTTCAGTTCTTTGTGATTTTCTCATGAGGCAACTTAATTACTACATATTCATTGTCTCAGTAAGCTTTTGTCATGTGACTATGAAAAGTCCTTATATGGTTAATAGCATGTCACCACAGAAATTATGCTTGTTATCATTTACCTACTCGAGGACGAGCAGGAATTAAGCTTGGGGATGTTGATACGTCCAAAACGTATCTATAATTTCTGCTTGCTCCATGCCTCTTTTGTGTGATATTGCTATGATATTTATGCACTTCCATACACTTTTGATCATATTTGGACTAACCTATTAACTCAGTGCACCCCAGTGCCAGTTTCTGTTTTCTGCTGTTTTTGTATTTCAGGTTTTCCCATTACGTAAACTGCCAGAAAAATTCCGGGAAAATATATAAAAAATCAGCGTTCCGGAAGCTTCCATGCGGCCAAAGTAGGGCCGGAGGGGGGCCACCAGGGCTCCAGGCGCCCTGGCCACGCGGCCCCCTCCAGGCCGTGCCGGGGGGCGCCTGGGCCCCCCTTAGCTCCCTTGGCGACCCCCCTTTGGCATATATTTAACACCCGTCGAGGAAACCCTGATTCCAGACCCCTTTTCTCCAGACGCAATTCCAATCTCCGCCGCCATCGCCATCAAGCTTCGGGGGACCAGAATTCCTGTGCCGGCACCCTGCCGGGACGGGGAAGTGCCCCCGGATTCATCTCCATCGACGTTGCTTCTCCCTCCATGACGCGGGAGTAGTTCCTCCTCGGGGCTGAGGTTTCTACCAGTAGCTATGTGGTCAATTCTCTCTCCCATGATGTGATCTTTGTTGTGATCATAGGCTATGTTAATCTAGGGTGATCCCATGATGTTTCCCCTTCCTCTATGTATTGGATTGATGTACTCACTTGTCTTTATCTAGTATAATCCCCGAGACCAAGGTGACAGCGGTCTATTGGACATGGATTAGAAAAATATTTTCATGAGTGATTTCCTCTCTTGTGTGTTGATTGAAAATTGAGAGTCTCTTGGTGCTTGTCTTTGACTATCCTTTAGATATGTTGTGGTGATTGTGGGACTCTCTTTGGATGGCCGCGGTGACATTGGGAAATCCTTAGATTGAGAACTACGAACTTTGAGGTGTGCTTTTGTAGCCCTACATAATTCTCGTCCTCTCTTGACCACGAAGGAATGACCTCCGGGTGCGTCTCCATTGCATGTTTTATGGGAAATATCATGTGATTCGATTATGTTAATGTTGTTGGGAGTTGCCACTAGTGAAAGTATGAAGCCTAGGCTTTGTTTCCACCATTGCAATACCATTTGTGCTCGCGTTTACCACTTGTTTGCTTGCTGCACTTTTTATTACAGATTTATATTACTTTGTTTTGCCATCCATATCACTTGCCATTTAACATCTCTTCGCCGAACTAGTGCACCTATACATCTAACAAGTGTATTAGGTGTGTTGGGGACACAAGAGACTTCTTGTATCTTAGTTGCAGGGTTGCTTGAGAGAGACCATCTTCAACCTCTACTTCCCTGAGTTCGATAAACCTTAGGTCATCCACTTGAGGGAAATTGCTGCTGTCCTACAAACCTCTGCGCTTGGAGGCCCAACATAGTCTACAAGAGTAGAAGCGTGTGTAGACATCACTTGGTGAGCGGTACTACCGCTCTGGGTGCGGTACTACCGCTAGGCAAAAACAAGCGTGCCGAGGACAACCACGGATGTAATAAATTACATTCGTGGCTACATCCGCAGAAATACGGTAGTAGCAAAACACGAGGCGGTACTACCGCTTGGAGCAAGCGGTACTACCGCATAGGATGCGGAAGTAAAAAATTACTTCCGCACCTACTTCCACACTTGGTACAGTGCCGGTCCAGATACACGGTACTACCGTTCTGGAGCCGCTGTACTACCGCTGGAGCGGTACTACCGTGTCTTCAGGCGGTACTACCGTGTGGCTGTGCGGTACTACCGCTTATGGAGAGGTACTACCGCTTTCCAGGCAGATGTATTAGTTAAGAAGCCATGGTTTGCATATACGATAAGAAATGGTTGGAACTCCAGAGAAGCAAGGGAAAGGTGGTGTGAGAGTAAGATGTGTACGTGTTGATTCCACCCAAACCTTTTCGAAACGGACCCCCTCTTAATAGTACAGTTTTCCTATTACTCAAAGCCACCGACAGGGAGCAAAAAGGAAACACCGTCTTCCATTGAATCCGAGGGGCAAGCAATCGTCTTGTGCCTAAGTGAGATATACCTGTAGGAGCTTTGGACACACGATTAGTCCGCAAATGCATTGTCATCAATCACCAAAACTACTTAGGGAGAAATATGCCCTTACAATCTCCCCCTTTTTGGTGGATTGATGACAATACGGGATTTGCACAAGGATAAAATAAGAGAGTATGCAATCCTAAACACTAGAATATAGGTGATCTCCCCCTAGATGTGTGCCTACACGAGAGAGTGCTTTGGACTGCACAACACACATACTAGGTTCAATGCTCCTCCTATATTCTACAGGTAATATATAAAAGCGAGCACATAAACAAGGGAAGGTAAACTAACTGCTCATGATATAATAATAAAGACATAACAACGAGTTTAACGATAGAGAAGCATATGTCTTACACCATACGATAGTCTCACGCACACGACACAAAAGCACACAAATAACCAGAGTTTGACCAACAAAGAAAAAACGAACGGCACAAGACACAAATCACTCTCTCCCCCTTTGGCATCGAGACACCACAAAGGGGAAAGAGGACACAAAGAAGGGTGGCAGCCCCGGCGCAGGATCTCAGCCATCGTACTCGCCATCGGACTCCTGCTGCTCCTCCTGCTGCTCCTCGTCAGATTCAGACCACTTGTACCCCTGACGGGCCATCCAAACTGCCTCAGGGGTGATGTTCTCCTCGGATCCGTGGGACACGTTCTCACCGAAGATCTCCATGATCCTCTTGTCACGCTGGCGAGACTCCTTGTGAGTGACATGAGCCTTGTACTGACCTTGAGCTTGCATGCAGAAAAGTGCCTTCATCTTCTTTGTTTGATCTCAAACCCAAGGAAATACTTCAACTCACCCATCATGGACATCTCAAAATGAGTGGTCATGAGTGCGGCGGAGAACCAAAGATAATATCATCAACATATAGTTGGCATACAAATAACTCCCCTTTGACCTTCTTAGTAAAAAGAGTGGGGTCGATTTTCCCAATTTCAAACCCACAATCTTGTAACAGCTCGGTAAGATGCTCATACCACGCACGTGGGGCTTGTTTAAGGCCATAGAGTGCCTTATCGAGTTGGTACACGTGATTGGGGAGCTTAGGATCCTCAAACCCCGGGGGTTGTTTAACATACACCAACTCATTAATAGGACCATTAAGAAATGCACTTTTCACATCCATTTGTTGCAATTTAAAGTTATGATGGGAAGCATAGGCAAGCAACAAACGAATGGATTCAAGACGAGCAATGGGGGCAAAGGTTTCACCGTAGTCGATACCCTCGACTTGGGAGTAGCCTTGAGCCACCAGACGCGCCTTGTTGCGGATGACAATGCCATGAGCATCTTGCTTGTTCTTAAAGATCCACTTGGTTCCAATGACATTATGGTTCTCCTTTGGCCTTGGCACCAGACGACACACCTTGTTGCGCTCGAAGTTATGGAGTTCTTCATGCATGGCATTGAGCCAATCAGGGTCTTCAAGCGCCTCATAAACCTTCTGAGGTTCAACACAGGAGACAAAAGCTTGATGAGCACAATAGTTTGCTAATTGTCTACGAGTGCTTACCCCCCCCTTTTGATGCTTCCTAGAATGTTCTCCATGTGATGTTCCCTCGAAGCAAGCCTGGAGGCAACTTTTGCAGCACGACGCTCTAATTGCTCTTCAAGAGATAACTGAGGAGCATTGGGTTGATCATCTTGAGCGTCGTCAGGAGCTAGATCTTGATCTTGAGCTTCCTCTTGACCTTGATCTTGCTCGGAGGACAGAACTTGGCCTTGTGCATCATTTGGTGGCTCTCCACCCTCGTGTGGTTGATCTTGCACTTGGCCTTGTTCGTCCGGTTGAGGGCCTTCACTTTGTTCTTCGGAAGCGTGTGGGTCTTGGGTTGGTGATGGTTCCACTTGAGTGGAACATTGTCCTTCTCCTTCAGCCACAAGGGGTTCCTCAATGGGTAGGATATATCCAACACCCATTCTTCTTATGGCTTGAGGAGGAATTTCATCACCTACATCACAAGTACCACTTTGCTCCACTTGGGAGCCGTTATTTTCATCAAACTATACGTTACTCGTCTCCTCAATGAGTCCATTGGACTTGTTGAGGACACGGTAAGCATGAGAGTTTGTAGCATAACCAACAAATATGCCCTCGTGAGCTCTAGATTCAAATTTAGACAAGCGAACAACTTTCCTGAGAATGAAACACTTACACCCGAATACCCGGAAGTACTTGAGATTGGGCTTGTTACCGGTAAGTATCTCATACGGAGTTTTGTTCAAGCCTTTGCGGAGATAGAGCCGATTTGATGCATGGCAAGCGGTGTTGATGGCTTCGGCCCAAAAGTTGTATGGAGATTTGAATTCCGCCATCATGGTTCTTGCCGCATCCATCAGAGTTCGGTTCTTTCTCTCCACTACACCGTTTTGTTGAGGGGTATATGGGGCTGCATATTGATGTTTGATCCCCTCATCACTGAGAAACTCATCCAGGGTGTAGTTCTTGAACTCGGTGCCGTTGTCACTTCTGATCATCAAAATCTTTGCTTCATGTTGTCGTTGAGCTTCATTTGCAAATTTGATGATGGTTTGTTGGGTCTCACTCTTCTTCTTGAAGAAGTATACCCAGGTGTATCTTGAGTAATCATCCACAATCACCAAGCAGTACTTTCTACCCCCAAGACTATCAAAAGATGGAGGCCCAAAGAGGTCCATGTGAAGGAGCTCTAGGGGTCTCTTTGAATAGATGATAGTCGTGGGAGGGTGAGCCGTCTCATGTAACTTTCCTTCAATGCAAGCCCTGCAAGCACGATCTTTGGCAAAGCTAACATTTGTTAGTCCACGGACATGGTCCCTCTTGAGAAGACTTTGCAAAGATCTCATATTGACGTGGGCCAAACGGCGATGCCAAAACCATCCCACATCAACTATAGCCATTAAGCATGTCGCGACCTTAGTGGGTTGCTTCAAGAAGTTAACCACATAAAGGCCGTTCTCGACATGCTCAACATAGGCTACTTTAAGAGTCTTGCTCCACAAGAGGGCCACGGTATCAATATCAAAGAATGTAGCAAAGCCCATGAGTGCAAGTTGGCGAACAGAAAGTAAATTGTATGCAAGGGACTCAACAAGCATGACTTTCTCGATCGTGAGATCATGAGAGACAACAACCTTGCCAAGCCCCAATACCTTAGAAGATGAAGCATCACCCCATTCGACGTTGGTGGCCATAGATGAACCTAGATGCACGTCCACCACCAAGTCTTTGCTTCCGGTCATATGATTTGTGGCTCCGCTATCGAGCAACCATGATCCCCCACCGGAAGCAAACTTCTACAAGAGATCAATGCTTGGATTTAGGTACCCATTTGGTAATGGGTCCTTTGAGGTTAGTAACAAGGGTCTTAGGAACCCAAATGGACCATTCAATGTACTCATAAGAAGAACCAACAAATTTAGCAAACACATGACCATCACTAGCACGACATAAAACATATGAAGGATTAAAGTCGCCGGCCATGTTTGATGGCAAGGTGGAGTTTTTCTTGACACCACCACTTTTCACCATTTTCTTATTCTTTGATGTGCCCTCTCCTTCTTTCACAAAAGATTGTCGGAGAGGGGGTGGTTGCTTGGTCTTGTCATTCTTCTTCTTCTTGGGCTTAGGAACAAACCCAATTCCTTCCTTTGCCACAACCTCCTTTTGATTGCTCAAAAGGTTGTTGAGGTTCTTCTCACCTTGTATACATGTCACAAGGCCTTTCTCAAGTTGCTTCTTCAACTCGGCATTCTCTTCAACAAGATGCACATGCTCGCAACACGGGTTAGTAGCATTTGCATTATCAATTAATACCATGCGAGGAAAGATAGCCTTTTCCTTGGTTAGCGAAACTTGGAGTTGATCATGAGACTCCTTGAGAGTAGCGTGCATACCTTTCAAGGCCTTGTGAGCCTTGTCAAGTATGTCAAACTCCTCTTTGAGTTTAGCATGGTCAACCTCAAGTTTTTCCTTCTCGGAATTAAGCACACGAGAGATAACTAAAACATGATCAAGATCTTTCTTTAATTTAGCATGATCATCGTTGTGTGACTCCTCAAGAGCCAAACGAAGACCACGCTCTTCCTCTAGGGCGTTAGAGAGATCCGATATCTCATCGGCATAGTCTCGACTATGTCCTTCCATTTTAGTAATGGTTTCCTCGTGAGCCTCGATCATGTCGTTGGCCTCACCGAGTTGTTCCAAGAGAGCAACAAAATGCTTCTTGGGTTTGCCCTTGAGATTTTTCATGAACAACTCAAATTCATTCTCTCCCTCCTTAGCACCCTCACTCTCATCAATACAATTCGTCAATGAAGGATTAGAAGAGATAGTAGTATTGATGTTTGGGGTTACCTTGTTGGTGGCCTTGGCCATGAGACACTTGGCGGTGATGTTCTCATTTGGTGAGTCGAAGAGAGATGAGTGCGGAGTAGTAGCAATTGCAATTGTGGCCATGGTGACCATCTCATCATCTTCATCATTATCATCATCCTCAACATATTCTTCTTGGACCACCAACCCTTTAGGAGGAGTCTTTTTGTTGAAGTTGTTCTTGTTGGGATAGGACTTTGATTTGTCCTTCCGGATAAGCTTGCCTCCAAAGTCTTCTCTCTTCTCATATGGGCAATCTGCAACGAAGTGGCTTACATTGCCACAGTTGAAGCAAGTCCTTACTCGTTGCTTGCCCTTGTTTCCACTTGAGTTGTTCCTGTTGAAGTTGGGTCTTGTGTTCTTCTTGCCCCAGAATTGCCTTGAAGCAAGAGCCATGTGCTCATGATAGGCATATTTGGTGTCCTCGGAGCTACACTCATCATCATCTTCCACCTCCTCTTCTTCCACACAAGCCTTGGCCTTCGGGGCAAGATTAGGCTTCTTCGATCGTTGAGCCCTTAAGACCGCATTGTTGGCGGTCATATCCAAGATCCTCATGGCAACGAACTCATCCAACACTTCATGAGATGACACGTGGTGGAAATCCGGTCTCTAACGAATGACAGAGGACATGGCCTTATGATAGGGCATCATGGCCTTGAGGAACTTGCGCTTGATCCAGTTGTCATCCGTGTCCTTACTGCCATGATCTCGAAGAGAGACCGCAAGGGTGGTTAATCTCCGATAAAGTTCACGAGGATCTTCTTCTTCGATCATAGCAAACTCATCGGCTTCATCTTGCACAACTTCATAGTTAGAGCGTTGAATGCTAGTGCTTCCCTTGTACATAGTGCCAACATGTTCCCAAGCTTCCTTGGCCACAGTGAAGGGTCGAAGATGTGCAATGTCTTCTAGAGGAATAGCATCATGAAGAATGCAAAGAGCGGACTCGTTGAACTGATGATCCGCAGTTTCTCTTAAAGTCATGTTGTCGGGATCATGCGGATAAAAACCTTGCTCAATGATTCTCCAAAGATTAGTAGAACAATGATTTATATGATGTTTGAAACGAAACACCCAAGTAGCAAAATCAGAATTTTTTATAAACTTGGGAGGTGGCCCAACTGAATTTAAATGCGGTGTAGGAACGGGTCCTCCATAGTGAGTAGGAGGAGCGGAGTGGGCAAAGATCCCACTTCCATTCTTAGTACCAAGGGCTTGTTCACTACTAGCTTCTCCCTTGTCGGGATTAGCCTCCGACACGTTAGTAGTAGGACGAACCACTTCCAACGGTGCGGTGGATACTTTAAGCCCATCAAGCAAATCTTTAAACATGCCTTTGACCTCGCTCGCTAGTGACTCTTTCAATGTGGTCAAGGCCACATTGAACTCCTCACGAGAGACCGAGGCTCCCCCATCTGACGTAGGCAAGGACAGAGTTCCACCGGAATGGTCCTCCGTCTCGACTACGTTGTCACCCATACTCTTTGGACGGTAAATTGGACGGTAAAGTCCTTAAAAAGAGACGAGGCTCTGATACCAATTGAAAGGATCGATATGGTAGACTAGAGGGGGGGGTGAATAGGCAACTAACAATTTTTAGCTTTTCTTAACCACTTTAAATTAAGGGTCAAAGTAAGTTGTCTAGATATGCCACTAAGATGACAACTAATAGAAAGTAAAGATAACAACTTCACAAGCAAGCTATAGGAGTTAAACAAGTAATGCTTGCACAAGTAAAGGTAAGAAATAACCACAAGAGGAACCGGTGGAGACGAGGATGTGTTGCCAAAGTTCCTTCCCTTTGAGGGGAAGTACGTCTCCGTTGGAGCGGTGTGGAGGCACAATGCTCCCCAAGAAGCCACTAGGGCCACCGTATTCTCCTCACGCCCTCACACGATGCAAGGTGCCGTGATTCCACTAGTGGTGCCCTTGAAGGCAGCAATCGAACCTATACAAACAAGGTTGGGGCTATCTCCACAACTTGGAGGCTCCCAACGAAACCACGAAGCTTCACCACAATGGAATATGGCTTCGAGGTGACCTCAACCGTCTAGGGTGCTCAAACACCCAAGAGTAACAAGATCCGCAAGGGATTAGTGGGGGGAATCAAATATCTCTTGGTGGAAGTGTAGATCGATGCCTTCTCAAGCAATCCTGAGCAAATCAACAAGTTTGATTCGCTAGGGAGAGAGATCGGGTGGAAATGGAGCTTTGGAGCAACAATGGAGTATGTGGGGGAAGAGGTAAGTCTTCTTGGGGAAGAAGACCCCCTATATATAGTGGGAGAGCAAATCCAACCGTTATCCATGATTTCTACCCGCAGAGAGCGGTAGTACCGCACGTAAGTTGCGGTACTACCGCTTGGTGAGCGGTACTACCGCTCTGGGTGCGGTACTACTGCTAGGAATAAACAAGCGTGCCGAGGACAACCACGGATGAAATAAATTACATCCGTGGCTACATCCGCAGAAATACAGTAGTAGCAAAACACGACACGGTACTACCGTTTGGAGCAAGCGGTACTACCGCATAGGATGTGGAAGTAAAAAATTACTTCCGCACCTACTTCCACACTTGGTACAGTGCCAGGCCAGATACACGGTACTACCGTTCTGGAGCCGCGGTACTACCGCTGGAGCGGTACTACCGTGTCTTCAGGCGGTACTACCGTGTGGGTGTGCGGTACTACCGCTTATGGAGCGGTACTACCGCTTGCCAGGCAGATGTATTAGTTAAGAAGCCATGGTTTGCATATACGATAAGAAACGGTTGGAACTCCAGAGAAGCAAGGGAAAGGTGGTGTGAGAGTAAGATGTGTACGTGTTGATTCCACCCAAACCTTTCCGAAACGGACCCCCTCTAATAGTACGGTTTTCCTATTACTCAAAGCCATCGACAGGGAGCAAAAAGGAAACATCGTCTTCCATTGAATCCGAGAGGCAAGCAATCGTCTTGTGCCTAAGTGAGATATACCTGTAGGAGCTTAGGACACACGATTAGTCCGCAAATGCATTGTCATCAATCACCAAAACTACTTAGGGAGAAATATGCCCTTACACTCGGTGCACGATGTCGGCGGCGAGGTAGCCCGCGCTCCGGAGATCCTCCACGGTTTTCTCAGTAACCGTGGAGGCCTCCCACTTGCCTCTGGCGCCGGATCCAGCCATTGCTGGGGAAGGGAGTGGTGGTTGAGGAACTGAGAGCTGCGGGTGCAAGAGATTAGGATGCTGGGCCTAGGAAGATTGGAGAGCTAGGGCTTGAGGAAGGTGTGGGGCTAATGGAAGGGATTGATATCCTTTTATAACACTGTGAATACAGAACGTCCCCCCACTTTAGTCATAAACCTTGTCGGTTCCCAAAGAGGTCGTGTGTAATGCGTGACTTGGATGCTCACGTCACATTGATAAGGATCCCATAATAAGCGGGCACGATCTCTGTTTTGATAAGACGTGTCAGTGGGGTTATACCTCGAAACGCAAAACTAGGACCAAGTAAAACAGTTCAATATGTTAGTGGGATGGACGCGATGCTTCACCAAAAAGTTGTCAGTAAAGACACACTATTCGTTTTCTTTCGATGCCTTGCCCTCAAGGCTAAGGGTTGTACTAACAATGCAGAGCCGGACACAGTACACTCTTTGCAGAAGATAGTGCCTCGATATGTTTGGAAGAAGGAACCCGCCTTGCAATGTCGAAGACAATACGTAAGACAAAATCATCACCATCGAAGACAGGTTCAGGGGCTACTAAGGGAGTCCTGGATTGAGGGGTCCTCATGTGGCCGGATAACTCGTTGTGAGCCGGACTGGTGGGCCGTGAAGATCATCGCTGAAGATCGCCTCTCATGTCCGGATAGGACTCCTGTGTGCGTATAATGGCAGGTTTTAGGTTCAGGTGTAATCTTTCCTTCCTCTGCAAGATGTTCATGTACAAACCCTATGGCCTTCCGGTGCATATATAAACAGGAGGGTTTAGTCCATAGAGGCTGAACAACAGTAGCCGATTCATAGCAATCACCCTGGTTGGACTTCTAGGGTTTAGCCATTACGATCTCGAGGTAGATCAACTCTTGTAATCATATTCATCAAGATCAATCAAGAAGGAGTAGGGTTTTACCTCGATCGAGAGGGCCCGAACCTCGGTAAACACTGTGTCCCTTGTCTTCTGTTACCATCGATCCACAGACGCATAGTTCGGGACCCCCTACCCGAGATCCGCCGGTTTTGACACCAACAAGGAGTTTCTCTCGAAAGAAGTGAGTGTGAGGAAAGTAGAACTTGATGAGGTAATTGTACCTTCTCTCAAATTGAAAAGTAGCTCATCATAGAAAACCGTTCCCGTGATGCCTACACCAACTAGAGAGGAAGCTAATGATGATGATCATGAAACTTCAGACCAAGTTACTACAGAACCTCGTAGGTCAACCAGAGCACGATCCACACTAGAGAGTGGTACGGTAATCCTATTCTAGAAGTCATGTTACTAGACCATGACGAACGTACGAACTATGAAGAAGCTATGATGAGCCCAGATTCCAATAAATGGCTTGAGGCCATGAAATATGAGATATGATCCATGTATGAGAACAAAGTGTGGACTTTGGTGGACTTGCCTGATGATCAGCAAGCCATTGAGAATAAATGGATCTTCATGAGGAAGTCAGACGCTGATGGTAATGTTACTGTCTACAAAGATCGACTTGTCGCAAAAGGTTTTCGACAAGTTCAAAGAGTTGACTACGTTGAGACTTTCTCACCCGTAGCGATGCTTAAGTCTGTTCGAATCATGTTAGCAATTGTCGCATTTTATGAAATATGGCAAATGGATGTCAAAACTACATTCCTTAATGGATTTCTGAAAGAGGAGTTGTATATGATGCAACCAGAAGGTTTTGTCGATCCTAAAGGTGCTAACAAAGTGTGCAAGCTCCAACGATCCATGTATGGACTGGTGCAAGCATCTCGGAGTTGGAATATACGCTTTGATAAGGTGATCAAAGCATATGGTTTTATACAGACTTACGACGAATCCTGTATTTACAAGAAAGTGAGTGGGAGCACTACAACATTTCTAATAAGCATATGTGGAAGTCATATTGTTGATCGGAAATGATGTAGAATTTTCTGGAAAGCATAAAGGATTGTTTTAAAGGAGTTTTTCAATAAAAGACCTCGGTGAAGCTGCTTACATATTGGGCACCAAGATCTACAGATCAAGACGCTTGATAAGACTTTCGATTAGTACATACCTTGATAAGATTTTGAAGTAGTTCAAAATGGATCGGTCCAAGAAGGAGTTCTTGCCTGATTTGTAAGGTGTGAAGTTGAGTAAGACTCAAAGCCCGACCACGGCAGAAAAATATAGAGAGAATGAAAGTCATTCCCTATGCCTTAGCCATAGGTTCTATAAAGTTTGCCATGCTGTGTACCAAGCCTGTTGTGTACCTTGCCATGAGTTTGGCAAGGAGGTACAATAGTGATCCAGGAGTAGATCACCGGATAGTGGTCAAAATTATCCTTAGTAACTGGAGGACTAAGGAAATGTTTCTCTATTATGGAGGTGATAAAGAGTTCATCGTAAAGAGTTACGCCGATGCAAGCTTTGACACTAATCCAGATGACTCTAAGTATCAATCAGGATGCCTATTGAAAGTGGGAGCAATTAGCTAGAGTAGCTCCATGCAAATCATGGTAGACATAGAAATTTGTTAAATACATATGAATCTAAATGTGACAGACCCGTTGACTAAACTTCTCTCACAAACCAAAACATGATCACACCTTAGTACTCTTTGGGTGTTAATCACATGGTGATGTGAACTAGATTATTGACTCTAGTAAACCCTTTGGATGTTAGTCACATGGCAATGTGAACTATGTGTGTTAATCACATGACGATGTGAACTATCGGTGTTAAATCACATGGCGATGTGAACTAGATTATTGACTCTAGTGCAAGTGGGAGACTCAAAGAAATATGCCCTAGAGGCAATAATGAAGTTGTTATTCTATATTTCCTTATATCATGATAAATGTTTATTATTCATGCTAGAATTGTAGTAATCAGAAACTTGATACGTGTGTGGATACATAGACAAAACATCGTGTCCCTAGTAAGCCTCTACTAGACTAGCTTGTTAATCAAAGATGGTTAAGTTTCCTAACCATAGACATGTGTTGTCAAAGATGGTTAAGTTTCCTAAACTAGCCTGAGAAGCACTCCGCCTTCGGGATTGGAGATTGAAGCCGAAGGTTGGCGTACTTGAAGTCCAGAGATCATATGTATCATGTTAAAGCACGACGGAAGCACATACTAATTTTAAGACCAATTTCAAATTGGCACCAAAAAACTGATCTAATTTAGACATTAAGTTTTTATGTGAGTTTTTTGGTTTTTGAGCTTATGGCACTTTTAACCTATTTGTGTGAGTCTCGCAGTACAATGTCGGACACCTTTCAAGCACCGGCCATATCAACGGGGGGCTGTGACTAGAGCCGAACTCACCAAAAGCCAAGGTACTCCATGGACTCCTCGGAAAAACATGAAGAGCGGAGGCGCCGAAAACGTTTGATCGATTGATCTGCGGTTGATACTCTACTTAACTGATCTCCTCTTGATCTACGGGTGGCAGGCATCGGATCTACTGCTGGGTGTGGAGGAGGAGCGACGCCTGGACCTGGAGGAGGAGCGGCGTCTGGTCGTGGAGAGGAGGCGCTGGATGTGGAGGATTAGCTCGACGACGCAGGGGTGGGCGGCGAGCGGTGGAGTCGGGATCAACTCGCATTCGTGGTCGCAGAGGGAATCGAGGTGCAGGTAAGCAGCTGAATCAAATTAATGAATTTATTGTAAGGGATTAGTGACGGTGTCCTGGACTTGGGGGTACTCACCACGTCCTGACATGATGGATCGTGGCGAGGACCCCCATGGTGGTTCACTAATGGGCCACTTTAGGCAGCCCATGACGAATACAAGGAAGACTCCACGAGACTTGACGCCCAAGACGAGGACTCTCCAAAACCCTAGGCCTCTGGTACATTATATAAACCGAGGCCAGGCTAGTCGATAGATCAACTAATATTCATTAGAACAATCTCGTGATAGATACATGTACTCTGTACTACACCCATATCAATACAATCAAAAGCAGGACGTAGGGTATTATCTCTTCGAGAGAGCCCGAACCTGGGTAAAATCATGTGACTATATTACCATCGCACCAAGACGCCTAGCTTAGGACCCCTACAATGAGATGTATCGGATATAGAACCGACATTGGTACTTTTATTGAGAGCCTACTAGGTGATCGCCGTGGATCGGTGGGATGATCAGGTGATATTTGTTCAGCTAAATCTGTTTTATGTGAATTATCCTTTTTACATATTACTGCTATTGTTATGTACTACTCCCTCCATTCCCAAATATAAATCTTTCTAGAAATTCCAACAAGTGACTACATACGGAGCAAAATGAGTGAATGTACAACATCTGTATGATGTAGTCCATTTAGAATGTCTAAAAAAACTTATATTTAGGAACAAAGGATGTAGTTTATTAGCAGGACGATCTGAGTCTAGCTGTATAACCAGATTCACGGGAATATTTTAATGGCGTACGGGACATGGCCGATGTCAAAACATCAGATTATGTGTGGGAGTTGTCCGTACCAATGCTGCTCCATGATCCTGCAACCGTACACAATACGGTGCAGCCTTACACAATACGGCAGCAAAGACCGTGCCATCCATGAAGTCTTTTTTCTCACTCTTTAAATCAAATGTTAAGGTGTAAGCCATTACCTTCTATTAAATATGCTTAAAGCATGCACTCCTGTACAGTGACGATTCTACGTGTAATCTGTGGGGTCAATGGACCCCACAGGTTTTAGAGAAAACAGCCTAAAATTACTATACATTTACTATACACTTTGAAGAAAATTATCCTAAAAAATTACCAATGACCTCACAGATTATCTCGGCTGGCTTCGCCACTGCTCCTGTATCGTACTAAGGCCCCTCTCAACGCTCCATCTTGTACAGGTGCTAAGACTGCCATGTAGGCAAAAAGTCTGATGTGGCAAGGTAATTAAGAGGAGAGAGATGAGTGTGGTGACCCCAGGAAGAAACAATGCCAAACACAATAACCTAGGCAAAACATTTAAAGAGAAGAATCCCACCAATGCATGAAGAACTTTAGTTGCAAAATCATTAAATGTTGGATGCTTAGCACCAACAAGTTAAGCACCTATGCATTGGGATTTTCGTTGCTAAAGTTTTTAATGTGCTTAGCACCTCATGTAAGCACCAATGCATTGGAAGTAGCCTAATAGTACTAACCTTAACACGGGTTTCAAGAATTCGTTGGTGGATAGTGCTGCTAGTTTTGTATTGAATGACACCGCAGAAACTTTTTTCAAGGTGCAATTATCACCGGACTGCCGAAGTCGTCATCCCATGGATTCCTATCCGTGTCGAAATATATCGTCGTGGTTTGATGGGATGTCGACTGATGGCACAGTCATATATGTACCATTTTTTATGAATTAATACTGTAGTCTAGCATAATTTTTTTCGCAGATAGGTTAGAAGAAAGGATGATCTGCAAAATCCAGCAATCGACCGTGCACCTTGGTAAAATCCATTAGGGCACACCGACAAAGCGGTAAAACACCCGAAGCACGTCCAACGATCAATCCTGAGACCCTCTACACTAGTACTCATCCGGAATACGAAACTACTTTGCGAACGACAGATGCGTGGCCGATTCATGGACGATGCAAAATCTAACGTTGTACTGAAGTTTGCTTTCTAACACCAACGGCTTGATTAACAGTATCGTCCACAAATCGTGCGCATGGCGTCGTGTGTATAGCAATCCACTATGATCTCTATCAATACCCCAACAGACAAGATGACCTCTCTCTCTGGGCTACTGGGCTGCAAGATAGGTTCGCTCCCACTCTCCTATTTGGGACTGCCTTTAAGTCTCACCAAACCTAGGGTGGAAGACTTCATCCCACTGCTACAAAGGATTGAAAGAAGACTGTTAAGTTGTGCCACTATGCTGTCCTCAGGGGATAAACTCATACTCATCAAATCAGTCTTTTCCAGCATACCAATCTTCTTCATGTGCTCCCTGGTGCTACCAAAGACTGTGGTAAAGCAGATTAATATGTATCTCAAACAATGTTTCTGGAGAAAATTTGGTTCTATGGAGACTGGGCCTGCATTGATTGCCTGGGACACTGCTTGCCAGCCCAAGACTCATGGTGGTCTTGGCATTTTAGATGTAGCCACCCACAACCAGACACTGCTTATGAAGCATCTTCATAAATTCCTAAACAAGGAAGATATACCCTGGGTCAATATCATTTGGGAAGCCTACTACCAAGACACATTACCAGGAACAAGATTAGTGGGCTCTTTCTGGTGGAAAGATCTGCTAAAGCTACTTCCTCTTTTCAAAACCCATGCAATCTGTCAGGCAGGAAAGGGAGACACTGTTGCATTTTGGCTGGACAATTGGACAGGTCAAAGTTTGATCAACACCTACCCAGAACTACACTCTTTTGCAGTTGATAGCACTATTTCATTTGCTTCAATGGTGGATCAGTCAGACCTCAGCACAAAATTTCACAGGCCACTATCTCAACAAGCTTTCAATCAATTTACACAACTTCAGACGATGATTAACAACAGAGGCAACAATCAAGACAGGGACTCCTGGAGATATTCATGGGCATCACAGAAATATTCTTCCATGAAGATGTACAAGGCTGTGCTGGGGCCTAGCAAGGCACCATCCATTTTCAAGGACATCTGGCGTACAAGCTGTAGACTGAGACACAAAATCTTCATATGGCTCTTGCTTCACGACAGATTGAATACTGGAAACCTTCTGCAGCGCAAAAACATGTTCATCCCCAACTACAACTGTGCTCTATGCGTTGACAACACTGAGGAAACCCTGGTTCACCTCTTCTGGAACTGCCCTTTCGCACTTTTCTGTTGGGACCAGCTTTTCCCAACCAAGCATAGAGGCATATCGGCGTACGATGAGATACTCCTCACTCTTATTCATCTTCCCAAAGACATCGCACTGGATATTGTGATAATGGGATGCTGGAGCATTTGGGCCATCAGAAACGACAAGATCTTCAGAGCAACTCCACCTTACCTAGGCACCTGGAAGTACTATCTCAAGGAAGGGCTAGGGGCGGCACAAATCAGAGCTAAACAACAGAAAGCAATCAAGATCTCCAGCTGGATTGAACACAACCTGTAATTTTTATTATGTTTCATAGAACCGGCATTGATTGAAAGTTGTATGATTTTTTACTTAATTTTGCTATAAAAGTACCGTACAATGATTGTTCTACGGTTTCAGCTCAAAAAAAAATATTCTCCGGAATAAAGTCACAGGAGGAGATAATCCCCACGCAAGTCCCGTAACCAAGCTAGTAGCATAGTAACATCGTAATCATGAATATACTAGCAAGGGAAGTATTACTTGTGCTAAATTGGGCACATTTGCCATACCTAATTGACAGATATTCTGTTTTTTTTGTTTGGTTTACTAATCCGTCTTGGATTACTAATTCAATATTCTATTTTTCCGACCATTTTTCCGACCATACGATGGTCTAGTTAGCCCGGCTTGACGACTTCCCAGCGGGGCACGCGCAGCAGTGCAGCTCCCAAACGAGCATGTCAAGAGAAGGACCTCCGAGCACACATCAGGGATATTGCTTTTCTTTCTTCTTTTTTCAGCTCCTAGTCGCTGGTTCTCTATACTTTCCTGTTGAAAAGTATACAGACCTATAATCCCATTGACTACCAGTTTTGTACTCCCTCCGTAAACTAATATAAGAGCGTTTAGATCACTACTTTAGTGATCTAAACGCTCTTATATTAGTTTACAGAGGGAGTAGCACATACGGATCTACTCCCTCTGTCCTATAATATAAGAACGTTTTTGACATTACACTAGTGTAAAAAACGTTCTTATATTATGGGACAGAGGAAGTATTCGGCTATTCGCATCGATCTGCTACAGTCGTCACTGTCAAGGATGTTTTATTTTTCCGGACGTGGAGTATCTGCACCCGAGCTCAAATGAGCTCGGGTGAACAGTAAAATCGGAAAAAAATCGAAAAAAATTCAAACTTTTTTTGGTGAAACATTGACAAAAGTTCTAATTACATGCAAAAATTCGTCGAGGAATCACATTCCTAGAAGGCGTGCCAAAAAAAACAAAATAAGTACTCTGAAAATGCTACTTTCAAAAGCATTTTGGAGCACTGATTTTGTTTTTTTTGGCACGCCTTCTAGGAATGTGATTCCTTGACGAATTTCTGCATGCACTTAGAACTTTTGTCAATGTTTCACCCAAAAAAAGTTTGGATTTTTTTGAATTTTTTTCGATTTATTTTCGATTTTACTGTTCACCAAGCTCAAATGAGCTCGGGAGCAGAAAGGCACTTTCGTATTTTTCCTAATTATTCGGTTAGCTCCTAAAATTGTTGCACGCAGAATATTTCGTGTTGTTTTGCATTGTATTATTTTAGCCGAGATATTTTGTCGACACTTGTGCACGAGGTCGGTCTGGCCGATCTCTCGCTGTCACCTAGGCTGGCCGACCTGTGTCGACATCGCCGCATCACAACATCGTCATGCCATTGAGCAGACCTCGGTGCTCAGGCCATATTTACCAGATTATTCACTTTCCATAAATTAATTATGCATTTTATCTCAATTATTATTATTTCTTGCTTGCACTATTTTATGTGCACAGACAATCGACTTCGACTGCGTCGCGCAGTCACCTCGGTGTGCCAACGTCGTCGCCTCACCTCCATCGACTATGTGCATTTCAAAAACTTTGCTGAAGTGTTAATGGCTTGACCTCAGGTGACGCCGAACACTAACCGGGGGCACATAACTTGCCTCCCCAAATTAGAGCTCCTATGACTAACTGAAAGTTATAAAGCCTGCATATCTGACTTCTTTGTTTCCTCTAACACAACCGCCTCTGGTCACCGAGATGTCGGCTAAGGGTTGTCTTGTTAATGCGAAAACACCCTGTGTATCATCTACAAATGGGTAGAAACCGGCGATGGGCCACTTTCAAATGATAAACGGCAGCAACAAGTCAAAATAAACATATACCATCAGCGTTTGTATTCAATATGCGAGCGCTTCTGTCCGTAATTATCGTTATAAAGCCATAGATATGCATCAATTTGACTTAAGATTTTGGCCAAGCTGGGTTGCCTAACTCTTGTGCTTACCTCCTACATTCCCGATTGTTCGGCTAGAGGGTAAAGGGAGCACCTCTGTGATTGTTACTTCCGGGTCATACGGACTAATACCTCAGACTGGGTGAAGCCGAAAGCTAGCGATCTTAAGAATATAATTGGTCGGCAACTACATAAGTGAAAATTTAGGTTCGTCAAGACAACAGAGTTCGGAAACTTCCTCAAACTAAATCCTCAATATTATTCTTCCACATTAATTGGAGTTGAGGTTTCACGTTCACGCTCATGACTCTCTAAAACCATAGGCCTCCGCTACATTATATAAACCGAGGCCAGGCTATTCGATAGATCAACTAATATTCATTAGAACAATCTCGTGGTGGGTAGGGTATTATCTCTTCGAGAGAGCCCGAACCCGGATAAAATCCTGTGTCCATGTTACCATTGCTCCAAGACACCTACCGGACATATTTAGACTACTAATTTCCACAAGGTTTCATTTTCGAAACAGTTGTTGCCCCCACAAGCCACATATTGATCTACTTTACATAGTCTTAGTAGCAGTGGATTATTCGTTGCATTATTGGAAGGAAAACGTTCCCACCCGATGCGCCGGCCGAAACGCTCGCGCCGGACGCACGCGGGCCTTGCGATCGCTCGATCGTGGGAGTAGTAGGCCCTATTCGAATCGTTTTTTTTCATTCCCGCATTGTTTTTTCATCCCCTTCCTTCGTCTAGCCATAGAGAGAGAAAGAGCGAGGACCTTTTAAACCTGCGTCACGCACTCCTACGACCTCGATATCGCGGTGCTACAACCAGCGTGCACTCGTGCTGGTGACCTTAGGACGGCGAGGATTGGGCGATGCTCCTCCGAGAAAACAATCAACGTCGTTATTTTTGCTACATGCTTCAACCAGCGTCGGAATTTGCTACAACCGGCATACCATTTTGCTACAACCAGCGTCACGTTTTGCTACAACACACAGCCAACATCGCAGTTATGCTACAACCAGCGTCGCTTTTTGCTACAACCGGCATCATGTTTTGCTACGTCCATCACGACCGGGCTGGAACCCGCGGCTGTGGCGGAGGCATTGCAGAACCTGCTGCACGCGCTCATGCTACAACCGCTAACCGAAAAGCTTCAAACGAGATGAAAAAAGCTTCAACCAGATATATGAAAAGCTGCAAACAGTCATTGCCATGGCGGGAATGCTACAACCATTGACATAAAATGCTACAATCCTTTATAAAAAAAGTTTCATTGCAGCATATCGGATGGGTCTGGTGTGACCGGCCGAAATTTCGCCCACAGCAGCCACCGGCTGCTCCCAGCGGACGCTGATGACTACGGCGAGTTCACCTGCGACGGCTGTCTGGTTGCCGGCGCCGGGCCCCGGTACCTGTGCGGCCACCCCGGCTGTGGCTTCAAGCTCCACGAGGTATGCGCGCGCAGCTTCCCCAGGACGCTCAAGTCCATCGTCCACTCCCAGCACAGGCTGAAACGGCGCGTAGCGCCGCCGCGGACCACGGCGCTGGCGGCGGCAACGCCAGGTGCGAGGTGTGCGGGGAGGACGTGAAGGGCGCGTGCTACGGCTGCAGCGCCGGTGGGTGCGCTTCCGCGACAGTCGTGGTACACCCGCTCTGCGTCCGCCTGCCGCCCGTGGCGCGGGGTCCGGCTGCGGCGCACCCCTGCGGCCACGACGCGTGGCTCGTCAGGAAGTCGGATGGCGGCGCGGCGTCCATGTGCGCGGCGTGTGGGCGCGGCGTCGACGTGGCGTGGAGGGTACCGGTGCGGGACGTGCCGGGTGGAAGTGCACCCACGGTGCTTCGTGCCGCCGGCCGACCAGTGCCGCGGCGGCGAGGCGGCGGCCGCCTCCACGGGGAAGCGCTGCTGCCTTGTGTTTGGGCAGGACTTGACGAGCTGCCTCAACATCAGCTACTATTACCGTGGTGCTGGCTAGTAATAGTATACATGTATACTCGTATGATACAATGCTTTACTGCTGGGAGGTTAAGTGTTTGCATCAGGGCAAGCTTTTGCTTGCCGTCCCATACAGAAAATTTCAGTTTACATCAAAGCTTCGAAGTTCGGCTGCTGATATATGTTGTCCGCAACCGTTATAGATCTTCAGTTTTGAAGCTACTGCTTCACTCTGCCATGATCATTCTTCCTGATGCTCACCTTGCCCTCTTCCTGCAAATAATGACCGAGAATAAGAAAATCATACTACACACCTAACAGTTCCAGGTAGCATACGGGCTGGAAACTTCAATGATATGCATAATGTAAGTTTGACAGTCAATGGGCTGGTCCTCGGACAACACCACATTATGGAGTCTTTTCGGGAAGCTCGTGTTTATGTTTGCAACTGCTACACAATTTGCTGAATTGCAAGAATTTGTCTAAATCACACATCACAATTCACATCTCGCTGTACATTTATATCATTTTCACATTTCATCTATACAAAGACAACTTGATCAAGAAGGATGCTTACAGAGCAACTAGATTGGTTTCGTAATCGTGCTAAACAGATAGAGGCAATGCATTCCAAAAGGGAAAGTAAGCTCATCAGAAGCTAAATTACGGGAATGACATTGCAATCTGGCTCAGAGGGAAAATCAAATCGTAAAAATTAAGCAGGAACAACTGTGGCAAATAGCATTGCCATGAAAATTACAGTGATGCTTTTACTGTAGCTTATTTTAGGAGGATTAAAAGCAATGGCGAAGTCACATTGTGCCTGTGGTGTAAAGCACCATCACATGTTTCTGGTGACCATATGTTGTGAAGCTTGACCTCAAGCTCCGAGGGTATCATAACCAAAAATGACAAAATTTCCATATCCTTGTACTATGTTCAAGATAAAAATAGAGGTTTTAAAAAAAATGATATGAGTGATGTTCTGTATCAAAAGTGGTCAGGTTGACAGCAAAAGGCAAAAATGTGCAAGCAGGATATATTGGTCAAGTTACAACTTTTGTGGACGGCAAGTCAATGTGAATGCTATTCAACATAATTTTCCTTTTTATGATGTTTCTCAGAAGTTCACCAAAATGTTGGGTGTTTTACTGAAAGAATTACTTCACAAAAGAATCAGGAATTTGCAGCTGAGAGGAAATGCAATTCATAGCTTTCAAAGCATTGTATTTTCTAGTTCTGTCCTGCAACTTTAAGAAGTTCTCTTTTTTAGGGTTAAGAAGTTGTTAATTTCATTAGCCAATGAGGATGTCTGCAGAGTCCTGTCCGTAGCTAAAACTTATCATTCCTTATATGGTATGCATAAAAGAAATATATGAAAGAATGTGTTTCCTCCTCACATTCTAATATTCTATGCATGCAACTCACAGCTGTAAAGAAAATGTACCACATGCTTGCTTAAAAGAAATTATATGCAGATTTCAATAATTTCAAATGATGAACCTACCAAAGTTTTCATGAGAATTGCTACAATGAAAAATACATTGTGCCAAAGTTGACATGTTATGATTAACTTGTGATTAACTGTGTTGTTACACATATGCGAAAAATTGTTTTTCTTCAAGGATGGTATGAGCTGCTCCTGTATTCATATGGATCACCTATCACTGATTTGAGCATTGTAAGATTAATATACTAGTAGAAAGCTGGCAATTAATCATACTAAGAAATTATGACCAACTGGGTCCATGCCCAAACAAATGCTTACAAAGTGAAGTGAACAAGAATTCACGAACTATTTACAACATAAGAGGGGGAAGGTGGGCGTGTATAAGAATACAGATAATAGTACTCTGTTTTGAACTTTGATGCTCTGATCATACCTCGTTTGCATTCACAGGCTGCTCAAGCTCAAGTCTGTGGGCTGACATTCGAGCAATCTCAGAGATGGCCGCGTCGCGGACCTGCATATCATCACCAGCAAGCTCCTCGTATGCAGCCTCGAATGCTTCCTGCCAGAACCGTGGAAGGCGTACCTCATCGCTGGTGCGTGTGTACATGTCCCACATCCGACCAACTAATTTCTCCCTTTCCTCCATCTCCTGCTCAGTTATAACAAGCCTATTTTCATTCAGAATCCAATAACTAAACAAAGTGTTGTGCTTTCTAATGCCAACTATCAATACGATGAACACCTACTGAAATGATAAGGATTTTTTCGGTGCACAAAATTTGGGGGTGTTTAGTTTGTGTTTACACTTGAGTAAGAGAAGAAGAAAAAATATCGCAAAAAATGTTAAAAAATAATTAAGGAAAACGTGTAGGAGGAACTAGGTGTTGTAAGAAATACACTTGAGTTAGAGAACTTAGTCATCGCTTAGTTCCTGGCGAAATTATTACTTGCCGAAATGTAGAGGAAATTGTGGCATTCGTCATTCGTCAGACATCAGAATATAAGACTTGGATTTGTTTTCCAAAGAAATGTAGACAGCGCAACAATCCGGATGCCTTATCTAAAGCGCCTACTGATCCGAATACAAGAAGAGATTCTTCACGGGTGGTCCTTGTTGTGAAACACACATTTGAGCTTGCGCGTACGAACAGACCATACAGCAAGCACTACGTATGTACTACTCCCTCCGTCCGGAAATACTTGTCATCAAAATGAACAAAAAAGGATGTATCTAGATGTATTTTAGTTCTAGATACATCCATTTGTATCCATTTTGATGACAAGTTTTTTTGGACGGAGGGAGTACTA